>OX596216.1:6871198-7471198 GCA_951394215.1 Glyphodes perspectalis
CATACGCGGCGCAGTGCCCACTGCCTTGCGGTATTTCTCACCTTCCACCAGACGATAACTGAAAATAATAAGAAGCATTTGTAAGTCCTAATGAATAAAATTTCCTTATCCTGTTGTAAAATGAAAATGTAATGAGCGTCATCCTACTGCAACGAATCGATTACGAATCGATAACAATACCTATCGGATTTAGTAGTTTATGTGAAATGCGGAATATTTGTTAAACAAATAAATATACATGCACTATTATTCTAAACACTGTATGTATTTATCACTAAATAAATAATACCCAATGAGTTTTTTCTGTTTTGTGGTAGGTATTTACCTTCTCAAAGTTTTTAATGGTTCGCTATTGGTATCCCGGGCTCCAGTTTCAGGATCCATGGTCGTCATTACGCATCTGGAAATACGAAAATATTTAAATCTAGGCTTTTACAGGTTATGGCGATAACTATCGCCATACAACTACAACTGATTTGCCGGTCGGCAAATCAAATGGCGACTAATGCCCTGAGATATCCATCCATGTGGCAATAACAAGATATAGATATGGGGGTTAATTAATTGTTGTAATCGGTACCTAATTGTTGCGATTAGCGGATGATTCACCTTGTACATGGCATAACAATTTCAAATATGTTGTCTCCGATCTTAACAAATTTCCAATGATCTTCTTCGTACGGCTTAGGTCCCGAGAGCACAAAGTTGGGGCGGAAGTGCCGTGGGGTCACCTGCGCGTCTCCCAAGCGTGTGTTGAGGTCCTCCACGGATGCCTTATTGATCAGGTTGAAGGCTGTGTCGTCAGAGAATGCTCCCTAAAAGTAAGCAGAAGTCCTATAAAATCATCAGTTAGTTATCATGGATTTCATTTTTTTTGGACCTCACTTCCATTGGTACGTCACATGTACAGATAAGGTTTTCAATTGAAATATTTTATTTTGTGTGTTAATTACGTGACAAGTGCTAATGTAAGTATAGTTTTCTATTGCTTCTGCCAAGATGATTTAAATAGTATTTATTATTCGAAAAAAGTAATTGGTACCTATATAAAAAATATATAATTAGAAATTATAAATTATAATATATATATTATAGTGCACAAATGTGTGCGCAAACACAGGTGCACTCTGTTCCTTCGCTCGCATAGTCCGGTTAGACGGAAATTCGACATGACCGGAGAGAGGTCAGGCGCAGGACCAATGGCTTAACGTGCTTTCCGAGGCACGGGGGTGATTAAACCGTCAACTTCCTGACTCCGGACTTCTACTGTATAATTTCAAAATTAAAATAAAATACCCAGCCACAATTTTTTTGGCCCAACCGGAGAATTTAACCCGCGACCTCTTGGTCCTTAGGCGGCGCATGCTACCACTAGACCAACAACGCAGTCATATTAAAATACTACATAATTGACCTAATTAACATGTGAAGGGTAAAGGATTTTTTTTACTCACCGTATCTTTGTTGGTTATGTTATATACTTTGGCTATAGGATGGAGATACGGTATACGATTCGTTTGCGACGCGTAGTAAACCAGACGGAAAGTGTTGTCGGGGCGGTTTAAAACTCTGTAATTATCGAAAGTCGTGTTAGTAGATATTAGTTATTATGACTAAAAATCTCATCATATATAAATAAATTCTCCAGACTGACACCAATTCCCTAGTTCTAAACGTAGCTTAAGCCTGTGCTATGGATACTAGGTCAACGGATAGACATACATACTTAAAATATGTTTATAAACATTCATGACTCGAGTACAAATGTCCATGTTCATCACACGAAACATTTTCCCCTAGCGGGATTCGACCCCGCGACCCTTGGATTCGTTAGCAGGGTCTCTAACCACTCGACCAACGGGCCATTATATATTATATATACTACATTATATCCGCATTAAGACAAGTGCGTATTCAACGTGTAGACACGATAGGCATGCCACAATTTTATATCGCCATCAGCACGAGCAACCCGCCACGATCTTATAATAAGGTCTTAGCTTGAGCGTCATAAATTTTACAAATGCATTCTTAGAAGGCAATATCACGTATTTAAATAATCCAACCTGAACCTGTCTGATTTTCGGGTAGCGATGCCCACAACCTTAATTGAAGGATAGATCCGCGCCTGCATTAAAAAAACACCACCAACGCATAAATTACATACCTGCCGATCCATTCGCTAACTTCATCACCACAGTCGAACACTGGTACTTCTGATCCCCACACCGTGGATGTTTTCGTGCTGTGTGTTGCGGCTGTCTGGAATAAAAAAGGAATTGCTATAGGTATAAAAAAGGAATTGCTATAGGTATTATTTAGACAACTAAATTAATGTTTTGGTCATTATTACATTACTTTGAAAGAGCAGACCTAATGTCTAGTTTGGTCATTTCACAATTAGTGGTACCTACGAAAATAAACGGTGCACGAAATATCGAAATATTCCGAAAAAATGCTTGGGTAAGTTATTAAGGACCATGTAATTTAACCAGCATTATCTTAGGTATTACATAGAGGGAAAAAGAGGATGTAGTGAGATACTGGGGAAAATTTATTAGAGGATTACTGGTCTAAACCTTTTCATGGCACAACTATGTCACACAGTAGTAAGTAGGTACTTAGTTATTAAAATGATTTTATTGACTTTATAGAGGTTGCAATGGCCGTTATTTTATTAAATTACTAATACGACTACAAAAGTAGCTTATCTTGAGACTAATTTGTAAAAAAAAATATACTTCTGCCAAATTGACGGTGACGGAACCGAATTGAGGGTTGGTCAGAGTGAGCACAGCGTTGTTCACAGAGGGCTGCACGCTGAATAATTCAGGGTACCCCCGCGCAGTGATGACGTTGTTGGTGTCGTCCACCACCATCAGGACCCTGTAAGAGGACACAACGAGAACAGATAAGCACGTATAAATATCACGGACTAGTAAAAAAAGAAGGACTCCGCGTCACTAACAAGGCACTGAAGCTTCTCAGGTGCTCCACTTTGACACGCCACTTACGTCCCACATTGACATAATAAGTGCTCCAAATGACAGATATCCGATATCTGGTATTCATAAGTATCTCACTCACACATGCATAAACGTGGCTTCACGCTATAGTATGACAGCGTGGAGTCCTTCTTTTTTACTAGTCCGTGATAAATATTAAGCATTTTCATCTACTTAAGAATCTATGTTTTATTTGCAAAATTAACTAGGTAGGTAAGTATTAGCTATATATAGTTGTTTATTTTCCCTACTCATTGTCAGACGAGCATTCTTCAAAGTCAAACACGTAATTAATAATTACAATTTGAATTCCACAGCTTAATTTATAAATGATAGGAATTTTAGAAAACCGATTATTACTTACTGAAACGCAGTGTTGCGTGTCGTTAAAACTGCGAAATTACCTGTCACGAAGCCAGCCACTCTTCAAGCCTATTACTGTGCACTCGACTTTATCGATTGGCACCCCAAGGCAAGACTTGATCGGATAGATGCAGAGCTCTTGCAGGGTGCCAACTTGGGTCCAGTGCTCCGGTATCCTGGGCCGCTTCGACTCCTGGTAGACGCGGTAGGCGCAGTATGCACCTCCGATGACCCCTGCTGCGGCCACCGCCGCCGTCGCATACTGCACTGAAAAGTAAAGCCTAACATATTAACAACGTTGGCAAATTTTAATTGTTGATAAGGCGTTACAATAAAGCTATGTAAGTGTAACTTAAGCTACTGTTAACACGATGTTTGTTTTTATGCGAGTACCGCTAAGCCTTAATATCATCACATCAATAATTTATTTATTATTAGACAGGGGGGGGGGGGGGGCAGGATGGTGAGTGGGTGACTCGGCCTTTGCTTCCACATTTACCTTCGGCGGTCAACCCTACACGGCATGCATCACTTGCGCCCACTACCTACTCGCTGGAACGAGTCTAGCTTGCTAACCCGAATCGATCAATATAACTGTTAATAGATATATATCATTACATAGGTACTTAAGTAAGTATTTAGTTTTCATAAATATGCATATCATTATTATAATTATATAGATAAATTAATGTTTACAGGCGATTGAATGCAAGATAGATACCTAATAATTATTTATTCCAAGATATGAGCTACAGTTTTCAAACCAATAAAACTTAGATGTGAAAGAAATTTTTACTTTTTGATTTGAATATTTATTAAAATAGCTTACCTAAGCTGAAGCAAAAACGAATAGAACTTTAATTAAATATACATAGTTTGAATTTGGTGCGCAAGCGCGTTTGTCGTTTTCCATGTAGGTTGGTAGGTATATCTCTTAGCACTGTATTCTGCGTGGAAGTGACAAAAACGTATCCATTATTGTTCTTCAACTGTTTTAATTTGTACACCAAAAGTCAGATAAGTCGCTAAACTATTTTTGTCGCCAAAACTTTTTTTTGGACGCTAAGACCTAATCAAGTCATCATTTCTAGCGACAAAGTCGCTATTTTGGCAACACTGAATGGCGCAACGAATTGATTCATCTTTGACCTTTTTAAAGATAGATTAATCATTTGTATAATAAACAATTGAATGATTATAGAAAAATGTTACGGTGCGTTACAACACGGGAGGAAGGGAGGGACTTCAAATCTTCAAAAATTGCATTACGTAATGCTTGAACGCCCCCCTGGTAATTAAGCATCTATAAAAGTATTTTTTTAAGTAATCTCACCTACAAAGATTACATTAATAAGCTACTACGAGTAATATTTACATTTTAAATAAATGTAAAAGTTTGTAAGTTTTTTACCTACTTAACAGCAGCATGAAAACCATAATCACACACGAAAAGATTTCACATTGGCTACATTACGCAGTACTTAATAGGAGAATAAACTCTTGGGTAGTTCGGATATAAATAAAAAACATCAAAACAATCCAAGGTTATCGGCAAAATAAGGAGATTATTTATATTTTTATATTTACAAAATAAAATTGCCAACGAGTGTTCGAGCGGTGAATAATAATGACGACTGTCTATTGTGCATTGAAAAATATTCTCACCGTTACTTGACATGTTCCAACAGAAGTTTAATTTAGTGCGATAGACGTATACAAAGATCGCTCCCGAGGCACACAGTGTCACACTTGGCGTATCGCACACGTAATGCAGGCGGCTTGTCTCGGGTACAAATAAGCGTTTATCGTATACCTACCTACATAGTAATAAGTAGGTGTTACAAATGTAGATAAGTTACGATGACACTGAAGTTTTTAGGTACATACTTAAGTGCAATCAAGGATTTTGGTAATTTGGTAAGAATTTCGAATCTATTGTTTTTAATATCGGTGTCACCTCACCAGAACAAATGTAGGTAGACCTAAAACTTGTAACAAGTGTTTACCTATTCGCCATACCACAGTTAGTTACTTAGTAGATTTAACTATAAGATAGGTAGGTATACTCTTCAAATTCTATGACAAAATATCAGTGATCGATTGATAGGCATGTACTTATACTTATCCTGACGCAAGTAAATTTGATACTTATTTGAATAATTTTAGTTTGTGTAATTATGTGGGCAATGTGGTGACAATGAAGGAATCCTGTCCTTAGCATTGGACGGTAATAAAGATTAAAAATAATACGCAGAAGACTTTTAACGTTTTTAATTGCATAATTCAATTAAATTATATTGACTAACTAACTAACTACTAACTAAACTTCACGCCACTTCCCTAGCGGGGTAGGCAGAGAGAACCGAACGCCATATGGCACGATCCTTACACACCTCACTCGCCTCTTCAACATTCATAATCCTTTTCATACAAGCTCTACGATTTTTATGACTCCTAACATCACCTTCTTTTAATACACGACCAATCTGGTCGTGGTAGGTGAGCCTGGGCCTTCCGCGGCTCCTACATCCTTCCACATTCGCATTGTATATCTGTTTAGTCAATCTTTCGTCATCCATTCTTTCCACATGTCCGAACCACCGGAGCATGCCTCTTCTTACCTTGACTCCGACGCTGTCCTTCAGACCAACTCTCTTTCTTACATCATCATTCCGAACGCAGTCTGTGAGCGATACACCGCAGATTTTCCGCAGCGCACGCATCTCGACCGCGTTTATTCTACTTTCATGCTCTTTCTGCCATACCCAACTCTCGCTTCCATATGTTAGCGTAGGAATCAGCACCGCATTGTGTATGGCGAGCTGGGCCTTCTGGCTTAAGATTTTGCTGCCTAAAAGTTTTCCTAACGCTCCATTCACCCTATTCCCTGCATTCACTCTTCTTTCTATATCAGCGGAGTACCTTCCATCTCTACTAAATGCAGATCCTAGATATACAATTTCATTCACCTGTTCCAGCACTACATCGTCAACCGTTATCCTTGTATCCGTTCTGGTTTCATCTCTTTCAAACACCATAATCTTTGTTTTCTTCGCATTCAAATGTAAGCCTCTCTCCTTGCAATCATCTTTCAATGTTGTGACTAGTTGCTGCAGATCCGATGCCGACTCTGCTAGAAGTACGGCATCGTCCGCGTAAAGCAGGCAGTTCACAACCAGGTCACCCATACGCACTCCAACATTCATAGATCTAATCCTCTGGAGACAATGGTCGAGATATAGGATAAACAGCAGAGCAGACAGCACGCATCCTTGTCTGACACCAATATTGACGTCAAACCAGGGTGACAGGCTGCCCTCCACTTGCACGCATGCCGTACATCCCACATAGGTGGACTGCGCAGCACGAAGCAATGCTCCATCAATCCCATATCTCGGCAATATGTCCCAAAGGTCCTTTCGTACAACCCTGTCAAAGGCCTTCTCCATATCCACAAAACCGCAAAAAACCCTCTGACTTTTGGCCAGATGCTTCTCCACGATGTTGCGAAGAGAGAAAACTTGATCCGTGCATCCTCTACCATTCCGGAAACCTCCCTGTGCCTCCCACAACATTCCATCAGATTTCACCCTCATTCTCCTCTCAATAATCTTGCCATACACCTTTGCTGCTAAGCTGATCAAACTGATGGCTCTATGGCTGGCACAGTCCATACGTGACCCAGCACCCTTGTACAGAGGCACGATAACTGCCCGTCTCCAGTCCATTGGGACCTTTCCGTTTCTCCAGCATAGATTGCACAAGAACCAGAAAGCGTCCTGGACGCTAGCGCCACCTAGCTTGATCATCTCCGCAGATACCTTGTCTATTCCCGCGGCCTTTCCACTTTTCAGACTTCGTATCGACCATTCAATCTCGTTCATAGTGATGTCTTCATCAGACGCTGGCACCACAGAATCAGACATAGCCTCACTCTCAGTGCCAACATCAGAGACATACTCATACATTTCTCCAAAATATTCACTCCACCGTTCTAACACCTCGTTCGGGTTTGCAAGAATGTCACCAGCTTTAGATTTAATCTTACTCATTCCGGATGCCGACGAATATCCCCGAGACCTCTTAACCTCCCTCCAAAAGAGCTTGGAATTAGCCTCGAAACTATTCGTCAGTCTCCTTTCTTCATTCATAGCTACTCTTTCACGCTTCTCTTTCACTAAAGCTTTGGTTTCACTCTTGCAATAACGGTATATTTCTTTCTTCATCTCAAGCATACTTTCATCCATTTGCAAAGATGAGACATAATCGAGCCAGGCCTTCTTCTTTCTCGCTACGGAGGCTTTGACCTCCTCATCCCACCATGCGTCACCTTTCATTGTTCTACGTCTCCTTGCGCATCCACATGCCTCTTTTGCACTGTCCACCATGCTCTCTTTCAAAATGTTCCAGCAATCATCAACATCTAAGCCAGAAAGACTCGCATTCGCAAGTCTTTCATTGACTAATCCTACATACACACTCCTTACACTTTCATCTTCCAGTTTTTCATTCCTTATCCTTTCAGTGCCTCCGCATGGAGTACGCACTCGCCAGTGCCTCCACTTCTTGAAAAGCCCAGCAAACCGGCATACTACCAGGTAGTGGTCTGTTTCAAGAGTAGGGCCTCTGTAGGCTCTTGTATCCAATATACTATTGCGGAGGCGGCTATCGACTAAAATCAAATCAATCACACTTTTTTGGTCATTCCGTCTCCAAGTATACGTGTGAATATCCTTATGACGGAAAATAGTGTTTGCCACAAGGAGGTTCCGTTCCAAACATACTTCCAAGATTTGCTTACCAGCATCATTCACTCTCTTGTCTCCATATGGGCCAAGGACTGCTTCATAGTCAGATCGCTTGGTGCCAACCCAACCATTCAAATCTCCACACATAATTATCCTCTCATTTCCTTCAGTCAGGTCCAGAATTTCTCTAACAGACTCCCAGAACTCCTCTAGTTCTTGGGGACTGGCTGAGCTTACTGGCGCATAGCCTGCAACCAGAAAGACTCGCGTAATACCCAGTTTAATACGAACCCAGAGGAGTCTCGGGCCAACTAATCCATAGTCTTTCACACCAGAGACTAAACGAGAGGAAAGCACTACTCCAACTCCACCGCTGGCATGACAATTCTGTTCCACACCAGACCACAGAGCCATCATACCACCGGGAAGCTCATCTGCATCGCTGCCCTTCCGCTTAGTCTCTGTCAAGCACAGAACATCCAGGCGTCTCTCATTCATTACGTCAATCATCTCATACATCTTATCTTTCATTCCACCTCTTACATTCCACGTGCCTATACGGCACTCTGTTCTCCTCGTTCCGCAGTGTCCGGCGTGGCGTGAAGGGTGGCGGCCCCCTTCGCCGCACTCGCCACTTTTCGCACCGACGAGGGCTCGTCGGTGCGCGTCGCATCGGGGGAACGCCCTACCCCGCTCTGCGGAATTAGATCGGTCCAAGGTTGCAATCCGAAATCGGACTGGCAGGAGTCGCGACGAGCACGCCCTTGGCACATGACCCCCTAAATTATATTGATAGGTAGGTAATGTTATTTTTATATCTTGATGTCGAAATTTCTGGCTATTTTATCCATTCATCCTATGATTTCGATAGTTGTAACCATGTTCATTTCGGACAATAGTTAACAAGCTTTTATGCAACGTATATGGGATCGTTAAGGGAGACTGTTCCACCAGGTCTGGAGCGCAGCGCCATCTGTAAGCCCATCCGTGGAGAATTACCAGCAGACCGGCGCACTTCTGGGTTTTCGATCTGACGAAATCTGTAAATAGACGGAATTGCCACCAATCAACCATTGTTTCTTACATTTGAAACATGCATATAGGTACATTATTAAAATTAGGGGTGAGACTATGACGATATCCATAATGCACATTTCATAAATCTAGGTACTTACTTCTTTAGTGTTTCTAGTGGTTCAGTCTTCGAGTTCCGCACACCAGTCTCAGGGTCTATAGTGGTTAGCACACATCTGTAAATTAAAAAGTTGTTACTTATTGTTATAATGATGGTGTTGTCAGTTTTTCCTCTCCAAGAATGAATGCTTGTTAAAAGACACAATTATATAACAAAATCTTCAAATAGTTAGTTTGGTCTCATGGTAGGTATGTTGTACCTACCTTGTGCAGGGCTTGATTATCTCGAATACATTTTCACCGATTTTTAGGAACTTCCAGTTGTCCTCCTCATAAGGCTTCTCTGTGCCGGAGAGTACGAAGTTGGGTCGGAAATTCCGCGGGGTGACCTGAGATTCTGATAACCGGCTGTTCAAGTCGTCCACCGACGTCTGGTTGATCAGATTGAACGGCACCTCGTCTGGTAATGCTCCCTGCGTACGTGAAATGCAACTTTTTATCAAATTTCAGTAATTATCTACCTGCGGATGACATCAGTACCTAAAGTAATATTTTTCTTAAAATTTCTCGGGTCAACTAAGAAACTCAGAGCGCAAATTGATGTACTGGCTCTTTTCGAATGGATCACTTAAGTCATAGTTGCGATAGAGGGCAGCAAAGTCAAATGCGCTGAGAGAGCTTCTTAGCATCCGCCATATTTCGCGCCCAGAGTCTCAACATGGCAATTTTTGACACGTCGGCTACACAATAAAAATGATTTAATTTTCAGATTGCTTGGTATTGTGTAATGTGATGCTAATAATGGAAATTTGATACCTAATAACGAAGTTACACACCGTATCATTTTTGGTAAATTTGTAAATTTTATTAGTAGTCGCTCTCAGCATTCGACTATTCTGCGATGCGTAGTAGACCAGACGGTAGTTAATTGCTGAGCGATCGATTAATCTGTAATAATACATCCAATAAGTAAATAGGCACTTTGTTACACCTATGTAACCTAATTTATTGTTTTATTTATAACTGTAATCATTATTATACAATAAGTATTTAAAACATTATACCTCTTCATACATATTTTTTACACTACCTTCATGATCGTAACAATGTATGTAGGTATAAATGGCGGACTATTTGCCGGCTCGCATAACGTTGATTTGTTTATTTCGACGCTTGATAAGTGTCACATGGCATCTCTGATAAACTCGTCGCATTGTAAGTAAATAGCAAACTAAACATAATACTACACCAAATTGAACACTAAATGTATCATGCAAAGAGCGACCTTAATAAGGTCGCTGACCAATGCAAATTTATTAAGGTCATCGGCAGACTGGGCCAAAATTCCAAAATGGCGCCGATAGCTGAGGGCCAGCAAATGTGCAAATGTTCGTTTACCTCGAAAACCATTCGCTCGCTTCCCAGCCACAGTCTCGGACTGGCACTGCGCAACCCCACACAAACGCTGTTTTAGGCTGCGACAATGCATTTACCTAAAAGCAAGGAAGTGGATAGGTTTCAATGGGAATTTAATAGGTAAACAAGATTCGTTAAATTCAGAAGTAAGGAAGGTAAATTTGATCGAGCTATGTCGAATGAATTGGATTATATACAGTATCGACATAGCTTGATATAGCGTGATCCCCAAAAAGCGTGGGAAGCAAACAATTTAAGTTAGAGCGAACTTATGTGGATGACGAATTAGAGATGATGATTACTGACTCAGCTCAGCATGATCAATCAGTAATCGTGGTTTATCTATAAGTACTAAAATTGAAAAAAGCAAAGATTATATTGTTTGTTTTAATTGAATAGGCTCCGAAACTACTGGACCGATTTAAAAAAATATTTTACCAATGGAAAACTACGTTATCAGCGAGTAACATGAGCTACATTTTATCCCCATATTCCTACGGGAACGGGAACTACGCCGGTGAAACTGCTATTTTGAATATAGGAATGTAGGTGCTTACTTCGGCCAAGTTAACGTGTAAAGGTTCCATGTCAGCGTGAGTCAAAGTGAGTATGGAATTTCTCACGGATGGTTGAACCAGAAGCAGCTCTGGGTACGCTCTGGCTGTAATGAAGTTGTCATTTTTATCGACCACCATCAGCACCCTAAAATAGACAAAGAATGATTTATGCCTATGACCATTAATTTAATACTAACATAGTAGGTAAATTAAATAGTGCTCCAGTTAATTTGAAGTTAACGTAAGTATAATAGGTAATTTAATTTTGCCGCTCCGGGATTTCGATCGATTTAGTCCGCCACTTATCTCACGCATTATGTGCCATTGTATTCCGTAGAGAAACCCAATTGCGTACAAAATAACTCACCTATCTCGGAGCCAACCGTTCCTTACGCCTAAAATGGAACATTCTGCTGTGCTAAGGATAATAGGGCCGCAGGACTTGACCGGGTACGCGTAGATATCCGTCAGGGTGCCCACCTGTGTCCACTCTTCTGGCAGCTTAGTTTTTTGTAGCTGTTGGTAGATTTTGTATGCACAGTAAGCGCCACCGATTACGCCGGCGGCTGCCATCGCCGCGTTTGTAAGTTGTGCTAAAATTTTAAAGACTTCATCAGTCTATTAAGTTAAAATAAGTAGATACACGTATTGTACGTTATGCGTACCTAATGTTTAACCCATGCAGGGTTAAATAAACATAAGTAATATGAATTAGGAAAATTCTTAGGCAGTGAATTTTTATTATACGGACTGTCTGTACTTACCTTAATAGTTACATATCCTATTGTCTACATTTTATTAACACAAATGCAGTAAAAATTAATCCGCGCTAAACTAATTAAAAATAAATAAAGATTGAGATTTATGGTAGGTGTTATGGCTATGAACATGCCATTGCCAAATAAGTAGATATATCCTTAAAATATTTATCTATACTTATAATAAATCTGTAGAGAGGTCAATTCTGTACATGAAATATATTTTCAAAATAACTATCAGGGGGTGATTAGGGCGATCCGAACTGATGCCAAAAATGCAATCAGTAAAATTTTTGTCTGTCTGTCTGTCTGTCTGTATGTCCCTTATAGAAACAAAAACTACTCGACGGATTTTAACGAAACTTGGTACAATTATTCTTCATACTCCTGGGCAGGTTATAGTATACTTTTGATCACGCTACAATCAATACTTTTTGTTCTTTGACTACTACTACTACTTTGACTGGCCCGTTGGTCGAGTGGTCAGAGACCCTGGCCACGAAACCAAGGGCCGCGGGTTCGAATCCCGCTAGGGGCAAATATTTCGTGTGATGAACATGGATATTTGTACTCGAGTCATGGATGTTTATAAACGTATTTAAGTATGTCTATCCGTTCACCTAGTATCCATAGCACAAGCTTATAAGCTTAGTTTGGGACTAGGGAATTGGTGTGCCAGTCTGAAAACAAAAAAAAAAAAATAGGAACAGAGTAGTGAAGGGAAATGTTGGGAAAACGGGAGAAGTTACTCCATTTTTTAAGCTTCCGTCGCGTGTGCAGCCTTAATGGTTAACGTTACATAGAAATCATGTATGACGGATATAGTCTTTATAATATTAACCATAAACGCGGGTGACACCGCTGGCACAGCTAGTATAGAATACATTCATAATCAACAATCAAATCACTAAACTTAGGTAAGTAGGTAAGTAGGTACTTAACGTTGAACTAAATGTTGAACCTAAGTACTTACATATTTTCATGTAGGTATTTCTCATTCTCGCTTTAACGTTTTAATGGTTTTAAATACATACCTAAAACAGGATTATAGTATGGATGCTGGCTTCCATTATCGTTTAACTACTTACTTATAATATAAAAACATTCCTAAAAAAATTACATATCGAACACTTTAGGCAGGTGCATCGAATACCAGAGAAAATAACAAGAATATTAGTGAAATTTAATTATGAGCAGATTATTTCAAGTTGATTTAATTCAATTATATTAAAGTGAATGTAATGTCATGTTAAAATTTGCAGTTGCTAGTTAACTTAAAATAAGTTAACTTTGTTACTAACTAACCATGAATAGATCAATGAATGAATTTAATTGTTATTATTATTCTTATTACTTATTGTCTCTCGGAACAATCACCGGACAATCCCGGGCCTTTCAGGCTTGCATGGGGACATGCTAATTGTTAGTAAACCAGAATTTAAATTATTTACAACTACCCCGAATTTCGGGCCTGGGTGTTCTGGAAGACCCATAATATCGCTAACCTCCTTCACCCTGCCTACTTATTATATCTTTAGTTATTAAGTTGGATCCGATTTAGTAAAGATATTTTATTTTATAAATTGTAAACAATCAGATAGTACTTTATATAAACAACAATATCATAACAGTTTAATAAATCAAATAACATATACTTCGCTCCAACACATCTTTAATGATAAGACCAGTTTTATCTTCACTTTTCAACTTGTATTTTATTTACATATGTATGAAAGAGACGGCACATAACTATCGGTAAATATTATGTCACAAGTTCATAGAATTGTGTTTTAAAGAATAGGTAATATCGTTTTAAATCGATTCAAGTACGAAAGAGCAGTTATAAAATGACTTACCTTGATTCGACATAGTTTCTATCGCGTTTTCTGGTTGTTTGGTTATAAATATCTAAACGTTAGCAATGCATTGTTCACTTACACACAATGAATACGAACGGGCGTCGGTTCGAACGCCGTAACAAAACTGACTAAAGAAATGAAGGAAGACCTTCGCGTGTATGGAATCGCATTTACGAATTCTATAAAATTATTTACATACACGATGTATCAAGTACATAGCTGATAAATATTAGATATTTATTTGTAAGCTAGGGCACAAAGAAAAGCCTTTATTATTATACTTAGCATTTTTAATATTATTAATTTAACTAAATATCGTATAGGTACCTAATAAAATAAAAACACTGTGTGATTGTCACAGCTTAACTCAGCTGAGATCATCTATTTCGTTAATAAAAAATCGAATGGGTGGAATTATGAAGAAGTAAGTACGCATACATAGTTGCTTTTTATTATTTAATTTATAAAATAAAAAAAAGGACTCCGCGCCACTAACTAGTCGTTGAAGCTCCCCGGATGCTCCAAATGACAGATATCCGATACCCTGCTACCCTCTGAGTACTGAAACTAATGGAGATGGCATAACTACGAAAAAGTGAAGCCCAATTTGAGTGAGAAACAAATATGGCGCCTTTGCGTAATGTCATTCCACCTTACTTATTTACATAGGTACTATATGTCTCTGAACAATTTATTTATGACGATATTTCTAAATGTTACAAGTTAGATTAAGTTATAACTACAAATTTTATCAATATTGGCATAATACACTGCAAATTCCACTGACATTGACAACTTAAAGCGAGAAACCAAAATGGTAAGCCGGCTTCACTTAGGTAGTTCTATGACCTCACATGATGATGTTACCGAAAATAGTTCAGTCAAATATATTGTTGTCTCTTTTTACGTGGAGTATTGTAGACTTGTTAAAAAGAGATAGATAGAGGTTTATGAATACAATATCGATATTAATCATATTTGTATAGATAGCAGATTGTTCCTATAGAACATTACGTCGTCTCCATGTGTTTCAGTACTCAGAGCTGCTACCATAAGTATCTCACTCACAAACGCATAAACGTGGCTTCACGCATTAGTATGACAGTGTCGAGTCCTTCTTTTTTTACTAGTCCGTGTTTTTTACGTAAAGATTTTTCAAACGCGTAAAGTACACAATGTAAGACTACATCTGCTTCGGCATCACATAACATACTTATTATATAAATATAAATATATATATATATAAATGGTTCCTGTTACAAAGCCTGCACAGAATAGGCTATTGGACAGTATGAAAAATAATCACCTATTAATTGTTATCCGCGTTAATTACGAGCAATTTGCATTAATAAATATAAAAAATATTAAATATTTTCATCAAAAACCCCAAAATCTTTATACATTATTTGTATGATCAGTAGTCTATTCACTTGTATAATCATGGAGAATGATTTTGTGAAAGCAGACAGCGGAAACTTGCCTAAAGTTGATGCTATTAAGGTAACATTTTCGTTTAAAATAATCTCGACTTTTACTCACCTAAACTTAGGAATGTAAAAACAGCTATGTAAGTATCTTATTAAGTACCTATAATATTTATTACTTACCGAAATCAGTTATACCGTACTTTAAAATTTAAAGTAAGATTACTTAATAATCTTGGGTGTTATGAGTATTTTAGGTGTTTTTGTAGGTTAGGTTCATGTTAATATAACTGCAGTGGCACAATTTGTCCTAATACTTCGAGTTTTTTCTTTTGCAGTGCAGAGAATTTTATGAAGAACTCTATGTCGTATTTGTACGCTGGCGCAGTGCAAGTGTCTACAAATACGCACCATTTATAGCTCATTTGTTTTATTAAATTACAGGTATAAACTCAGATAAACAAAAGAATAAGAACGATTCGACCTTCTTCCAATGTTTTCGTACAAATGTGTGACGTCACTTGACGCCATAATATTGCCAAAGTAGGCGTTTTGTTAACAACTCAAATAATAATCAGTGTATTTTTAAAAAAAAATTTTATATAAAAGAAATACTTAAATAAAATAAACAAAAAAATGGTATTCGTAGAGTCCCTATTCATCATTAAATAAAGTGCGGTGGTTTTCAGAATCTAGTCAAATAGCGTATTGTTATAAACTAAATTATAGTATTGGTTTTCTCTGACGTCCGCTTTAAAAAATTAAATAACTGGCATTAAATTTGACAGCAAACGTCAGTGACGTATGTCAACGTGTCGTGGGTTTTGGACGTTCGATTGCGGGATCTAAGATCTAATTTCAATGAAAATGTGCAAATTGTTCTGAAATTCGTCGTTACTATTTATTAAGACACTAATGCCATATATTCATAAACGTTTATATACTAGCTAAATATGGTTTTACTGGGTAACGACGAGGTAAGCCTGAATCAAAGTAATCATATTCGATAACGTGTATCAATCTAGTTTTTAATCGTTTGATTGAATTTTTCAGTTCCTGGCAGAACTCACAAAATTATTTCAAAAGGCTCGCGGTGAAGGTTCAGTGACTATGACCATGAAAAGATGTAAGTAATATGAAATTATGACTTGTTACATTTCTAGTTTTAAATACCTAATGTATGGTTTATGGGATGGTACTGCACAAACATCTTAATGTTTCAGACGACGGGCGCACAAAGCCAGAGCCTCGGGACGGCACACCGGCTGTCAAAAACCCTAGTTACAAATGTTTGATAAGGGCACAATACAGAAGCAAAAAAATATCAACAGTTATAGAGCAAAGGGATGTGGAAAAATTTAGTACAGCATACTCTAACCTTCTCAAAACAAGCGTTAATGGGTTGAAACGTCTCAAGAAGCCGAAGAAAAAGGCTGTGGCCACGCAGTAACAAGGATTTACGTCAAGGCAATGTGTCAAGACTGAAGAAAATGTGACCTAATTGTGTATGAACAAAATTTGAAATCAGTGCACCAATGTGATGTTCTAGTGTGTGGGATAAAGTCCATTGAACTGTGCTCTTCTCTCACAAGTGAGATGCGAAGAGTTGGAGGTCCTTGCTCCGCTAGCCATGCAGACACAGTTTAGTCAATGACCATCTGTCAGATGCATCAACTTATGTATACATACTTTAAGTTTAAAGATTTTTCAAATAAAATATTGGTTTATATCTTATATTATTATATTTAAACATATATTCTAGTGAATCCCAAGTCTTTTAATAGCAAAATCTTATAATGAACATCCAAAATAAGGGTCAATTTAAAAAGGGTGTTGTTTATTTTATATCTTTTATTAAATATTGTAATGATTGACAACTAAATAACATTAAAGTCCAATAATACAAGCCTTTGGTGGTGATATACCACTGTTAAAAAAATTACCTATGATATCAATAAAATAATCAAATAAAAGTGTTACAAAATAAAATTGTGGCATATTGTAGTATCTTGATTCAGACAAATAAGACAGACCTATTATAACCTATGATAGGAAATAAGCTGATATTTACCAATTATTTTTAAAGTATTAATATTTAAGTCGGAATATATAAAAATAACTAAAGTTTTATTATATATGTGACATTCAAACAGTTCATGGAAGGTCACAAGAATGATCTGTACAAAAATGTGTCCATAATTTTTATTAAATATTGGAAGCCAGGGGTTTGGATGGATCTATAAATATATAAATAGTCATTATTAAACATGAACTTAGGGTAGAATAAATAAAATAAATAAATAAATTCTCCAGACTGACACACTAAATCCCTAGTTCCAAACTAAGCATATGCTTGTGCTATGGATACTAGGTGAACAGATAAACATATCTTATATTGTCGGGGATAGTGTAATACCATGTAACTACCTCTTGACCATAAGTACTATCTTTAACTCAAATAACATTGAATTTTATGCCTTATGATCAAGTGTTAGGTATGCGGCATTGCACTATCCCAGACGATATATAAAAATTAATTGCTGTTCATTAGTCTCGCTACAACTGGAGAGTCTGGTTAGACTGATTTGGCTGATTTTGATTTTACAATATTTGTAATCTTCCAGGGAAGATTTATATGGTAAGAAATTATGGAAACATTGCAAGGAAAATAAAAGAAACTCCGAGAATGGGGCGTTACGAAGTGCGCCGGTACAGGTAGTACTTATATATGTTTATAAACATCCATGACTCAAATAGTAGGAACTACCAATAGGAGGTTAGTAACTGCTGTTAATGCATTATTACAGCTATTGTAAAGTAATAATTAGAAAAGTAATTGATAACAGCTGTTCAAACCACCAAAGGGCAATAAAGTACATGATATCACAAAATGAGACCAGCATGAAGCATAAATATAAAATCTGTACATACATTAATATCATTAAACATTGAACTAAACCAACAAAAATTGTGACCAATTATAACATGTTTATAAATTTATAGTATTCATAATACACAGTTTGAAATATTCCACATAAAATAAAATCTAAATCGAAAATTTAAAGCTTTTGTATAGGACTTATCTTGAGTAACATTACTTCCAATACTAAAATAAGGTTGATACATTTGTTTATTCTCTTGAAAATATAGGTGATACTGTTATACACGGTACTACATGACAAATGTTTGAATATGCTGTAAATTTTTCGCAATTTCATGATCGAGTTTTTAATAAAAATCTTATATCTAATAAAAACAAAATATCTCAAGGGCTAAATAAATTATTTACGTTCACATTACAATTAATCCATAAACTCCTTTCAGTATCAAACACTTATTATAAAATACAATTACATCACTCAACTTCTTCATTATAGTCAGTCCATATTCCAAGCACCATTATCTTTGCCAATCAATTAAATTACTAGTGCATATGATGAACTTTAAATTATATATCAACAATAACTTAAATTATAAAATATACATCTTATTTAGCATGACTAACTTTACCATAAATACATTGGATTACAATATCCCATGCAAGCTATAAAACTAGTGGGTTACTATACCATATATTGTTTATAAAAATAGTAAAATGGATTGCATTTCTCTAAAAACAGTGTCCATTAATTCATATGCTTGTTTGAAATTGGCAGTCAATATAAATTTCTAGTACTATATCAATTAATGTCTTTACAATATTCTTTAAATATTATTATTATACATACCTACATAGATTTTCTAATTTTATTTGACACAAAAATATTATAATTTTATTTATAATATCATTTTATAGACAAGATCTACTTTTGCGTTTAAATTGTTTGCTATGCAATAACCTCTGCATGTACCTGGATGGTCAAATTAATTTTGACGACCTATTGTATAATCACTTTTGTAGTCGTTAACCTATGAAGATTGCGTGAGCGCCGTAGTAAAAGCAAGGAGGCAACCCCTTCCTAGAAAGGCATTTATTCCTAGACGCGAATCTAATCGTCAAATGAATTTAACCCTAAATCTGCCAAGTGCAAGTCGGACAGTTTCGCTCTTTGTGTACACAAGATGCATGTCTACTAAAAACGTATACACACAGTACTTGATTTTGGGGGGCGATTACGGCAGACGCTCAATATTATGTTAATCAAATCTGTGAGTTTCGATTTTTATAAAACGCCATATTAATTTCATCGAAGGTGTAAGTAGCGCTAAACCCGGCCGGCTAAACGCTCTGTATACACGATATTATCCCCTGGTGCTAGACTAAACGAGTCACACGAGCATGGCCGGCCCGTCTATAATAGGGCTAACGGGGTTAACACTCTAGGTGCTAAGGGTGGAGGGTAATGACTAGGTAGAACATGAGCCTACATGAGCCCTGCGCCTAAATGACGTTCTTGGATGTGAGCCGCTTGAGGCAGGCGTTGCGCACCTGGTCGTGGCCGATGCGCTCGGCCTCGTGCAGCACGCGGCGCAGGTCGCTGGTGCGCTCGTGCCGCGCCGCTAGGATGTATGCGCTGCTCACGTTACGGCACACCAGGTAACATGATATCTGATGCAGGAAAAGGTTAATTAACTTCACAAGATAAACAAGACAACGCAATAAATTATTTTATTTAAGTCAATAAATTTGCTGGATATGTTGTAAAGGAAAGTAGTTATTATATAGTATATCAGTCGATTAATTATTGTCCATTGACAAAAATGCCCTTATGCAAATGGTCAGTCATAGCACGCTGTCATGAATTGCAAGCGTTATATCAAATTTTACCTAAATTTGGGTAGTAAATCTGTAACAGTAATGATATAATACTGTAAGCCCTACTGAAGGCCTTAGTCTAATAGTAATTTTATGATACTGTGGGCCATTATGGGTGACGAGCGGGAATAGCCTATTCTGAGGCGTATGGAGGGCAAAGCCCCAGCGCAGTACCTTGGCGGCCTGGCTGTGCACGTCGGCGATGAGCAGCTCGGCCTGCTCGTCGTGCAGCTGGCCGCGCGACTCGCAGCGCGCCACCACCGCGCCCACGCCCGCCTCCAGCACCTGGTCGCTCATCAGGCTGCGCGCGCGCACACACACACGAAACGAGTTCATTGAGTACATAGAGCACGGACTAGTAAAAAAAGAAGGACTTCGCGCTGTTACACTACAGCGTGAAGCCAAGTTTATCGGTATTAACGAAAATCTGTCACTTGATGGAGCGCTTATGACACTTTGTGACGTAAGTTGTGTTTCAAGTTGGAGCACTTCCGGAGCTTCAACGTCTAATTAGTGGCGCGGAGTCCTTCTTTTTTTACTATTCCGTGACATAGAATAATTGCCAGGTATTGTGATACTTAAAACAACATCGAAATTTCTTTCGATTTTTTGCTGTTAGAATAGTAGGTTCATTTTTTTTGTGCTAACTAGGTGGTAGCTCGTAAACGTAAAACGTAACGAGGAAATCTGCACATTCAGAAAAACTTTGGAATGACATGATATATAACTCTGGAGTGAAGTGTATAGTCATGATCCAATTTGTCTGGTCGCTTTAGTGTAATTAATAACCAGACATGTAAAGTCAAAGTCAAAGTCAAAATACTCTTTATTTATATAGGTTTGAAATACACTTATAAATCGTCAATTCAACAGGAAAATCAAATAATAATATGAATAAAGTAAAGTTCAAGATCATGGCCTATGCAGACCCCGATATCATGACGTAAGGGAAGTTAAGTATTTATAGTAGGTACCAACCTCTGTAGCTACAGTATCAGACTTTAATTGATAACTAGTAAACATTTTAAACTTTACTTTTTAAAAATGTCAAACAAATGCAACTCACCTCGCAGCTGTTTCCTTTGAGAGGCGGATGCATTTCGCCAATGTTTTCACTTCCATGAACCTGTCGGCGTGCACCAAATACTTCGCAACGTGCGTGTAAATGTTCATCGAATCTAGTTTATGTTCTGTTATGATCCTGGATAAGAAACATACATGTGATACGATTACCATATTTATGAAATTCACAGCAGAACATTCTTTGTGTTCGTTAATGATTTTGGACTGGCAAAGAACCATAAGAGTAAAAGGTATTATCATCACATGGATAATATAATACAATGTTTTATTTATTTATTCTTTGTTTGTGTTATAATATAAGTATAATGCAAACTGGTAAAAAAATCATATTATGCTCTTTTCATAGGGTAGAGCAGTGCTTCTCAAACTTTTTATGCTATGGAACCCTTTTAGGAAGCGGAGTATTTGACGGGACCCTAGAACAGCGCGGTTTAATAATCGACTTTTAACGGATTTTCCCCCAGGAGACTTAAATATCGTACTAATTATTTTAACAATTATGATCAGTACCAATTTTCGTGGAACCCCCAGAAAGGCTTCACGGAACCCCAGGGTTCCGCGGAACACACATTGAGTATAGCTGGGGTAGAGTTTAGAAATACAAATTATTGTTTGACAAGCCGCTACATACATGTATGTACCAAGGGATTTGTTTAAATACAAAGTTTAAAAACGCTGACTCACTTGAACGCTAAGTCGAAGCCGGCCTCGATAGACTGTCCAGTGGCCAGCACGACGGCCACCAGCCGGATCTTGTCTGTGTTGGAGCCGAAGAGCGTGACGGGCCGCAGGTCGTCGGGCGCGTCCCGCCGCCCCACCGGGATCACCTCGGCCAGCACGCGCTCCGTCAGCCGCCCGCTCGCCTCGCACGCCGCCAGGTACTTGCTCAGCTCGATTTGACGGGTCACCGTCGTAATCAGGTTGTCTATCGTCGGCTTGTCCAGGTTAAATTGGAACGTCTTCGGATCGTTCACTTCTGAAAAATAAATTTAAATTTAAAGGGCATTTAGAAACGCTTCACGTACCGGACGTGAGTAGTCATTTAAAGAACGATATTTTCGAAACACGTCTATATTTTAGGCAGCGAAGGCGGGCCCCCCGACGACGGGTCGCGAGTACAGCAGCGCGCAGGTCGCACACCTGCAGCGTGCGGCATATGTGCATGCTGTCAGTGACTCACTGTTGGCGACGGGCACGCACTGCGCGAGGTGGTGCAGCGCCGCGTTGAGGTGTTGTTGCCGCGCGTGCAGCGCCGCGAAGGCGGGCCCCCCGGCGACGGGCCGCGAGTACAGCAGCGCGCAGGTCGCTCACCTGCAGCGTGCGGCATATGTGCATGCTGTCAGTGACTCACTGTTGGCGACGGGCACGCACTGCGCGAGGTGGTGCAGCGCCGCGTTGAGGTGTTGTTGCCGCGCGTGCAGCGCCGCGAAGGCGGGCCCCCCGGCGACGGGCCGCGAGTACAGCAGCGCGCAGGTCGCTCACCTGCAGCGTGCGGCATATGTGCATGCTGTCAGTGACTCACTGTTGGCGACGGGCACGCACTGCGCGAGGTGGTGCAGCGCCGCGTTGAGGTGTTGTTGCCGCGCGTGCAGCGCCGCGAAGGCGGGCCCCCCGGCGACGGGCCGCGAGTACAGCAGCGCGCAGGTCGCTCACCTGCAGCGTGCGGCATATGTGCATGCTGTCAGTGACTCACTGTTGGCGACGGGCACGCACTGCGCGAGGTGGTGCAGCGCCGCGTTGAGGTGTTGTTGCCGCGCGTGCAGCGCCGCGAAGGCGGGCCCCCCGGCGACGGGCCGCGAGTACAGCAGCGCGCAGGTCGCTCACCTGCAGCGTGCGGCATATGTGCATGCTGTCAGTGACTCACTGTTGGCGACGGGCACGCACTGCGCGAGGTGGTGCAGCGCCGCGTTGAGGTGTTGTTGCCGCGCGTGCAGCGCCGCGAAGGCGGGCCCCCCGGCGACGGGCCGCGAGTACAGCAGCGCGCAGGTCGCTCACCTGCAGCGTGCGGCATATGTGCATGCTGTCAGTGACTCACTGTTGGCGACGGGCACGCACTGCGCGAGGTGGTGCAGCGCCGCGTTGAGGTGTTGTTGCCGCGCGTGCAGCGCCGCGAAGGCGGGCCCCCCGGCGACGGGCCGCGAGTACAGCAGCGCGCAGGTCGCTCACCTGCAGCGTGCGGCATATGTGCATGCTGTCAGTGACTCACTGTTGGCGACGGGCACGCACTGCGCGAGGTGGTGCAGCGCCGCGTTGAGGTGTTGTTGCCGCGCGTGCAGCGCCGCGAAGGCGGGCCCCCCGGCGACGGGCCGCGAGTACAGCAGCGCGCAGGTCGCTCACCTGCAGCGTGCGGCATATGTGCATGCTGTCAGTGACTCACTGTTGGCGACGGGCACGCACTGCGCGAGGTGGTGCAGCGCCGCGTTGAGGTGTTGTTGCCGCGCGTGCAGCGCCGCGAAGGCGGGCCCCCCGGCGACGGGCCGCGAGTACAGCAGCGCGCAGGTCGCTCACCTGCAGCGTGCGGCATATGTGCATGCTGTCAGTGACTCACTGTTGGCGACGGGCACGCACTGCGCGAGGTGGTGCAGCGCCGCGTTGAGGTGTTGTTGCCGCGCGTGCAGCGCCGCGAAGGCGGGCCCCCCGGCGACGGGCCGCGAGTACAGCAGCGCGCAGGTCGCTCACCTGCAGCGTGCGGCATATGTGCATGCTGTCAGTGACTCACTGTTGGCGACGGGCACGCACTGCGCGAGGTGGTGCAGCGCCGCGTTGAGGTGTTGTTGCCGCGCGTGCAGCGCCGCGAAGGCGGGCCCCCCGGCGACGGACCGCGAGTACAGCAGCGCGCAGGTCGCTCACCTGCAGCGTGCGGCATATGTGCATGCTGTCAGTGACTCACTGTTGGCGACGGGCATGCACTGCGCGAGGTGGTGCAGCGCTGCGTTGAGGTGTTGTTGCCGCGCGTGCAGCGCCGCGAAGGCGGGCCCCCCGGCGACGGGCCGCGAGTACAGCAGCGCGCAGGTCGCTCACCTGCAGCGTGCGGCATATGTGCATGCTGTCAGTGACTCACTGTTGGCGACGGGCACGCACTGCGCGAGGTGGTGCAGCGCCGCGTTGAGGTGTTGTTGCCGCGCGTGCAGCGCCGCGAAGGCGGGCCCCCCGGCGACGGGCCGCGAGTACAGCAGCGCGCAGGTCGCTCACCTGCAGCGTGCGGCATATGTGCATGCTGTCAGTGACTCACTGTTGGCGACGGGCACGCACTGCGCGAGGTGGTGCAGCGCCGCGTTGAGGTGTTGTTGCCGCGCGTGCAGCGCCGCGAAGGCGGGCCCCCCGGCGACGGGCCGCGAGTACAGCAGCGCGCAGGTCGCTCACCTGCAGCGTGCGGCATATGTGCATGCTGTCAGTGACTCACTGTTGGCGACGGGCACGCACTGCGCGAGGTGGTGCAGCGCCGCGTTGAGGTGTTGTTGCCGCGCGTGCAGCGCCGCGAAGGCGGGCCCCCCGGCGACGGGCCGCGAGTACAGCAGCGCGCAGGTCGCTCACCTGCAGCGTGCGGCATATGTGCATGCTGTCAGTGACTCACTGTTGGCGACGGGCACGCACTGCGCGAGGTGGTGCAGCGCCGCGTTGAGGTGTTGTTGCCGCGCGTGCAGCGCCGCGAAGGCGGGCCCCCCGGCGACGGGCCGCGAGTACAGCAGCGCGCAGGTCGCTCACCTGCAGCGTGCGGCATATGTGCATGCTGTCAGTGACTCACTGTTGGCGACGGGCACGCACTGCGCGAGGTGGTGCAGCGCCGCGTTGAGGTGTTGTTGCCGCGCGTGCAGCGCCGCGAAGGCGGGCCCCCCGGCGACGGACCGCGAGTACAGCAGCGCGCAGGTCGCTCACCTGCAGCGTGCGGCATATGTGCATGCTGTCAGTGACTCACTGTTGGCGACGGGCATGCACTGCGCGAGGTGGTGCAGCGCTGCGTTGAGGTGTTGTTGCCGCGCGTGCAGCGCCGCGAAGGCGGGCCCCCCGGCGACGGGCCGCGAGTACAGCAGCGCGCAGGTCGCTCACCTGCAGCGTGCGGCATATGTGCATGCTGTCAGTGACTCACTGTTGGCGACGGGCACGCACTGCGCGAGGTGGTGCAGCGCCGCGTTGAGGTGTTGTTGCCGCGCGTGCAGCGCCGCGAAGGCGGGCCCCCCGGCGACGGGCCGCGAGTACAGCAGCGCGCAGGTCGCTCACCTGCAGCGTGCGGCATATGTGCATGCTGTCAGTGACTCACTGTTGGCGACGGGCACGCACTGCGCGAGGTGGTGCAGCGCCGCGTTGAGGTGTTGTTGCCGCGCGTGCAGCGCCGCGAAGGCGGGCCCCCCGGCGACGGGCCGCGAGTACAGCAGCGCGCAGGTCGCTCACCTGCAGCGTGCGGCATATGTGCATGCTGTCAGTGACTCACTGTTGGCGACGGGCACGCACTGCGCGAGGTGGTGCAGCGCCGCGTTGAGGTGTTGTTGCCGCGCGTGCAGCGCCGCGAAGGCGGGCCCCCCGGCGACGGGCCGCGAGTACAGCAGCGCGCAGGTCGCTCACCTGCAGCGTGCGGCATATGTGCATGCTGTCAGTGACTCACTGTTGGCGACGGGCACGCACTGCGCGAGGTGGTGCAGCGCCGCGTTGAGGTGTTGTTGCCGCGCGTGCAGCGCCGCGAAGGCGGGCCCCCCGGCGACGGGCCGCGAGTACAGCAGCGCGCAGGTCGCTCACCTGCAGCGTGCGGCATATGTGCATGCTGTCAGTGACTCACTGTTGGCGACGGGCACGCACTGCGCGAGGTGGTGCAGCGCCGCGTTGAGGTGTTGTTGCCGCGCGTGCAGCGCCGCGAAGGCGGGCCCCCCGGCGACGGGCCGCGAGTACAGCAGCGCGCAGGTCGCTCACCTGCAGCGTGCGGCATATGTGCATGCTGTCAGTGACTCACTGTTGGCGACGGGCACGCACTGCGCGAGGTGGTGCAGCGCCGCGTTGAGGTGTTGTTGCCGCGCGTGCAGCGCCGCGAAGGCGGGCCCCCCGGCGACGGGCCGCGAGTACAGCAGCGCGCACGTGGCGGAGGCGCGCGCGTGCTGCCCGCTGCCCACCTGCAGCGCGTACAGCGCGTCCAGCCGCTTGCTCATCTCCAGCGTGCGACATATGTGCATGATGTATTCCTGCCAAATTAGACAAATGTACCACTAAAATCGTTTCGAAGAATGCGTGGAAGATTGTGTTTGTAAAGCCACCAGTAGGTGCGCAATGGAAGATGCTGATGACACAGTGCACAGTGCGCGTGAAGTACCTACTTAAACAATGCGAGTAAAGCTCACAGTGCGAATGGAGCACACGACGAGTACCTACATGGCTTTGTATAAAAATTTCCAAATGATAAAGAATAGAATATGCGGAGTAGCGGAATAATATAAGGAGTGAGGGATTGTATCTGAGAAACAACTCACCGCCCACATTTCCAAAGTGCTATCCATATCGCTCATGGCCTTGAGCAGTTCATTGACCCTGTCCTTCTTCAGGCACTCCATGTACACGTACTCGGTGAAGGTCTCCTTGTCGACAAGGTTGTCGTAGCAGTAGGTGATCACCTCCGTCATGTTGCTGTGCTTCAGGTAGAACGCTATGTTCGCCACGTGCGACCCGTAGTTGCTCAGGTAGTACACGCATTCTTTGTAGAAGAACGGGTCCAGTCTTCGATGGTAGTGATCCGGCTATAGATGTAAATTCAGTTGTTGTAACGAAACATCACTGAGACGGCACTTGGTATGCACCAATTTTATATTTTTCTTGTTGCTTATCCTGTTATGAGCTTTTACTACGTTGCAATAAGGGTCGTTGTTGAATGAGTTATTATACTTATGAGTGCTCTCAATAGTGCCGTTGTACTAATACGAGAGTATAGGCTATAGAATCCAAGCAACAATACACACAACTTGACCGGCTCGATGGCGCATTCAGTAGTGTCGTGTCCCTGCCCCATGCGCCAAGAGTTGTAGGTTCGATCCCTATCCAGGACAAATATTCGTGTAATGAATACTTGTATTTGTTCTGTGTCTGGGTGTTAATATCCAATATTTAAGTATATATTTGTACCAATGTTGATTCTAATATTCGTAACACAAGTGCTTAAGCTGCTCACCTCGGAGTCAGATCAATGAATGTAATGTCGTCGGATATTTATTTTATTTCTTAAAAAGTTAATACTAAAAATACTAAATAGCCATGTTCTTTCATCGGTTTTCTCTTGGTGACAAGTGGCATGGTGTTTTTTGAATGCGCATAAGTTAGGTAGAAACATGAACGCGTATGATACTTAAGTATGATGGCCTTAACCCTGGGTCTATATCCGTGGACAGGCCAATAGATTAAGGACAAAGAGGGCATACAAAAAAAAAATCAGTCGAATTGACAACCTCCTCCTTTTTTTTAAGTCGGTTAAAAATACAAGAAACCAGTTTAATTAACTTGTGTTAAATGTTGGTCTGGGACTTAAAAATAATGTGCCATCTGTATTCCTTGCATAGCATGTCGTAAAAGGCGACTAATGGTAGGTGTATGGGGTTTTGGGTGTGATTGTGTAGGCGAATTTTTGGCTAAATGTGGTTAAGGGGACTTGCTGCCCCTTTGACTTTGCCTACCCCCTTCGGGGATTACGGGCGTGATGTTATGTTATGTTATGTTCTGTTTAATTAATACTAAATGGTCTCTCTAAAGATTGATCAATGCAAGAAGAATGACCACGCTTCTGACCTTAGGCTCCACATGGTTGTTCCCCCGACGCAGCAGGCCCTGCGCCAGGCTCTTTTTGGGCGGCGCGACGCCGGTCTGGAAGTCGCTGTAGTCGCCCTGCTTAATCTTCTTCACGCTGGCGAGCGTGTGCATTATGTTTAGCGCCGGCTCCGTCAGCTGGATCTTCTTTTTGCTTACGTTTAGCGAGGTCAGTTTCTCGTTCGTTGACTGAAACAAATTACAGCGGCTTTTTAAGCTGTTTTCGACCTCTGAAACTCTATCCAGATCTCGTGCGTTCGTCTGCAAGACTATATGTACGCTGGATTTAAAGCCGAGAAGCTGGTCTCAGGATCTTTCCATGGAATATTCTGTGCGGTTACGGTTCTAGTGCCGTTCTCTTTTACCATAGCATGTATTTTTTTGGAAACGCTTGCTGTACTTATTTAAAAATCCTTCTAATATATTAATGGCTTAGTGAATATAATTAACAAAATAGTTCATTTGATCAACAAAATTTTTTTATCGACATTTTTCTTCTGGATATTAAAAAAGTTTTCTACAATTTATCAGAACGGAAAGGTTCCCTATACGTTCCCGGTCTACACCGCGCGCATAGTAGCTTTACTCCTTTACTCATACGACACGCACCTTAATACTCTCCGCCTTGGTGAGCAGCTGCTGATTGACGGGGTAGCTCATGTCCTCGAGCATGGCCACCACCTCGTTCAGCAGCGGCGGGTTGGCGCGCGGCCGCCCGTCCGACTGCACGCTCGACATCGAGCTCGACCGCTCTGAGTACCGCAGGTTTTGAACCCTGTGCCATATGAAATAAGGCTCTTAGCTTAGGTGGCTAATTTGAATTCTAAACAGGCACATTTTGCATAAAAATTTGGTTTTTAAACAATCCCAAAAAAATCAAAACGAAATCCTCAGTTAGGTCAAATACAAAACACAATTCGACACTGCCTGTCTGCCCTGAATTTGGACACAAATAGTATTAAAGTACTACCTTATATTGAGGATCTTTCATGCAACACCCTCCAATCCCACCTTTCCAGAAGGCGGCGGAATACCTAAGTTTTTATTGAGCTCTGCTCTTTGTGAGAATTTCGTATAACAATCGTTAAGGCAAGTGGTAAGCATAAAACGTGTACCTGGACAAAACTTACCTCCTATTCAAAAATTGCGCTTCGCTAGCCTCCTTTCCGAACTCACAGTCCTCAGTAGCCTCTGCGCACACGTTGACGGCGCCCTTGAAGCAGTGCGCGAACTTCTCGCGCGCCTGCCGGAAGCAGCCCGCCTTCAAGCACGCCTTGCCCCACGCCGCCAGCACGCTGTTGCGGCCCAGACCAGATTTTGTGGCTATTTCCAACGCCAGCTCCCACTTCTCCGCTTCTAGTAACGATCTCACTATCTGACCTATAAATGTGACGCGTCAATTAAAATCAAAGATTGTGGCTACAACTCTAAATAAAGCTCAAGGATAATGAAGTTTTCGAAATCTAATGGTAAAAGATTTTTTGAAATTGGTCTAGTACTTTGTCTTTTTGACTGGCTGACGACTCGGACACAGTGTCCGAATTGACTCTTTTTAATTTTAATATTTTTTTCACTGCGATGAGTTCATTCGTTACAAACATACAAATCTTTGCTTATTATAATATTAGTGTAGATCTACATCTAGCAGCAGTCAACACTGAGGCTGTAGACGGCGTACTCACTGGGGTGCGCGCCCTGCTGCGGGATGAGGTGGTGCGCCTGGTGCTTGACGAGCGTGGCCATGGCGTCCGCGTGCGCCAGGCAGCGCGTCGCGTGCGCCGCGCCCGTCTCCGCCAGCCGCCTGATGTTGCCCGAGCTGCTGATAACGACACTGGTATTTTATCAGCTGGTCTAAGCATTTATATCGCTATTATTATACTTTCAGGCCCGCAATCCTCGAAGGTGTAGGTAGAGTTCAAGGAACAGTAAACTTCTTTAATAACTTGTAGCTAAAAAACTAAATTGTAACTCAATTTTGGAGGTGAGTTGGAAATTGTGGACTAGTAGTAACTAGGCTAACTCGCGATAAGATGGCCTAGAATAAGTTCATCGTATCCACTACAATAATGTGATATATCATATCGGTGGGCGATTTTTCGCCCTCACTTTATAAGAGACAGCCACAATTGTCGAACTTGATCACGTCTCTTCTCATGCATCGCCGCCGCCCACAGCGCACACACCATCTCGTGCTGCAGTCCGCAGGAGCTTGCTAGAAGTCCCCTGACTAGCAGCAGCGCGGTGTCACTAACCATTTCTCGTGCGGCGTGCGCGAGTACAGCTCGGCGGCGGCCAGCAGCAGCGAGCGGCGCGCGCGCACCAGCAGCCGCGCATCGCCGCCGCCAGACAGCTCGCGCGCCACCTCGTCGCTGCGGTCCAGCAGGAACCTACCGACAACAGCTTCTTTATCGACCATATAATATGGGTTTTGTCATGCCCACCAATGTATATTACATGTAATTACGCTTATCAACTTCCGATCGTTATGTGCCTTAGTCGAGGTCCATTTGCAGATTTCGTCACGATGAATCCGAACTTAGATTTCAAAAATTCAGAGACACCACTCTCAATTGAGTTACCACCGCTCAAATCATACATTAAATCTTTTAATTTATTATTGTTTTCTTTAAGACCTACCTCGGGTAATCCAAATTGATAGAATGCATCTTCATAATAGTGAGGCAGAGCGTAACATTCGGAGTGAACTCGTAGCTGAACTCTGCGCGGACGGCCTCGTTGCGCGCCGCGCTGACGGACAGGCACCAGTCCATGCAGGTGGCGCCGCTGCCGCCCGAGTCCGAGTTGCTGCTCAGCATCAGGTTGTCCCTGTCCGGGTTCGCTTTCCTGCTCATCGTTTGCGTGTAGCAGTCGTCGCACACGCGGAATTTCACACCGCTGGGGTATGTTGGTACCTAAAAAAAAGCCAACGGATTTTGTGACCATCAATATGCTGGCTGTATATGATATACTTATTAATCTTATAATGTTTTTGCAGGATAAAAATCTTGGGACTATCCTAAAACTTATGTTCATAAGCTCCTACAAATAATAAATTAAAATGAGATTCAAATTTTTTTTTTATCTTCCAAGGTTTTATAGCTGTTTCGGAACGCGTCTAATATTATGTACGTATTTCCTGATCTAAATACGTTCTGTAGTTTCACACAGTCCCGACGGCAGACAAACAAAATTATGCATTCTTACAAAGTAATCATTTTATAATAACAAAAAAAAACATATTTTACCAGCATTCGATGCCTAGAGCAGGCGTGACACACCAGCCTGCCGCACCGGCGACAGTGGTGCCGCCGGATGATCATCGAGAACATAGACGTGCGGCACACCATGCACCGGTCCGCCGAGTAGTCCTCCGCCCACTGCTCCTTGCTGGGCACCTGCTCGGGCATCGCGAACGGCCTAGACGCGTCCTCGAGGTTTATCGAGTCTATTGACTGCAGTAGCGAGTCACCAGACGGCTTCGGCGGCGCTGCGCATACATTCCTCGGGTTCTTCATATCCAACGCTTTCTCCGCGTAAAATCTCAACAAAGCATCCACCGCATTCCGTGAAATCACCAGACTCTCAATCGTCTTTATGTTGTAATACAAGTTATCACCACTCGGGTCCTTCTTCAGATTCGGCGATATTTTGTTAATTATGTTTGCCAAAATATCAAATTTGCCGTTCATTAGGAACTGTTCGATCATCAATAGCGGCTTTTCTATCAGATCCCAGAATAGGGCACGTACGTTCACGTCAATTTCGACCATAATCTGGAGACCGATTTTGATGTTTTCGAAAGACTTCCAATCGAACGAGTTTTCCGATATGAATTTGATGCACACTTGAAGTATTTCGACGTTTTTAACTTTGGACATCTCTTCCTGGATGAGGTTCATGGCCTGATTCATTGGAAGCCTTCCGAGAAGCTCGCTAATGAGATCTGGTGTGGCTTGGTTGGTGTACTCAAAAAGTTGCCTTAAAAGGTTCATTATTATCAGGTTTTTCATATTTTCTGATACTTCGTGCACATCGGCCCAGTCTAAACAAAGTCTGAACTGCAATCGCAAAATAATTTTGTAATTATTGAACACGTATACACTTGGGTAGGTTATGGTAGCGAGGGATTCAGGATACTACGAAAGTAGCATTATAAAAACAAATAAAATCAATACCTGTTGACTATCTAAAAGCACTTCAATAATTTCCTCCGAATTTTCAATAGATTTCTCATATATCTCATACCAGTGGTGAGCGCCCATTATCGATGATATCTGTAAAAAGAATATAAATCTATGTAAGTATGTCTGATATAAATTTAAATTAAATCAACGTATCAGCAAATAAAATACCTGATCGTATAGAGGTATTTTGACCATCCAATCCGAACATTTCTCATACAACCCTTCTTCTAGCACGTTCTGGTTCAAAAGGAATCGCAAATAATCCAATATCTCAATTGCCCCTTCAGCAGGCCAGCTGGTTAAATTGTTCAGTATTAAATCAACTCTCAGCTCAGAGCACTTCAGATATTGGCAGTATTTCCAGTTCTGTGGAATTTTGGGATTGGTTGCAAGTTTGAACAGTATTAAATCTCTGAGATTTGTCAAATTGGCGCTACACATCTGTTGTCTCTCTGACAAGGAATCAATGATGTTCAAACATTTCAAGATCTTCCCGGAGTTGATCAACTGCGGCATATATAGGAAGAGCTTGTCTAAATCCACAGTCGTATGTAGAGACGCCATGTATTTATTACCATCAAACAAAACCTTCGTGCAATTGAATCTCTCCAATTCCATATAGTTGTTCAAAGCTTTTGTTCGAGCGTCCATGCTTTGCTGCAAACTATTTTCGTTAGGAGAAGTATGCAGCTTCTTTATAATGTGAGCTAGGACCCAATTATGAAGAACTACGTAAGTGAGGCATTGCGGATCGGGCGACCGTGGTAACGGGGCAAAATTGGCCGTAGGATCCAAGAACAAATTTTCCTCTAGGTTCTTAAAGTCGTAAACTGCTTGAAGTAAGCTGTTGAAATTTTCTTCGCTTGATTCTTTGTGCATGCCCGCTAATGTAATAGAGGGACAAAAGTTCAGTATGAGTTTTGGAATCAGATTAACGTTTAATTTTTTACAAATCGGTTCCAGGTTAGTTACTGGAATTTCTTTATTGTTAATCATATTTCCGAATATATCATGAAGCTGTCTCGCTAATACAGAAAAATATGGCAAATCGGCAACGACCTCCGTGGAGTGACGAAGATTGAGACAGAGAGACGATGAGTCCTGTTCCAATTGAGAAACTGTTTTGCAATACATATAACACATCCTTAAATAAGGAATTCTAGTCTTCCTGTTTCCATTCCTTAACACTTCTGAAATATTGCACAGATCTTTATCAGACGCAGCAACAACATTCATATAAATCTGATGATACTTCTGTAATAGATTCTGATCTAACTCCGTGTCTGCTTTGGGGTCCACCACAACCGCCAAATCTTCACACGATTGCCTTAGCTCTTTTGAAAGCTGGTTCATTTTACAAAACTCCTTATGTTTGATTGGGATTCTGCAATCGGTTATTAGTCCACAAACGTTATCGACGAAATCAAATGATTTCTCCGTGTTGCCGAATATTTCGAAAGTGACACTAGCAATGTCTTCAACGAATCTAATGTAGTTCGTTTTCTTCACTCCAGCAACGTCAGTAGAATTTCTAACTTCCGCGAGTTTTCTTTCTACAACATTGATGAGACCGTATGTAATCTCTCTGTTGAGGCCGCTGCTAATGAGAATGTCCACAGCGTTGATGAATGGAGCATTCTGATGACTGTACAACTGCAAATGCGGATGACGTGTTGCTAGTTCTATAATGTCGAATGAATTCGGAGCCCTATTCGAAGCCAAAAAGCCCTCTACGAGCCCCATCACTTCTGTCGAGACCACTGACAAGGCCGAGAGCTCTTTTGTAGGATATCGAGTATCGTCCCTATAATATATAATATTTTTGATCTTCGCCACAAGGTGTCTAAGTTGCTCAGTGAAAGTTACTTCTGTTGCGATTTCGGAGTCTGCCAAATCAAACATCTGTAACATAGATTAAAAAATATATATTAAGACCTTAACTACAGCTGCCTCTTTCTCTTTGAACCGTCCTTATCAAAATGTCTGTCAAAAAGACAGCATTTGCATAATGACGAAGACTTTGACAAAGTAAATAACATTGATAACATGGTTTATTATTTAGGGCTAGATGTTACTATACTTTATAATATGGATGTTCAAGCCCATTAGTGTAGAGAGTTTTGTTACTGGACCACATAACATTTTACATAGGAACAGTTTACGTTACAAAATAAATGAACCCATTAATAATGACTACCGGATGATCCACGAAGACCAGTTAGGTAGTTTATACTTATACGGATCATGATAATTCCACGTGTCGTGATTTCACGTTTAGAATACATATCTAATCAAATCTAATATTTCTAAGATAGTTCTAGGATGATTCCTAAAGTATCTCCAAGTACAGCATAAAGTAAAGCTTGATAGCTTCACCAAATTATGTCAATAAATTTAGTTTTATTTACTGACTAGTAAAAAAAGAAGGACTTCGCGCCACTAACTAGACGTTGAAGCTCCTCAGGTGCTCCAACTTGAGACGCAACTTACGTCACACATTGACATAATAAGCGCTCCAAATGACGGATATCCGATATCTGGTATCCTTATGTATCTCACTCACACATGCATAAACGTGGCTTCACGCTATAGTATGACAGCGTGGAATCTTTCTTTTTTTACTAGTCCGTGGTTGTGTTAAAGTTAGTTTTTAGTCGGTATCTTATCAATCTAGTAGGCATTTGTAATCGGGATAGTAGGTAATTTGTAATTTACGGATATAGGACACAAAATTACGGGATTATCTCGTTTCCTGACCATCGGGCAAAGCATATTCCATGTGTGTCCTTATTAACAAAATGGAGTATCAACAACTTTGTTGTGGTAGTGTGACTAGGCAACAAGCTGAACAAATAGATGACTCATAAAATCCAGTCCGACACCTAAAAAATATTATTTCAGATTGGAGATTAATGCAAAGCAGACATCTACAGAATCAAATTACGGTAAAAGGATTGAAGATTGGGCAACAGAATCATACGATGAGATCGGTGTCTTTACGCAATTAATTGGTAAAGTAAGTAGGTACGATACGAATACTATAGGCAGTGGCGAGTCGACCGGGGGGCCTTATATTATCTCTAAGTTCCTGTCATCCCCTTAGCCTTAGTCCGCCACTGACTATAGGTACATTAATATTAATTTAACTTTAACAATAGAATTGAATTGACTATGGTAGATATTTATACCACACCGGTACGGCGGTGTACGAAAAAATCATCAGGTAAGTAACCTGCACATTCGAATATCTGGGTGTGTAATCTAAGTTAAGAAAGTCAGAGGCTGTAACTGTACTGTAATAACCAAACTTGCTAAACCTAGGATCATGGTCCAACTAGACCTCAATATGGATCCTTACCTACATATCGCCCAGAATTTTGGTTGTACCTATTTTTAGTTAACACATCTAAATATAGTTTTATTTTGCCATCACAAAGTACTTAGTATCTATAAATATTAGTAATTTTATTGATAAATGGTCTGAAACAGTTGTTCGAAAGCGTTCTTTGTGTACAGACACAGTAGGTACATAGGTAAACTAGGCTTATTAGTCACGCGCGTGTAACAAATGTATCGTTTAAACAAATTATTCATAACAAGCGCTATTGTTTCAGCAGAGGAGGCATTCACCTCGAAAGAGAGACGTGACCAATACTGAAACTGATTATAATTACGATTATCTGTTGAATGAATATCACGAGATAGCTATACGCGAAACAAGGTCCAATCTGACATATCATTTTAGTAATCAAGGTAAATATGACTTAAGTTAGTAAGACGAATGGAATGGGATAGTGGAAAAAGTTCGAAATATTACTAATATATAAAGCTGAAGAGTTTGTTTGCTTGCTTGAACGCGCTAATCTCAGGAACTGGTCCGAATTGTTTTTTTTTTTGTTTTGTAAATATAGTTAATTAGGTTATAGAACATTAACCATACACGCGAGTGAAACCGCGGGCACAGCTAGTTATTTAATAGATCGCTGCTTGGTCTCCTAGTTACGGAATCTGGCCACGAAACACATTGTTTAATTATATACTTATTTATATGTATATGTACAATTATACCTTTATATGCTTATATTTTGGAATTATGGAATGATTTTCCGAGGTTATCTTTATTAACTTTGACTATTATGTAATTAAAATTAATAATTATTAAAGGAACCTATGAAATAACTTAGTAAGTTACTTTACAAATAAACTGAAACTGGCCTTAAACCAATAAAGAATATTATTTACTTTTCGTAGATACAACGGACTCTGGCTTACTACACTTAATACAAAGACTGCTCGCCTCACATAATACGAATTGCGACGAAGGAGACATTGGTTTTAAAGCGATCAGATGTTTGTTCAGTGACTACACGACTCGGGCGCATCCTCTCGACTCCTGTGCGAATCGCTTGTGGAAGATATTTAGAATATGGTTCTTCGTTTATCTCGTCTTAGCTATACCTTTGTGGTGTACAAGAGGTAAACGTACTTATAAACTAAGAAATTGAAAGAAACACATGTATCTTCGAATAATATTGTCATTATTAAGTTTATAGACCAAACGGTTAGTTACACCGATGGTCTATTAACAACATAGGTTTTCTATCGTCTCAAACTATATCAATTTTTAGTTACTATAAAAACGTATGCGATTTTTTATTGTCACTTAAAGATAAAAACCTTTTCCAGCATGCTTTCCTACGCTCGCCAAGAAATAATTTTAACTACTGGAAAAATAACTTTCAGGTTTATGCTGTTGTTTTTTATTCTGCAAGTTCTTTAAACCGCAAAAAACTATAGAAGAAGCCAAAAAGTACTTCATCATGAATCCTCCGGGCTTGCTCAAGACTACCAAAGGCCACGAAATTCTTTATGAGCCAACAAAAAGGGAAAGAGATAGCTATGAGGAGTTTGAGCACTTAATAAGAACTATTTAAGTTGGGTTTTTAAGACATCTATGTAGGTCATGCATACATAACATGACGCACATAATCCCAGCAGAGTCCGCAAAGTCAAAGGGGCAGTAGGCCCCTTTTACCACATTCACCGAAAAATAAAACTTGGCTGGGTCAGATTGAAAAATGCGAAAAAGTAGTGACAAGTGGCTAGCTTGTCGCTTACACAGTTACATACGCAAAACTCGAAATACCATTAGTCGTCTTTTACGACATGCTAGGCAATGGGCCAAATGTAGGTCGTGTACAATAATAAAGCGAGTATCGTCCTGTTGACCCAGATATGGAATCGCCCATGTGTGGAGCGTAAATATTTTAAATGCACACTATAAAACAACACCTTTTGTGGGTGAAATTGAAAACAGAAGATTGAAGGTGACCTTCCTGGTCAAAACATATCAATATCGTCCTTTGTGTTGCTCTACCAACTTTATCATACCTAATCAATACAAATTCATATGAGAACATAGATACCATTACAATGAAAAACAATAAAAATACTTACATATATACACTGTATACAATAAGCGTTTTATTGTTGAAATAAGTACACTACTTGTACTTACCTCTAAAATCTGATTAGCTTTGGAGAAGTCGTTATTATAAAGCGCCAATGCCACTAAACAGTTAGGCTTTGCTAACATTATGCTGATGAAGTCAATGCTGCTACCTTTGGTGGATAGCACAGCTGTAAATTAAACAATATTTTAATTTGATTTCCCAGAAGTGTCTTTGTTTAAGATGGAAATGTAGAAACAACTAACCATCATCATTAGCTGAAATGGTAGATGACAACATAACCTGGTCAGAGTCAAGCTTGTTATGATGTCGCCTCCTTGTTTTAGGTTTTCTCCTCAACACTTTAAGTTCAAATTCACGATTATCTTCCTCACTGCTCTCATCAACTTCTACATAATCCAGACATAATTTCAATTGCAACGGATTTGTGTCTGGAGATAAGGTAGAAACCAACTGTAATTTCCATAGAGAGTGATTGACAATCCTCACTAAGTTCTTGAATCTTGTATTGACACTTTGATCCATTTCATCAGGCTTTAGATTTGTTTCCAATTTTTCTAAGCATAATTTTAATGTATTTAGAACAATTTGTGTTGTCAAAGCATTACACATGAATCCTGCATTATTGCTATTGGTACTCTTAGGGCTCCTACTCTGTTTCTTAGAATAAAAGTATGAGCACTCAGAGTGGGTGCCACATGGAACTTCTTGGGTGTGTTCATAGTGAGAGAAATACTCATATCTCAAAAATAGACAAGAAAAGATGTTCTCTATCACTTCAATGCAATATTGCAGGGGTTGTATTGAAAGGAGCAAACGCTTAATTTCCTCTAAGGAAGTAGTTGTCTCCTGATGATCTTCTACCCCCTCAGAAGAGTTCAGTATGGTATCTATAATAGTTGTTATTGCACAATAGCTGTTATAAGTAAGAACATCCCAGTTAACATTGTCTGCAACTGTTTTAACATCAGTCTTCTTAGTTAAATTTACCAGATCTGTCATGAAGTCATTATTTGTGTTCAAAAGTCTGGATACTTTATATCTGTCGACTTTAGAGAGCCTACACACCCGCGATATTACAGTTAATGCACTTTGTTGCAGGACTTGGCTGAAAATAGAAGTGGTCATTATCTTGCAGTTGTTCTCTAAACAGAATTTGATTACTGTTAATTCTCTTTTTATTTCTGTCAGATAAAACTGGAGTTGTTCATCTGCTGTGCTATATGTGTCTAGTATGGAGAATATATTTGTCAGCTGATGGACTAGAGATGACAAATCATATGTTTCAGCACTGTTTGTCAAATCAATAAGTACCATAATGAGTATTTGTTTAGTAAAATTGTTTATTTTAAATGTGACACTTTCCATATCATGGAGTTGGTTCTTGTAAACTTCAGCAGCTTTAAGTAACCAATGTGTTTTGTCTTGATAACATAATTCTAACATATATTCAGGTGTGAGTTTGAATTCTCTTTGTGGCTCATTCTTTTGCATAGTCTCTGATGAAATGCTCAACAAGGTGGGCCTGTCATGTGGTATAAGGGTTAAGAGTATTTGTTTTCGGTACTGTCTAAAGGAGTCCTCAGACAGAGGGGTTAATATCTGCTGAATGAACTGATTCAAAAACTTTTCGCTCCACCTAGCTAAGGAGATTAATGAAATCAGTTTATCAGAGCAATTGTTCTCTGCAAGTTCATTTTTTAAAACTCCTAGGTAAATGGTTTGCAAAGTATTTGTGTTGTCTTCATTTTGAGAGTGCTCCTGGATATAGTTTATGATTGAAGATGTGGTGACAGGATTGTTTTTAAGACTTGTTTTAAGAAAGTCAATGGTTTGACCAGAAAGATCTGATTGTGGTTTAGAATCTTCTGTGTCATAGAAATATTTTAGGATGTCCTGAAAACAACAGTTTTGTTTGTAATAAATCATATTCATATATTCCAGATAATTATTTTGCATTTAAATAAATGATAAGAATACCTCAAATATTTCCTCAGTGATATCATCTAGAAGATGAAGTAAATACTTCAGCTCTTCCTCCTTCATTTTGTCACTAAAATATTAAATAATTAATAGATATAGGTATGTTTAAAGAGATTGACAATCTTACAATAAATTCATACATAATTTCATATTGCAAAAGTTCATTACATAGACACCTACTTACACTTTTTAAGTACTGTAACATGAAAAATTAAGTAGAATTTATTTTAATTTAAATATTTTACTTCCTGGACATATACCTAAATAAGCTATGCATACAGTCAGATTGCTGGAAGTTTCCTATATTTATATTAAGATACAATGATAAATAAATACATTTATGTAAACCATCTACTTAAAGTAAACAGACAATTATGTCAGTACCTTATCTGCCTGTTGTATTACTGACCCTATCATGTCAAAAGTCAATGACTCAGATGGTCATGCACTGACTGGTTACTAAGAGCTATACAGTTACTGAGAAAACTATTATGTCCTAGTCTCATTTAACTATTAATTAGTAAAACTAAATATTTCTATAATTCTGTATTATTTAACCTGATGTTCTTATAAGAATTTAATTTTACTATAAACTCTGCATAAAATGTGATCAGTGACAAATTTAGCTCGTCGACAGCTAAATTAGATTTCTAAAATTAAAATTACACAATCGACACTCCAGTAACAAAGCAGGTAGGAAGTATTCTTACTGTAGGTTTAAATTGTAGTCGCTTATTTACACATATTTCACTTCCTCTGTAGGCCGTAAACAGGAATGAAAAGGTATATATACACAAATTGACTGCAACTGTTTTTTTAGATTGTTTGATTGTAGCACTGATTCGAAAACAAGGCTTGTTTCTAAGAACAAAATGAAATAGTTATTTAGACAGCAAATACAATCAACAAAAGTCGCTGTCAATTATCCGTCATTAATCCGCTGATCCTGTGACATTACAAAAAGTTTTTGACATTTGACGTTCTAATGTCAACTTTAGTCCGAATCGTCAGATTGAAAAGTCGATTTACAAGAATAGAATTCTCACGAAAGCTTGTGATAGTGCAATAAAAATTACTTTTAATTTTACAATATTAAATGATATATGGATTAAATGTTTATAGTTGTATATATTTTTTTATTATTATGAAATTGTGACCAACAACGTCGAGCGCAGATCGACGCAAGTATCAATCACAAACGAGTAATGAAAAGTATCAATTAAATTTTACTTTACGCACTAAGTCCGAGAGAGTACCAATCTTATAAACACAATTCACAAATGAGGTTTTAATAATCATTTAGAATAAATCATTAAGAATTAATCATTTAGAATAAATAAAATGGTACATACATACATAACATCACGCCCATATTCCCCGAAGGGGTAGGCAGAGTCAAAGTACATTTTAATCTAATTTAATAAATAATAAAGATAGAAAAAAATATTATTAGGGAGGTTAAGTTCATTTTTTCGTACAATTATTGACTTTTTCTATATATATATATCGATAACCGGCACACTGTATAATAGCCCTAATAGACTTACAAATCTTACCATACTTGCTTTACCGACTGATAAACCACCCTCCTCCAAATTGGATCCAATGCTAGTTTAATTTAACTAAAACTAACTAAACTTTACGCCACTTCCCTAGCGGGGTAGGCAGAGAGTATATAAACAATTAGGTATAATAAAATTTAAACAATTTAAATTAAAAAATAAATACGTTGATGTCAAATGTCAATGTCACCCGCTAACCACAAAAAAAATTTGAGGTTATAAAAATGTTATTAGCATAAAACTTCAATAATTTGTTGTTAAATAAAGCACAAATTGAGAACATTATCATTTCTTATATATTTGTTCATTAAGCTGCCAGTTATGAGGTTTTTAACACGAAGTAGTCTTATTAACCACGTTTCTAAGTTACTGGGGAACCAGGTACTTCGGAATGCTGATAATAACTATGTTCTCTTTCGGCAGTATAAGACTATCATTGCAAATAAACGAATTTTACTAAACTTACCTGCGGCTCCTCTGTCATTAACATGGTATTCTTCCGATAACAAGAAACATTTTCTAAACTTAGAAAAGAAAAGCGAAGCATTAAAAGATGTGATTGTACAGAGGAAAGAACAATTGAAGGATACGGAACAGAGAATAAGGCTGAAAGGCGAGGAGATTGTAAGAGACATAAAACATCAGAGAGATGTTACTGGGCAAAAGTTAAGAGTAAAAAAAGAACATATCATTAAAGATATTCTAGAAACAAAAGCCAAAGTAAAAGAAAGACTTGAGGAAGCTGTTGAGGTACGTAATTGAAAATAAACAACTGTAGTTACACTATTTTCAAAATAAGTTATTATTAAAATAAACATTTACATGATGTAAACACAACTACCAACTTCAATTGAAGAACCAAATGCACTACTACCAGCATCTATACTTTTAAAAAAAAAATTTTTCACATAACATCTGTAAAAACTATATTCAAACAGCAATTTTAGTTACTATAATATTTGAAGAATACAGTTAAATCAAATCAAAACAATAATTCTACAGCAATAATTTTTCTAAATTTCAAATTTTTATAAAGGATAATGCATAACTTGTATTCATTAACAATTTTAGCTGTGCTTAATTTTTTTTTTTCAGAAAGATAAAGTTTACACAATACCTAATGTATTATGTGTTGCGAGAATAGTAATGTCCCCTTATCTGGGATATGTGATTCTCCAAGACAACTACTCTCTTGCTCTGGGGTTGATGGTGTTTGCTGGAGTTACAGACATGGTAAGACTAATGCCAATTTACAACAATAAATAGGTTTTATCAATTTTGTACAATAATATCTCTAACTCAAGTGATTTTAGATTTTTAAATGCAATTAACTACACCTAGAGAAATATTTTAAGAGATATGGAATATCTATAATTAATAATACAGTTTACAATACTTTTGAAAAAAAAAATATTTCAAAGCTAAAATTATATAGATTTATAGGTATAAATAAACCAGCAATACAACCACAGCTAATAATTATAGTGTATTGCATTTTTACTTTAATGTGTATTCAATTTGATATAATAGCAATTATAAGGAGTTAGTATTAGCAATAGCATTTTGCAGAATCCCATGGTGATTTTTAATATGGATATGTCCAAATAGTTATTGTATCAATTACTTACAATTTCAATAAAACACTTTACAATACCTACATGTGCATCCTTATTTCTTTATCTAATTAGCACTTGAAATTAATTACATCCATAAGGCACTAATTTTATTCACAAATTTGGAGACAAATTAGTTTTTTATTATATTATATTCAGTTTATTTTTATTTTATTGAATATTACTTAACTCCTGCAATATGCCCAAAGGTAAAAGTTATTTCCCCAAATTTACATAAAAAAAAATTTTTCTCTGTTATTTATGAACATATTGGAGTTGTGTGTTGTAATCACAATCTGAACAAAATAAGATGCCTGCCTGTTCGATTGTTCAGATAATCGTATCATATTATTACTAAAAACTTTTATTTATTGTAAGGAATAAAATAGGAGTTGCAATGTTTTATGAGCATTACATAATTTCAGATTTGTAGTAAAAGTTTGAAACAGTAAGAGTAAGAAGAAACATACACATTTGGCTGAAAGTAAGCTAGAAGCTAGAAGAAGCAAGAAGACTTTATTTTCTTTTTTTTTGCAGCTGGATGGTTGGATAGCGCGGAATTGGAAAGGTCAATCATCAAAAATGGGTTCATTCCTTGACCCTCTAGCTGACAAAGTTTTAATAGCAACACTATTCATTTCACTTACATGGCAGAACCTAATACCGCTCAGCTTGACTCTACTGATTGTCGGAAGAGACGCTGCCCTGGTAGCAGCAGGTTTTGTCATAAGATATATGAGTTTACCTCCACCAGTAAGTGAACAACACTTTCATTAATAGGATACATATTTGACACCTTTATCAATTTACTTATTTTATGTGAATTGTCAGAACATTTAACTTTCATATAAAATCTACAGAGGTAGATTTTATTTATAACACAAAAATACAACAAAGTAATGCTATACTAACTAACTAACTAAACTTCACGCCACTTCCCTAGCGGGGTAGGCAGAGAGAACCAAACGCCATATGGCACGATCCTTACACACCTCACTCGCCTCTTCAACATTCATAATCCTTTTCATACAAGCTCTACGATTTTTATGACTCCTAACATCACCTTCTTTTAATACACGACCAATCTGGTCGTGGTAGGTGAGCCTGGGCCTTCCGCGGCTCCTACATCCTTCCACATTCGCATTGTATATCTGTTTAGTCAATCTTTCGTCATCCATTCTTTCCACATGTCCGAACCACCGGAGCATGCCTCTTCTTACCTTGACTCCGACGCTGTCCTTCAGACCAACTCTCTTTCTTACATCATCATTCCGAACGCAGTCTGTGAGCGATACACCGCAGATTTTCCGCAGCGCACGCATCTCGACCGCTATACTAGTGTATAGGATTACTAACAAAAGTAAGTAGGTACTCCTACTTACTTTTTGCCTTAGTTTGAGAACATCCAGATGTTTGGTTAAGAGTCCTTTGGATAATTAACTCTTCTACAAGCGAATATCATACAATACAAGTTCCATTTTCTTGTTTGTTTCAGAGAACGTTAAGCAGGTATTTTGACGTCACGCATGCGACCGCGCAACTAGCTCCTACAACTATAAGCAAAGTCAATACAGCTATACAGCTTTTACTGGTAATTGAAAGAAGAAGGGTTTAACTTTAACAGATAAATAACATCAAAGCGCATGTTTTTAACGTCAAATTAACGGCTTATTGCTAAGATTCGAATAAGAACGAATTTTGGTAATAAGCTACAACAAAAAATCAAAAAAAGTTGTTAGTTATCTATTTGTTTCGGCTAATTTCCGAAACGGCTGAATCGATATTGATGAATCATTCACTGCCATCGAAAATCGGGTGTTGTACAGAGTAATTTAGACTATTAAATTTTTTAGTAAAATGGTATATGGTTCTGCTCATATGTTTTATATAATTCCGCGCGGACGAAGTCGCGGGCAACAGCTGGTGCTGAATATATTGTAATTCCGAGTGAAGTACCTTTTTTAACATGTAAAATAATGTTGCAGGTTGGCACAACTTTAGCTTCACCCGTGTTTGGGTATGTGGACCACCCTGCACTACAAGCCCTGTGTGGAATCACTGCATTGTCCACAGTTGTATCTGCAATAAGCTACTTAGTTAGTAAGGACACATATAAGTTTTTGAAGAAAAAATTGTGAAACACGTGAATTATTTTTTTCTATTTTGTTTAGGTGCACTTGTTAGTCTTCCAAAATGTAATGTCCTGTTGTAACTTGTTGGGTTTAAAATGGAATTTAGAAAATCTGTATAAATGTAAATAAATTATTAATTCGTTAGTGAATGGTTACTTCACTTTCCTTCTTTAGTTTTATTTTGAATGAAAATAATGCTCCCCTTTAATGGGCCTACATACTCATATGAGGCAACATTAATCAAAATTAAGTATACAAATAATAGGTTTTTTAGAAATAAATATAAAAATACAAATGGAATCAATTTATTTTTCTATTCACATGAATATATTGTGGGATAATTCATATGAAAGTTACACAAATTTATAAAAAAAATGTAATAAAATTACAAATTATACTTAGACTAACAAAAAATATACTGATATATTTATAATTACTTCAGATAAGCCGATTCCGATCTTACAGGAAATAAAATAGCAAAAAGATTACTTTAATTTGAATCATATATTTCCAATCATTTAGAAGCCATAGTAATTATGATCATGATTATTCCAAATTAGGGACGAAACATTTTTCACAAAAAAAGACCTACAAAAATAACATTGTGGAATGTTGAATACTTTTGTTATATTTTAGTAACATTAATTATTCATCCACTGTTAGTTACAATTTATTTAATCCTTATTTTCCACAGGGAAAATGAGATTGTTTATTACTGTGAATTCATCATCCAATTATATGTATATATTAATTTTTAGATGTATTCCTACTAATTAATCTCATATTATGGACTGCATGGATGGTGATAGTTAGATTTTGAAAGGCACATGTATAAATCTCAGGTTTATCTAAGTTAGTTGTGTTAATAAATTAATAAACTAAGGACCAATTATAATTATATTTCATAAATATATTAGGTACCATTCATGTTTTTGGTATACTGTCTTGATAAATCTAAGTAGTAGCATAAAAAGCACAGTTTAATCTTTTTTAGTTAGGAGTGGCAAGCAATGAGGAGCTGAGTGGGTGCTCTGTTATAGTTAGGTATTCTATTATTATATCTAGGAATGACTGCAAACTTGTTTTTGACAATAGTTACATCTCAGCATATTGACAATGTGTTTATTTTGAAAGTTATACCTAAAGTTAAGCATTATTGCTTTAGCATGATGATTGTTGTCATTGCATTAAATTATAAAATTATAATTTTGTTATAGACTAGATGAAATTAGACATGTTAATGAAAATGAAGCTAAATTTAAACTAAATAATTGTCGATGTTTCAATAAATCTAGCACTAACATGACAGTAACATATAACATTTGAATGATTAATACTACATTTTAATTTAAGCACATATAACTTTTACATACTTATAATTATTTATACAAAGAAAAGGATTTCAAAATTAAATATGGCAGCTAGGATTTATCAGGAAATAGGAGTATCCATACAAAAATAATGACCCTAATTCCTAAGACACTCCAAATCTCAACAAATACTGCTCTCAAGAGATTTGAGATTTCTACACCATATCTTTGGAAAAACGAATCATGATTTAATCAGATAAATAGGCTTGCAAGTATGATATACTTGGAACATGTACATTTTTAAGCAAATGTAAATTATACAAATGAAAACTACAAAAATTTTGATAGAGGCACCAAATGATACAAAATTTAAAAAAAGCATACAAAGTTCAAATCTCACAGACCACAAATATTAACAGCAAAAATGTCACAATCTATTAAAAACTTAAGTTCTAAATTAAAAAAATTGTACAAAAATAAAAAAAGTGACACATTGATTGCACAAATATTTAAAGAACTACATTAAAGTGTTGAAATGATCATTTCCAGAAAGTGTAATGGTAACAGCTTCAGCTTCTTTTATGTAAGTATTAAAATGTTTAAGATATTATTTATATATAGTGTAATTGTACACTAATTTTTAAATAATTATTATCAACTGCATACAAATATTATAAAATGCATGGTATGAAAATGAAAATGTTATTAGGAATTTTTAACCAACCTTGTTGATCAATTCATCACAAATGGCTGTGAGCTCCTCATTATCTTTAATTTTCTGTGCCAATGATTCCTGTAAAGAGGATGCATGTACCTCACTCTTCTTAAGCATGGCATTCAATTTCAGAATCTCGGCTTGGTGAACCTTCTTTACAGAGTCAAGCTCAGCATTTGCTTTATTAAGTTGTTGCATTGCATGTTGCCTCAGTGTTTCATACCTAGCTTCTAATTTTTGTATAGCATCATTATTCTCTTCAACAGTCCGTTTTAAAGTTTCTTCATTACCTTTGTAACCTTGTATAATTACCTTGCACCTTTCATATTTAGTGTGAACATCATTAAAGGCATGCTCCATCGAAGCCAAATGTGCCGCTGCCTCATCACGCTCTCTTATCAGAGTAGATCTTTCTTCAGTCCATCTCTTCGCTTCAGTCTCACGTTCACCAATGAGCGAAGAGATAGTGCGTTCATATTCCTCCATAACCACACTCATCTGTTTGTTGTTTCTTACTTTTTCAGCAACACGCTGTGAAAGAGCTTTCTCTTTTTCTGCATATTCATCATTTTGTTCTGTCAGTTTCTTTATTTTAGTTTCACATTCTTCTAAACGGTCTCTTAATTCACGATTTAGATCTCTTAAGTTCTGCGCCTCCTCCTCCTGAGTAGTCAATAATTCCTTCACAGCTCTTAACTGTTCAACTGTATGTGGATCCATATCCGAAGGCCGAGTGATCACAGGGGGCGGTGGGGGGATGTTCGCACCAAGGCTTAAGAGGCGATCAATAGTTGCAATAGCAGGAGACACCGTGTTCACCTTCACAGGAGTTGTCTTGGCTGCTGAAGGTTTCACAGCTGGAGTGACTACTTGAGTAGGTTTCTCAGTTGGACCACTGATGCTTGGTTGCACAGACAATTGTTGCATGGAGTTCACTATATTCTGCTCTGTACCTGACATGGTACTGTCCACAGTTATCACTACTTCAAAAATCTATAGTTCTAGACTAAATAGTGAACACATGGTCCGGCCTGAAACGATAAAAGGGCAATAAGTTAATACACATACAAACAATAGCATAGTATTAATGTTAGCACACAACATAACAAGAGGGAACTGAGTCATACAGGGCTATCGTTAAATCTAAACAAACACGAATTGTGTGGAATGATACGCACAGTACGTAGTTAAGGAATGCAATAAATGAAATGTTAACATCCCACGCACAGTGCAACGAATTCGAACAAAAAGGAATGTTGCGTACAAATTAGGCAATGTAACCTACCTCAATGTCCTCGAACCACTGGCACTTAACTGAAGACGCGGAAAGATGTAAACACTTTTAATTCTTCGCGGAAACCAATAATCGCATAATAATATTAGCTGTGCTTTTAGCAATTAAATAAATATCCACCTAAATTATAAATTGGCGATGATGACATCAGTCACTTGGCCTTTTTCGTTTGACAGTATTACTTTTAAATTTTCATTCATCCGTTCGGAATCGCTCGCTACGCCAAGATTTTTAAGGATGGAAAAATTTTAAGATATTGAATGAACACGCTTTTATTATATGCATAAAATTTGAAGAGGTACTTAAGTCAAAGTCTAAGTTTTTACGTTTATCGCATTCTCCTACTAGTGGCATTGCTTGTCCTCCGGGGTGCCCGTATGTAAAGTGGCTACTGTCTCTTTTAACCACCACAAAACAAAACATGTCGCTGTAGAAACATTTTAATTAATATTTTGTTACAAACTTTGTAGCACCCATATAGGAACTTAAAAAAGAATGTACCAACTGTGTTACTTGCCTAGCATGTCGTAAGAGGCGACTGTGGAGGCGACTAAGGTATATGAGTTTTGGGTATGTGATTGTGTAGGCGGCGAGCTGGCCACTTGTCACTACTTTTTCTCAAATTTCCATTTAACACAGCCCATTGTCCCATGGTCTGGGACTTAAAAAATAATAATGTGCCAACTTTGGTATTTGCCTAGCATGGCGTAAAAGGCAACTAATGGTAGGTATATTGGGTTTTGGGTAGGTATGTGATTGTGTAGGCGACAAGCTAAAATAGCCACTTGTCACTACTTTTTCACAATTTTCCATCTAACCCAACCCGGTTTTATTTTTGGCTGAATGTGGTGAAGGGGGCTAGCTGCCCAAAGGGGCAGTAGGCAAAGTCAAAGGACTTTGCCTACTCCTTCGGGGATTGTGGGCGTGATGTTATGTTTTTTGTAGCGCTCATAAAATAATCCACAATGTCCTCGAAACGGTGGATACGGCTGTAGCTACTGCCCTGTCTCCAATTTTTCCAAGTAGATATATCTAAGTGCAAGTAACAACACCTAAGTAGGCTTAGATGTTCAGTCTAGCATTCATTACATACAGATAATATATTGGCGTCAAGTACTACTTACTAGGTATTACTTTTAAAAGGTTAAAACAAAGAAACAGTCTTATCTTTTATGTCCAAGCAAGTTGGAATCGCACGAACGGATCACGGATGTGTTGCGGATATGGAAGATAGTTGAAATTACGCGAGCGTAACATTCTAGAGGCCGTGGCCTCTATTTTTTAATTGCTAGATGTGACCAAAGCGAAACAAGTTAATATACATTAGTCATCGCCTGTATCTACTTTACATTGGGATGCGTGAGCAGATCTCACTAAATTATACAAATATATACATCATCATCATCATCCTCTTGCCCTTCTCCCAGTTCTTCTGAAGTCGGCGCAGCATAGGCTATTATACATATGGATTTTAAATAGGAATTGGCTCAAAGTAGGCTTTTTCCAGCTCAGAAGAAATAATTATATAGGTATTAGACAAAACTGGGCCATTAAAAAAAACAACTAAACTGTCCCATTTGTGAATGAAACTGGGAACTATTTCCATCACCTGAAGGGATTTCAGTATCTAAACAAATCTCGTTGACACTAAGAGTCAAAGCATTGGGAAAAAGGCCATATAAATAAGACTTCTTAGGGTAGAGTAACGACACTTACAATGTGATGAGATGAATTATTACACTAGTTTACAAAATTAAAATTTTTTTTGTTGCCGAAACGATTCATAACATTTTTTCAGATCAGTACCAGCAAATTACAATTCAGTTATCAAAATTGTCCCATCAGTTTACATTTTTTATTTATTTGAGTACAAACATTGAAAAAATAGCTATTTTAACGATTTTCGTAATTTATTTTAACAGTTAAAAAATTATTTATACATAAACTTAATAAATCTATTTGATAGTTAGTATGCTAAACATATCAATACACATCGAATTAAAATTCTACTATTATTCTTTGCAAAGATATGGCTGTTACATTTTTACATATTTTTTCCATTTAGTGTAAGCTGTGCCTTTTGTATAAACGATTTTTTAATACTATTCTATATACTATAATACCTGATTGAACAATTTTGATAACTGGTTCTACATCAGCTGTTACTAATTTATCAAAAAATCACTTAACTGATTGTGCCACAAAAATACTGTAATCATTATCAGCGCCTTTGAGGGCCTGGCGCCTTGAATAACTGTCAGGGTCGACAACTACCGAAACCAGCTTTAGCCTTATAAGCGAGACTCGAGGCGCCTGACTCGGCAGAAGGATCTTCTAAGGCGATTTTTATTAGGCAAAGGTCTTACGCCCCTTAGAATCTGGTGTCCTGGGATACCGTTTGGCACAGATATGGAGGTTATCTGTGACTGTTTGGTAACGACACCGAATAATTGACAATATGCTTATATTTCTTGCATTAGATCAAATGTTAGAAAGTTAAATTTGACAGGGATATTTGAAACGCATTTTCAACCATGATCCAACAATTGTCTAGTTCCTCTATTTTAGGGTTACGAAGGTCAGATAGGCAGTCGCTTCAATGTAATTACCAGACTCGCTAAATCCTGGATCATGGTCTAAGCGGACCCCGTCTAAGCACGGGACATAACGCTAGGAAGATGATGATGATTTGAAACGCAATAAGTACGAGATTTCCAATACAAATATATTTTCAATGAATATAATTTACACTCCAACTATATATCTTTCTGTTTTATACATTTCATAAGCGAATTCTTCCTCGTGCGTAGGATCAAACTCCAGACCTATAACAATAAAAAACATAAATTAATATTAAGTCAATATGTTACATTTCATGTTCCAAACCATAGACTCCAGAAGAGTGGTAATTCATTTATTAGTCTTAGTATTAAAATATTTAATAAACTTCCAGAAAGTCTACTAGCATTACCTTCACATAAGTTCAAATTGTGCATTAAAGCGTTCTTAATGAAAAAGGGCTATTATAAGTTTGAAGACTTCCTAAATGATAAGCATTTATGTTTAACTTCATAATGAAGTGTTCACCTGCAGTGTTGTTACCTAATAAGTACCTATAGAATATTAAGCACGAAATTGTAAATCTTTGCATTTAAAAGAGTAACTATCGAGTTTCTTGCCGGTTTCTTCTCGATAGATTCTACCTTCCGAACCGGTGGTAATCCTTTTTTCTGTTTAAATTGACTATTTATAAGTGCTTTTTTGAAGCCTATATAAATAAAGAGATTTTGAATTTGAATTTGAATTTGAAAATTTTGAATTTGTAGAATTAGAGCTATTTGGTGGATTTTTTCAAATTGACTTGACTGTTAACATACCTACTAACTTTTTAATACATTTCGAAATAGTTCTTTGAGCTATTCTCTAACGGGTCTGGACGGAATAAGCAAAGACGAAGGTAGGTGGTTAAACAGAATTTATATAAGTATTAATTAATACGTGAAGCATAATCTTTGTAGGTACCCCTTCTAACGAAAATTCCGCGGACGGAGAAGTATGCGATTTGGCACAGCTAAACTTTATAATGAGAAGGAGTGCAGAGAGCAAATATTTTAATAAGTATTGCGTTAAAACTAAAAAAATAATTAAATTAACTATGGTCGAATTTCGACCACTGTGCGACCACTAGTAACTATACCTCATGGAAGTGGCTGGCGCTTCCTGATTGTCCTTTCTAAACAATGTTGTCTAGCCAAGGATCCGGAACCTTCTATCCTGCGATAGGCGCCAGGTTAGATTGCACCAGATGCGATAAAAAACAGGCTTGATTTGACTTTATATAAAGCAGAAATACGTACTTACCCACATATTCTACTTCTAAATTGAATCTACCAGGAATCTTGTCACCGCATGATATACCGAAGTGAGTTACTTTATCTAATCGCATCTTAATTTGTTTATCCTGCAATCTTCCTTTTGATCCAAAAACGAATTTTGAAAACGGGATCTGAAATACAAAGAAAACATGTGATTTGGATTATTTTCTGTGTATCTGGAGCCGATCCTGGAGGTCGGCCCTTAATCATGTGAGGCTTTTAATTAATTTATTAACTCTTCACCCCCCTGGTGGTGAGATTAATCGGATCCAATGAATAGGAATATTTACTGTTATCCTAATTCAGTGTTCTATTGTGATAATATCCATCTTTCTTTGGCTTAAGGTTACTTTCCGCACCCAATTCCGAGCTTGAATCATCCCCCCCACCGCTGGGGTCCTCGGTTTATCGTACCAGGGGGCTTAGTAAGCCTGGACTTTGCCCATCCAGGGTTGACGCTAGGAGTGCTGGTGGGCCGCGTCTGGTGTCTTGTCAGCCAGTTGCGGCAGGCAAAGCTGAGACCGGACTAGGATTGCCGAGGAAGAGGAGCTGGGTGTTGTCGTTTCCCCGCACCCTATCCTCGGCAACCCGACAGGGGCGCACTGCCGATGCGTTGCGGTAGGCGCAGGAGACACTGGCACTCTCGCGCGTCTGTACGCGAAGGCGAGGCCCTGTGGCCTGGCCGTCAATTTGGGTCGCCGGTTGGAAGGCAGCCGACACACCGCCCTCAATTTATCCGCAGAGGGTGACGGAACGTGGGAGTTTATCCCAAAAAAAAGAGGTTAAATCATAAAAGTGCGCGCAGGCGAGCGACTTTTTGTCCGTAGAAATAAATCGTCTACAACTGCACCAGTCAACGCACACAAGGGACTAGAAGTCCGCCGGACAATAGGGGACATCAACAGTCCGGACCGTACATAAGTACGTGGGAGTCCCCCAAAGTAATAGAACTATACGGGGCTATTTATTTTAGTCATCGTTACGCGCTCGATAGAGATGTCCGTTCCAGCGGACAAATTTCCGCACACTGTGTGCGTTGAGTGCTTTACAGGTTTTTTTTCTATGGTTAGGTAAAAAGCTGATTGATTGACTGTTTTTGCTGTTTGATTTTATCCTAGGCAGTTAAAAGTCCCTCGTATACGCTTATCTTAAGTCTTCATGGATGAGGTCGATGAGGCTGGAGCTATTTAGGTCATACTAGCTGTGCCAGCGGTGTCACCCGCGTTTATGGTTAATATTATAAAGACTTTTTCCATCATACATGATTTCTATGTAACTTTAACCATTGAGGCTCCACACGCGACGGAAGCTTAAAAAATGGAGTAACTTCTCCCGTTTTCCCAACATTTCCCTCCACTACTCTTGTCCTATTGATTGTAGCGTGATGAAAAGTATACTATAACCTGCCCAGGAGTATGAAGAATAATTGTAAAAAGTTTCGTTAAAATCCGTCGAGTAGTTTTTGTTTCTATAAGGAACATACAGACAGACAGACAGACAGACAGACAAAAATTTTACAGATTGCATTTTTGGCATCAGTATCAATCACTAATCACCCCCTGATAGTTATTTTGAAAATATATTTCATGTACAGAATTGACCTCTCTACAGATTTATTATAAGTATAGATTACAGAAATCTTGTTTACTTACTTTGGCAATTTGCCAGTAAGGACCACCTCTTGTGTAAAGCACATAGTGGTAAATGTCATTCCATGTGATATCATAATATCCTTCACAGGAGACATTTAACAAATAGGATCTACCGTCGCCTCTCACTTTTAGTACTAATGTGTTGTAAAGATGCCAGTTATACGTCCCCTCTCGTTTGAATGCTTTCTGAAACATATACAATAGAACATTAACTAACTCATTTCTGTATCCTATACAAAAGTTCTCTTTTGGTCAGTTATTTTTTTAAAAAAAAACCACTTTAATAAAAAAACAGCCGGCCGCGAGAGAATTTAGATACCCTACTTGAACTCACAAGTTTGAGAAGCGATATTGTACGCATATTTATTCGTCGCTTCATGCACATTAGTCGCACAAATATTTTTTCTTTAATTTCGAGGAATCGCTAAATTACAATCAAAGTTTCGAGATGAGGTGATTCCTACACATTTGTTGTTACATAATCTGTACATAATACATTACAAAGCTCGTCCAGTTTGTATGGGCAAATCTTAAATACTATGTATCTACTTCACGGACTAGTAAAACAAGAAGGACTCCGCGCCACTAACTAGACGGTTAAGATCTGCAGGTGCTCCAACTTCCAAACTTACGTCACATATTGACATAAGGCTCCAAATTACAAATTTTCGTTAACTAGTATCGATAAGAATCTGTCCTAGACATTCTTATGGGTGGCTTGACGCTGTAGTATGACAGCGCGGAGTCCTTCTTTTTTTACTAGTCCGTGATCTACTTATACCTATTGAACAACTACTTACTGAAGAAAATTTTAGGATAAAGGTAAGTACTTGACGTATTTAAATAAATCTTACCCGAACTCTTTGGGACCGCATTGCACAATAACCAGCCTTTTTTATCCGACCGTCCTTGGGCACTCTGAGGTCTAGGTTGCCGTGGAAGCGTGCGCGGCCAGCCTCGCTCATCTCCAGCTTGCACGAGCTGTAGCCCTCGTTGTGGTCGCTGTCGCTGGTCGTCACGAACTTGTCCAACACCGACTGGTCGTTGAAACACCAGATGATGTCTGTTTCGCCTGAAAAAATGAATATGCTTATTGGGTACAAGGCCTCTTTCAGTGGTATAGCGTTTCGCGAACCTGTAAGTTACTGTAAGTTACCTTATCGTAAGTAATTTTTGGACACTATTTTAAAACTAATTATGACTATTAAGTCTTCCTTGTATATATATTTTAGAAATGTGTAAATTTATAAGAAAAAATCCCGAAATTTTCAATAGTGCAGTATCTAGTAGTCAGCGCAATCCCAGAAGTATACATAAAAATAAATTAAAAATACCATATAGCCGCACGGAAATGCATAAATCTGGTCCCTGCTGTTCAGCAATAAAAAATCATAACAACTTACCTTTAGAACTGCGATTAGAAGCTAATACAAAATATATTTAAAAAAAAACTTAAAGAAACATTAATTAAAAAGTGCTATTATAACTTAAACAAATACTTTAACGATAAATTTACTAATACCTAATCTAAAACTATTAATACTGTGATTGGTGTATCTATTAATGATCCTTCCCATGTTCATTATTAAATATTTTATATTGCTATGCCTAAATGGGGAACATAATGTACTGTAATTTATTACCTTTGTATCACATTCATGAAATGCAATAAATAAATTTGACTTTGACTATTGACTGGTCATAATGATGATTTACAACATACTGATGGTCAGTTTACCTTGAAAATTTAAACTTGTGTTTGCAACTATATCTATTACAAAATATTTCTTAAATGAGTGAAGAATGTATATATGTACTATTGTTTAAATTGTCTATACCTAATAAAACCAGTATTAAAAATTCCAATGGCATTTTATTTGAGAAATAAACAGAAGTCACAAAGTATACCAAGTAAAACAATTAGTTCTCATTCTAAGCATAGTTTAGATGGCTTATACCATTATAATTAAGGCACATAATTAATTGTTTCTGTTGATTATTATATTTTATCAACATAATTCTATTATTTAATTATTAAAATTCTAGCCTAGCACATGTTTACAGCGAAGCCATCTTCACAAATCCACAACCAACTTAAATATCTAAAATTAGTTAGTCATCCATCAGAGATGCATAATAATGTCATGACTTATGATAAAACATCAAAATTATCTAGCTAAAGTTCTATAAGTACTATTATTTAGTCATAATCAACAAAGTGATATCAATGTAAAGACATTATAAAATACAATTAAACAATTTACTCCCACAGAATAATAATATTTAGAAAGGGTGGTATGTATAACCATCATAAAGCATTGTTCAGTAACACCAACAAGGATACATAATCAGATAAATATAGAAATAATATTAAAATATGAGATTCATCACAGCAAGAACTTTTGAGACCAAAGTAGTAAGAATACTTCCAAAGATTTACAAGAGCACCAATCAAACCCAGTATGAACAGAATACTCTAGACTAGTGTCGCTCAACGGACTTCATTAATAAGTTGGTCACATATTCTAGTTAATTCTTCATTGTCTCTCGTTTTCTGGACTAGAGATTCTTGTAATGATGCAATTGTTATTTCATGCTTTTTAATTGTAGCATTCAACTTAGTAATTTCCACATTATGGTTTTTCTTTAAGTTATCCAAAGTTTCATTTGCTTTACTCAAGTTATCAGAAGTGATTTGTTTGAGATTGTTGTACAGAACTTCATACTTTTTCATGCCAACTTCATACTCTGATATTTTTTGTTCAAAAACCTTTTCTCTTTCTTTAGCTTCTAAAATGATGCTCTTGCATTTCTCATATTTAGCAAGTAAGTCATTGAAGGAGCTCTCCATGCTTGCAAGATGGTTCAATGCTTGGTCTCTTTCAGCTGCTAGTCTCTCCTGGTTATCTTGGGTCTGAATCTTGTCTCTTTGCTGCTCACCAATTAATGAAGAAATAGTTTTTTCATATTCTTCCATAACAATACTCATTTGTCTGTTACTCAAATTTTTTTCATTGACCTGTTGGATCAATTTGTTCTCTTTATCTAACAAACTATCTCTCTCATCAGTCAACTTCTTTATTTTCATTTCCAAATCTTCATTGGTTCTTGAATGCCTATGTTCTATGTCTTGCAAAGTAGATCTCAGTTCTCGGTTCTCCTGTCTGAGTAAAAGGACTTCTTGGTCTTGTTTCTGTAGTATGACTCGCAAAGTCTGGAGGCGGTCCATCTCTTGGACACTGTAATTGTGATAACGAGGACTGCGAGGTGCGGCTGTCGGTGGAGTGTTGCCTGATATGCTTATGAGTCTGTCTGTAGCAACCTGCGTGGGTGTCAGAATAGCAGATACACTTCGTATCAATGCTGGAGTAGGACGAGTGTATGATGCACTGGATTTCGGCGGCTCACTGTTCACCACTGGAGGCACTACTTGCATTGGCTTCTCCCTCACACTAGACACTGGAATAGAGCCAACAGATAAAGAGTGTTTCGGAGTAGCAACATGGCTGTCAGTAAAGCCGGATACTGCACTGCCAGTCTCATATCCAATGTCACCTTCGGTAGAATCTGCTACAGACTCACTATGAGATGATCCTAGAGTTTCTCTTTTTTTAGCATACAGTGGATCAAATTTTACGAACAAACTTTCTTTGCCTCTGTCTACGAGGTTATGGTTTCGATTTGATTCTGCGCATTTCACGAGGTAGTCTAAGCTGGTGGCGTCGATAAACATGTCGTCGTAATGCGGCACTTCTTGCATGGTAACGTCACAAATGCTGTCGAATTCAGCCCCAGTAAGGAGATCGTTCGTCACGTCCGGCTGTTCCATGAGATCAGCTGATTTTTTCGGCGACAGAGCCATAAGATCACCCATCGACGAAACCGGAGTGATAAAACTGTCTTCCGAAGCTGCCATGCTCCCTCGGGCAGATAACATATCCCTTTTGTTTTCACCACTACTGTTATCTGTACCACGACCAAGAAAACTTTGAAATTTTTGGTAAATGTTCTGCAAATTACTTTTTTCGTTGGGTACAGACGATGAATCAACAGTCAAAATATTCGAAAACATTCGTTTTTGGTGCCTCGTACGGGCAGACTCCACTGTATAAATAAGGACCAAAAACTGTTTGCATATACTATTTTTATCTCTCCTTAGAAGACAGAGACACAAATAAAAACAAAAAGGAAGTGAAATAAATAACTTCCAATGATTTCAGGTAACGGATTTCTATTTTGAATGAATAGAGTCGAACTCCGAACGAAAAGCACAGATGATCGTAAAATTTGACAGCTGCGGGCATGTTCCATTCTGTCATCTTTTAAATTCCCACAGATTCACGAAATTGTTTTAAGTATGGTACACACATATTATACTTTATTGATATGTATTGCTTTTATTTATGAGAATTTTTAGGGTACCTACATAGATAATAGAGTAGGTATGATGTAACGCTATTTACATTGTATTTATTTATTTAACTAATCAGAATAATAAAACAGATAACAGATTTGCAGAAATTTTTTTTGAATAAAATCTTTTACTTACAGAAATAAACAGTATCATTTCCCATAGTAAACAAAGATTCTATCAAAATAATTGTTTAATGGTAGGTACAAATTCAGGCACAAAAAATTTGAAATTAATCAAGATTTTCGTGCTGGATCTCGAAATACAACAGACATTCAAAACTAATAATTATTGAACTATTTGAAGATATAAATTATTATGGTATGAACAGATTTTTTCACACATCATGTGTAAGTCTCATTCAATAAAGACAGATATTTATCATACTATTGTTATATAGAGGAAAGATTTGATTGTTTGTTTGCATTGAATAGGCTCCAAAATAACTAGATCGATTTGAAAAATTCTTTCACCAATGGAAAGCTACTTTATCAGTGAGTAACGTAGACTATATCCCAGTATTCCCATAAGAACAGGAATTATTAATATAATATTATAAATAAAAAAAAAACCCAAGTGGTTAGTTAAAAAGTCAAAGTGGAACTATGAAATAGTAAAAATTTATGTAACAGACTAGCAAGGCAATTAGATTTTTGAATGGTTCCGGAACTTTTTTATCATGTTTTTATTAATTATAAAGTAGACTAAATTTAAAAGGCTACCCTCTGACCTAAATTAGATAAAAGAATATCTAATTTTATAAAAAATAAATAAAAATATTAAGAGATAAATGTTACTATCAACAAAGTATTAATAACTTTTTGTTTAAAGTATTAGTTAGAATTAACTACATTAAAGATGAATTTATATTTACCTGGACGCGCAACAAGAAGAGGGTCGGTTTCTATTAAATCCTTGATTTCTTGAGATAATAAACTGACTTCATTCTTTAGGTCTTTGAACCCATTGGCCAAGTGTTCCTTGAGCGATACCTTTTGTTCTGTATCGTATCCACTTTTTCGATGGCGTTCCCAGAATAGCAAGCGTTTGTGAACATTTTGTGTTGCTGGAAAACTGAACTTCAGGTTTCTATCTACGTTCTTAATTAAAGTGGAAAAAGATCGATATTTTGTTAAACAGCTGAACAATCTATTATTTACTAAACAAGTCATTTTAGAAATATATTGTTCATTACGTAATTCTATAATAATTTAAAAGAAATTAACTCTTTCGCAAAAATTAAATTCTCATAAAATCTCAAGTATCTTTGAATTCTGACAGCTGATATTTCACCGACTAAAATAAACGTCAATACATTTATATTAACGTTTCTAAGACAAAATTATGTTCCATTCTCTGTTCTATTTAAGACAACATGACATGAGAGACATTTCAAAAAGTACGTAAATTAATAGCTAACTAATGGCAACATTGTCGAGTTGGCGCATTTGACTTTGGTAGAATGCCGATGCCGGTTGAGTGAAGGTTAAGTACTTTCGCTTTTCTTTCTTCTTTCTGCTAGGAAATTCAGAAAGTCGTGTTGTGTACGGTGTCGTGGTGTTTCAATTTTGTGTGATTATTGCACAGGCATTAGATAATTGCGTTCCAAGTCAAATTAGAAATCAGCTGTTTTAGTAAATAATGTAGGTAGTTTACAAGAAGTGTTTTAAACTATTTTAATTACGTTCTGAAAATGGGAATGGATAAATACAATTCTGTTGGGGTAAGTTTATCTAATTTTTATATTATTCCTGATTTTCAATTTTAACCTACACTATTTAAAATATATTAAAAATATATTGGGATGCGATACATATATTTCCAAGAACCTATAACAGCCACCTTTAATTAATTCGTGTTATATTTTAATTGAGTTTACTTTAAACAATTGTTCTAGAATTTCAATTTTGCATTAAGAAATTTAATATCCTAGGTACTTTTTATCATAAATTTTAATTTTATCTATAAAATACCTATTTTTTTATATAATAAGACTTAAATAATTGCAGGAGAGCAAGACCTCGGAGTATCTCTACCCCCCTGACATCCTGCAACGATTGGACTTCAATAAGAGTCCGGCCGTGTTCAAGCCGAAGATCAGTGCTGCACATCCAGGCGAAGATTGGATGGTGGTGAGGCCTCTTCAGCGGTCAGACTTCGATAAAGGCTTCCTACAGTTGCTTGGACAGCTAACCAGTGTTGGCAACGTGTCCAGGGCAGTCTTTGATGGTAAGAATCAGAAGTATTGTTATTATTCATTATATCTATTGTACTAATATAAAAGGAAAGATTTGAATGTTTGTTTGTTTGAATTGAATAGGCTCCAAAACAATTGGATCAATTTGAAAAATTCTTTCGCCAATGGAAAGCTACTTTATCAGGGAGTAACATAGGCTATATTTTGTCCCTGTTTTCCCACTTAGTAGATTTGGCTTTCATGATTCAGCACTCATATGTTTTATAATTAAAAATACTATCAATGGTTTTATAAGTCCTATTGATTAACTTACTTGTTTAGCAGGTGCGTAAAACACAAAACAATACATTTTTGAGAAAGAAAATGTGATTGGACTATTTTAGGCTGCAGAAACATTTTTCATTCTCGTTTGACATTCACAGTAAGTTATTTGAGTGTTTTTTTGAAACAATTGTGTCTTAAAGCTACTGTAAATTTCTTCACACAGAGGCAGAAAGGCTTGAAATTTGTAGATTAATTTTGCATTCTAATGAGCAAGCAGTCTTTGCCCTACTTTTCCTATGTATTATGAATTACACTAATTTTATATAGTATCTTATCTATCTATCTTGTTTCAAATAATTATATGAATTGTACCTTGCAATATTTTTTTAGTAGATACCTACACATTTACATCCTGTTATCATGAGCATTTTTCCTTGCTTAGAGATTTATAAGCTATTTTTTAAGTACCAAAAGATATTAAACATAATAAGTTATATGTGAAATACTAGTTATAATTTAGCCATAATTATTTTTAATTCTAAATCACTTGCTGTTAATTGCGACATACGCTAATATATACTTATATTTTAAAGAGGAAAGATTTGATTGCATTTTTGTATTGAATAGCGTCTGAAGCTACTGGACCAATTTAAAAAATTCTTTTACCAATGAACTGTCTATATATATATATATATATATATATATATATATGTCTGTATTGGCTTTATTTAATCCCCGTATTCCCACGGGAGCGAGAGAACTACGTGGGTGAAATCGCGGGGCGCGACTAGTGTTCTATATTTCGGTTTGATGGCAAAAAAAATTAATACCTTTTTTCCTGTGACCAAATGAAATAAATCAACTTTCTTAAAAAGTAGTTAGGAAAACTAATACTCCAACTCCAAGTAAGATTTTACATTTACATACGTAGTTAGTTAGTTTGAATCAACCTAATAAGGTTGATTTTGACGTATAGGTAAAATAGCACTAAGCGCCGCGGTAGGTACGTAATTCATATTTACTACTAAGTTTATATACGTGATTCACGTTAGATAGTCGTGCGATAAATTTTAAGTAGGAAATAAAATCTATCTTATCTTTGTCGTAAATAAATCTGAACAGCGGTAATTGATTGTTATCTATAGGGTGATATCGACGTAGCCATAACAAGATACATTATTATGATTACCATTGTTGGGATTGAGTGCGCCGAAGACGCAAACTGGTTCGATCTATACGCGAGTAGAATGTTGAATTCTTTGTGGCATTTAAGCCGACCTTCGCATAGTCCGGCCAGTGTGATAATGAAGTAATGACCTTTATAAGGCCTCGTTTGGTTCCTGATATTTGTTGAAACTTCGCACATAACTTGTTTAGTTATTAATGAATAGACTTGTCAATCAAAGATACGAAATAAAGACATATTAATGAAGGGACTTGTTACGTTTGTTTCAAAAGAAAAGCCTCGTAGATTCTGGTCATTGCTGTTGTTTTTTTTATTAAGTAGTAAAATAAACAATCTAAAAACACACTACTACATACATCAAAAGAACGCCTATTTAGACCAGTTAAAAAAATCTAGTCTTATAAGGAATGCTTTAATATAATATAATACTACTATAAAGCAACTGCAGAATTTTTATTTCTGTTGAAATGCTTGTTAATGAAATAAATAAAAATAATATAACGAGAAAGTATAACCAATTTCAGAGATTTAAAATTGAACCAGAATTTTCTGAACCGTGCCGAGGTTGTGCGATTATGTTAGGTATTCTAGCATACACCTATTCTTGTATGCTTTTTATACAACGAATATTTATTTATCTAATTACTAGACTATATAGACTTTAAAATACACAAGTACTAATTGAGTGGTCGCCTGTTTTCTATTGCACCGAGGCACGGCGCGAAAGTTATTAAACAGGTTTCTGTTCTACGATCGACGAACACACCTATAAAATGTCATGTTTGGAGTGACAATTTGACCTACTGAAACGTGAGCTTAATATGTTGACTATTTGGGGCCGTTCAAGTATTACGTAAGCAGATTTATTACAATTATTTACCCCCCCATCCCCCTTGTCAGCAAAAGTAAGCATAGCTCTTACCCCTCCCCCCCATGCTTACGTAAACATTTTTCAATTAATGTATTTTTTTTTAATATTATAATTATAATGTTATAATTATAATTTTATTCATGCAAAGACAATGTGAGGGTTGCCAATCGTGTAAAAAAGTAAATAACTACCGATGACGTAATCATCATCTAGACTCCCCTACCCCCCATGTCATCCAAAATAAGCAAAGCAAAGACCCCCCCGTCCCCCATAGCGCCTACGTAATACTTGAACGGCCCCTTTCCTAATCTTATAAAATATTACTTATGTTACGCGTAAGGAAAACGTATAAATCAAATAAAATAATCTCAATCCCAGTCTTAAATAGATTGAAGACTTAAAAATTCATTTCGAAACATAAAAACCTCATATTATTTTTAGTGTAACACGTATAGATTGTATTTAGGAAGGGATCCTAAGCATTGACTCTGCCTACCCCTTCGGGGATTATGGGCGTGATGTATGTATCCTAAGCATGCATGTAGCTCTATGGGCATGTTGGCATATGTGCACAATAGATGGAATGACACAATATTATGAAGATTTATATACTGAACTCCTTGCATAGGCAGAAGCTCATAAAATCTGAATGTGTTTGTCGTCAGAGCGGTTCACGAAGATGAAGCAGGCCGGTGGCTACTACGTGACCGTGATCGAGGACACGCGCGTGTCCAGGATCATAGGCGCGGCCACCCTCACCGTCGAGCTCAAGTTCATTCACGGGTGCTCCCTGGTAAACCATACGTACCTTTTGGTATTAGGTACCGATAAATTGAAGTTTAAAATTGCTGCTTCTTGTTGCGTCGGGAGGTGTCTTAAAAGTCGCTTACAGGTTTCAGACTTTTATTTCTCGACTGGCTCGATGGCGCATTCGGTAGTGACCCTGCCCTATGCGTTAAGAGTTGTGGGTTCGATCCCCACCCAGGACAAAAATTCGTATGATGAATACCTACTTGTGTTTTTTCTGTTGTTAATATCCAATAGGTATTTAAGTACCTATATATTTGTAATACCACTGTTGATTCTGATCTCCGTAACACAAGTGCTTAAGCTACTTACCTCGGTGTCAGATTAATGTATGTGATGTAGTCGGATATTTATTTATTTATATTTAGTGTGCGAGTTTTCTGTTTTCATGCTTAAAATAAGAACTCAAAGCATTTTGAAAAAGGTTGTTTTATTTATTACCAGAGAAAAGTTGAGCAAGATTCTTTTGATATATAAATTGATATTTGCGTTAGATAGTGGTATGTAATATGAATGTGTAGTATATCTTTATTTTATTATGTAATTTTTGAGACTTAATTTTTTTCAGCGTGGGCGTTTGGAAGACGTTGTGGTCAATGACACGTATAGGGGAAAGCAACTAGGAAAATTGTAAGTGTTTTTCTGAAGATATATTTATGTTGAATTGAAATTCAGGTTTCATTCCTGTTTTCGCGCAGAGTAAATAAATAGTAATTAAAAGTGGCAATGCAATACTATTTTTGTCCCCCACAGGATAGTGGTGACTGTGTCGTTGCTGGCGCAAGAGCTTGGGTGCTACAAGATGTCTTTGGACTGCAAAGACAAGCTCATCAAGTTCTACGAGACCCTGGGCTACAAGCTGGAGCCGGGCAACTCTAACGCCATGAACATGAGGTATGTACCTATGCGATAACATGCAGGCATCAGTGCGGATATTTAATTTATATTCCTGTTCGTCCCACCAATATTGATGGTGGGACGAACGGGAATAAATTTTCATTATTTTATGAAATTCCCGTTGTCCCACTGGTGGGACAAAGCGTGGTGGGACGAACGGGAATAACCCTATTTAGCGTATTTAAAAAACTGAAGCGAGATTGTAGAAAAGTTATCGAGAGCGAACTAAAAATCTATTCTTTTGAAGTTAATTTGTTCAGCAAATCAATCGTGACGTCACAAGAGGCTAGTTAACTGAAATATATTTTTATCGCATCAGTGCAATTAAAAAAGAATATTGTATAGGTAGGTACGTATTCTTTCTTTTGCCCAGTAAACTAAGTTATGAAAATAAAACGCATTAAAATTTCGTTTAACAAAGCGAATTATAGTGCACAGTGCATTAAAATCTTCGTAAATTTTCGAGTTTTGGATAAAGCTGAAAATACACATTAAATATTTTTTGATATTCTAATGGACGGATTAAATATGTAGTAATATCCAGGAATGTTCCCTATTGCAGTAGCGTAACTAGTTAAAACGATTAATCGATTGACATACTAGTTAAGAAGTATGAAAACAAATTTTCCGTAGTATGCATATCGATCTAACATCTTATGTTGACATTTAATGCTGAAATTAAACATTTTAAAAGTTTGGATTATTTTCTTGAAAGTAAGTTAGAAATCGACGTTTTGCGTTGCAAATAATTTTGTGTTTGCAGAAAATGATTTATTTTTATTTTGTATTATTTATTACAGATTCGATGAACCATCCTGACAATTAGCCGCTGGGACGACCGACCTGCGCTCCAAACTGTAAGTACGCTACAGCGACCGAGCAGACTTCGCATCACCAGAGAAGCCAGTCACCTACCCTCGTGTTTACAACTGTTTTGTATTTACTTGATACATTTTGAAATAAAAGCATGTTTTCAACGTCATTTATATCTTGTAACTTCTAACTGTACATTTTTTCACCTATTTGTTCTTTACTTGTCGGAAATTTTTCATTCCCTTAACATAATGTAACCATGTAAACGGGAGGTATTGTAAAAATATTATATACATACCGAAGATATTTTGTGGATTTTTCATATATAAACATTCCTAGCCAGACTAATTTTAGCTATAGATGTCATTTGTGATTCAAAACATTTGTATATGTACCTATTATTCTTTGTTGCGATTTCTGCTTGGTGTTGTCTTACAGTAGCAGGGTCAATTTGTTTATCCATCAAAAATACGAAATCAACATTGTTGTTTCTTATGTTTGATGGGGTAATAAATTGATTTGGTGTCCTAGCACATAATTTATTGTTTAGTTAGTATTTTTCTGTTATGTTTGCTGTAACACTACTAATATTTTTGTTGCTTTCGTGTTTTGGAGAATATATAAAATTTATGTTAGGTTGCGCGCTTTTTGTACTTAATTTTATTATTTTAAGAAATATTGTTGTATGAACTAACATTGCGCACCATTAAAACGTATTCGCTTTATCATCTTGTTTTATTTCATGTAGTGCATTCTGGATTAAATAAAACAGGGAGTATTTTTTAAAACTTTTATTTACAGAAGTGTAAATTTTAATAGCAGACAGAATAAGAATTTCGTTACCCACTCATTTCCATATAATACAATATCAAGCCTCGAAAGGACTTTGGAGATTTAACTGACAGTTCAACAAATTCCTTATAATGAGACCATTCTCCAGTACACCATAGATCTGTATAACACAGATGCATACAATATTGAACATCCATTAATCCTATTGCGGCACTATGGCAGATTACACAATTAAATTAAAGTTATCTGCAATACAAGACAAAAAAATAATACATGTGCAAATTATACCCCTCACTCATAATATCAGGGAATAAACAATATATTTTATTTTAATTAAGATTGTAAACATTCATAACTTGTAACATGTGGGGCCATAAAGCGTACTTGGATAATGAAAAATGTTTATGAGCAAAATTTTCATAGGTAATTTGGGCACTTATGGATTCCGCAGATAACTATTATGACTGTTTATATACTCGAATTACAGAATCCTATAAAAATATTTTATTAAAAATTACAATAATCTCAAATATTGATAAATATCAATATTTCAGATTGAGGTAAGTACGTGACAAATTGTAAATGAAACGCATCTATGACTAAATTGAATATCGAGTAAAAAATCATAGACCATTTCAATCTGGTAGTTAAGTGTTATAATAATACATATTATAAAATATGCAATAATACATATAAAATACATCACCTATTCATTCTAACGGCCTTAATCAGTCCTCGATACTTGATATCGCAATAAAATACAATTCAAGATGATTGAATTATTATAGGTGTTTGTTAATTCAGTGTAAAAAAACATTTGTATTTACATCAACATTATAAATAGTTGTCATCGCGTGTGTATTTCGTACAATTTCAAGTATCAGCCCTGGAATGTCAGTAACAACTTACAGTCATCATCACACAAGCACTTACAACAAATTGACACCCTCATTTGCCGATTGCACACATCCCAATGTCGACGTAGGAAAAAGCAAATTGAATTATCTGTACATTAAATACCTTTTGATTATTATATGCGTAGATACAAGCTAGAGGAAAACATTGCGATGATTTACGTTTACTTAGGTTGCCTATAGACACGCAAAATGGTTAAAATTGGGTCGCGACCGCCATTTGTAAAAAGTACGCCATTTTCACATGTCTATAAGACAAGTGACATAGGTACTCAATAAAAACATAGTTTAAATTTAAAAACCACCGCATCTCGACCAACACCGACTTTAAAATGTCCTTACAGGCTTCTCCCTAAGTACAATTCGAAAATATTCTTTTATTAGCCTTATTGGCTTCTAGTCTCACTTGAGCGATCTATATTTGGTGCATCTTATTTTACAAACTTGTTCCCTAATGTCGATCAATTTGAACAAGACATTGATATAAACTAACTTGTTGATGGTTGTAGAGGCAAGAAAAGTATATTGTGAGATATGTGAGGAAATACTCTTGTACCAGTGGAGGTATGTTAAAACAATATAAATATATTGTTAGTGGTGTTTTAAATGTTAAATTATGAAAAAAACCTAAGTACTGTATCGGTACATGATTAAATGCACATTTCTATGTATACAAACAAACATATATTCGTAATTTTCTTTATATTGTTTTAATAACAAAAATAAATAAATATTTGATAACTACTTATAATAAGATCTGGCCAATCTCTTAGTTTTAATTACAATGTTACGCAGTATTTACGCTCTTTTTTCTATAAATCATAATTTCTAGTCAATATACAGTTTTCATAAGCATTACGGAACACTTCGTAAGGAGGCGAGCTCGATTGCCCTGCCTCGACATAAGGGTGCTAAGCCAAATGCGCGCGAGCGATTCCATATCGAACTTCGCTAACGCTCGTATCGCGCCACAGACTTATTCGGGTGGACAAATCGGGAACTAACTCCGAGTTCCGCACTATGAGTTCTTAGTAAACAAGTTTGTAGCGCGATACGAGCGATAGCGAAGTTCGTTACGAAACCGCTGGCGCGCATTTGGCTATGCACCCTGAATACCATTGAACATTTTTGTATGATGAAGTGTCAAAGTCATCACGAGACAAGAATAAGGCCTCGCACAGACCCATAATATAATTAAACTGTAATTCCACTCAATATCAATAATAACGTCCGAGTGTCGATTCTGCGACATCGAATTAGATGTATGCGGTATTTTAAGTGCGCAGAACACTCGGTACTTTAGGTATTTAGTCACCGTAGCCTTGGCTCGAGATCGGGGGCTAAGGCCGATGATCATTAAGAACTCGCTATACAGGTGACTTGGAATAGGTGTCATTGTTTTAAGGGAGTGAAAGTATGGACCAATTGACGTAAAAATATGTACGGAACACCTAGTCGAAATTCACTAGTTTCGAAAATAATTGTCAGTTAAACAACTTTTAGAAAATTATCCAAATTCAAAATACTTTATGCATGCACTTTTTTAATTTTTTTTTCTATTTAAGTACTGGATAAATTTTATCCATAAAATAAAAAAATAAAACGTCATAAGATAACTATAAAATTGTAAGTACTTACCTTAGGTACTTACAATTTTAGAGTTATGAGAGCTAAAAGTCTGTCAATTATTTCCGAAACTAGTGAATTTCGACTAGGTGTTCCGTACATATTTTTACGTCAAGTGGGCTACACTTTCACTCCCTTAAAACAATGACACCTATTCCGAGTCACCCTGTATATACCGAGGGGCGCGGGGCGGACGAGACTACCGATCGGTGCAAGGAGGGAGCTTTAGCCGGGCGAGACGGTCGTGTCCACCCGGGACGGCGTCCGAGAGCGGGGTGCAGCGGAGCGGAACGGGTTGGAGGCCGTCTTGCGAATTTCGGACGACAAATACTTAGCTTCGACTCGTTTGAGAGATTTCGTAGCAGGAGCTTCGGACAAGCCCACCGCCTGCCATGGCCTCTCGACGATGTTCGGCCAGTTGATGACGATACTATCACGGCGCAGCTCGCTCCCCGCGCCCCGCGGCGGGCGGCGCCTAGAGCGGCGCGGGCGCGGGCGCCAGCTTGGTGCCGAGCTTCATGGGCCCGTGCGCGCGCGCCGAGCGTCGCGCCTCCATCTCGCGCTGCCGCTGCAGCTTCCGTTCCTCTCGCGCGCGACGCATCTCGTCCATTTTGGAGGCATTGTTTTCTGCGAACAGAGAATAAAATTGAAATACGAAACAGGTACCGAGAGCCCTTTAGCCGGCCCGCGATGTATCCGGCGAGAATGAGAAAGGATAATTCCGCTCTGCACAAACCGTCCACGTTCTCCTCGATGGGCTCGAACTCGCTGTCCTCCCAGCCGCCCAGCGAGTCGTTGCTGTTCTGGTGCGCGGCGGGGCGGTGCTCCAGGCGGCCGTGGGTGGAGCCGCGCACGTACGTCGCGTTCGCGTTGTTCAGCGCCGGGTCCGTCCACTGTGTGTTGTTCCACGTCTCCGACGGACTCGCCAGCTCGGCTTCTGCAGTCTGCGGGCGATAGGGAGAATTGATAAGGAATGGTCTCGTGGCAAAACATTTTAGAAAAAATACTATAGGCAGTCATGATTTCTATGGAATCGCTAGGAGAGTTTAAAAGTGTTAGTGTTAGTCTCCACAAGAGTTTTCCTAATCTGGCGCCATCTTCACTACGAGCGTCCAAGGCCATTTTACTGGTACCCTTTACTTTTCTCGGGCGATGACAATGGTTTAAAACTATTCTATTACCGATGCAGCCAATGTCGGAACTGGCCTTAAAGTCGAGCTGGCGTTTGCCTGCCGGGCTCCTAACGGGTCTACTCCATGCTTATGATGATCCACCCCACCCGGGCCAAACCAACCTAATCCGACCCTGGAGAAAGCGTCATCTAATGCGTGTCTCCTAGGTTGGCAGCTGTTTTACCTGGATTAAGACGGACCTTAGGCGCACGTTTCCTAGGATTACAGCCCTTGCATCTTGATTAAGGTGGTCTGACCCTGACCCAAAACCCTTTTCGTAAGTACTCACCGGCTGCTCCTGCAGCGTGCCCCACTCGTCGTTGTCCCACTCGTCCTCGCACAGCGCGGCCAGGCCGGACGGCGCCTGCGCGCTGCCGCTGCTGGGCGGCGACTTGGCGCTCGCGCACGTGCCTGCGCAATGACACGACGCGTTAGGCTGCTTGTAAACATCCGTTTTTCTCACCGGACAACGAACCTATGTTCGACGCGTGTACACACATTCATTATAAACCATACGGCACCACCCACGGCGAAAAAAACGGTCCGTTTTCCGGGGAAACAAAAACCGGATGTTTACAAGCGGCCTTAGGGCTCTAACACACGAGCAACGACTGCATGTCTGCCGTCGTAGCGTCGACGTTTGTCGTGTCGACGTAGACGGCACTTCGACGGCCAGCCGCCGTCTCCTAACGTTGACTGCAATCACCTCTGCCGTCGTCAACGCGCTGCTGGTGTGTCAGAGCCCTTACTACACCGTTAGAGAACATAAACACGACATGTATAGATAGACGCGCTTCCGCCTAGCGGCGTACATCAAATTATTTTCTTTGCTTAAAAAATAAGCATCGCTTTTGCATACGTTTATCTAGAATACTCGAACTTAAGCTAACGTAAAATTAACACTTTAGCCATTTGTGTATCATCTTTTGACAACTATAATTAATATTATAAAGGTGAGTTTGTTTGTCACGTTTTCACGCCTAAACTACTAAATCGATTTTTTTTATTATTTTACCAATATATAATCAGCGAGTAACATAGGCTGTATTTTATCCCCGTATTCCCACGTCAACGGGAATTATGCTGGTGAAACCGCTGGGTGCTGCTTGTTGCAGATAAAATATATAATATTTTTAAGACATACATAATATAATGGAAAAGTTCTGTTGGTTTTGAGTCAAAAGATGCCAGGGAATGCAAACAAATCTCTGGGTATGTGCGGTGAAACGGCAACTAGACCAACCTAGAAATGAATTATCTATACTGCCTATAGGCGTACACATAACAGATACATAGGTATTTTGTAGGTCCTGAACGATGCATTATCGACAATGTGTGTAATGTTAAAATACTCTATGTAATTTTCTTTTTCAGATCAGCTCCAGAACAATCTGAAGACATCGCTCACCAATCTTAAATCAAGTGGATTTCATATAGCGAATAAATTTTAAGTGGACAAATTATATCCTGTCTAAATAAATTACATTTAATTGTTAAACATTTTTTTTCTCTTTCTAAATCCTGGCATGACACATTATGTAATTTTGCGAGACCGCAGGTCAAGCTGCTCAGACCAGAGGCCAAGCGTCTTCCGAGACGTAGGCCTACCCACAAACTAGGAAATAAAGAACTGAACGCATAAAATTATATCCCTGTACAGAATTTCCCTGAAAAATTATAAGAAAAAAAAACGCCTTCCCATAGATTGATGTTTTGAATCTATCTGCGCTGGAGTCGATCTTGCGCCATTTGACCCCTGACGTCATCTACGTACCCTGACCGACATCGACGTAGTCTTACCGACGTAAGATATGACCTGACCTCTCCCTAATATTTTACGGCGTTGTCAATCTACCTGCGCTGGAGTCGATCTCGCCCCACGCCGCCATGTCCCAGTGGTCGGGGTCGTAGTCGGACGCGGACTCGCTGTGCTCCAGTGACGTCATCGACGTCACCGAAGACGTCGTTGTCGACATACTGCTCGATGACGGTTGCTCTGCAAATATTATAGTATACATTTAAAATGTACTTGCTCATATGCTTAGTTTTTTTTTATTCAGCATGTTGCCAGCCGTATCTCTTCTACGTATAGTTTGCAATGATCTCTTCCAGTTGGGAATGGTTCGTCCAAAGGTCTAACGGAGCAGCCGCTCCTAGCGTCATGGGTCAGGGAAATCCAAAAAAGCGCCTTGGAGCATGGCAATATTATACAGTGAAAAAAACTGCATTTTTTTGCGTTGATATAAATGCACCTAAATATGATCTCGCTCTGACCTCAGGTTTTTTGGTAATTATATTTCTCGTAGATTCTGAACTATGCTTGTACCAAATTTCATCAAAAGCTACCAAGTTTCAGCGACTCAGCCTAGACCACGAATAGAGCAACATACTTTCAAATTTAGGACATCAATATAGCTAACACGAGTGTGAGCTTACCGAGCGAGCCGGGCTTGGAGAGAGCTGATTTAGTGGAGTGCGCCACCTTGGCGGTGTCGGAGTGCGAGCGGTAGAACTTGGCGGTGACGGCGGTGACGGCCCAGCCGGCCCACGTGGCCGCCGCGTTGCTCAGCGACGGGGTCGCTGTGTGCACGTCTGCCTCTGTAACGACGGGGTTGAAATAGGATTCAGTGATAGCTATAGGTTTTACACAAAAAATAAACAGACACAAAAAGAAAGCTTGAATATTTACAAGAACTCGGAGAGAAGAGTTCGAAAGTTTTTTTATATATGCTAATAGGGCCTTTTCCTGGCGGGAGGGGAGTTTAGTCTAGCTCTTAGATACATCGTCAATGAACTAAACTAAACAATTTTATATCTATATGTAAATAACTGCTAAAATTCTGATTGAAATAATCAAAAGACTACGGAAATTAAACATTATAATGGTCTTACCCATTCCTTCCTTCAAGCTCGGATCATCAGACACCTTCTCCAACTTGCCAAGGAAACCCTTTATCGTTCTAAACGCGGCATCGCGCACCTAAAACAGAAATGTTTGCATATAAATGTTAATGGGACAATCATCTCACTGATTACTAAATAGGTCGAATCATTTGACTGCCAGTTGAATGACATCGCGGCAATTGAAGCTGTTTTATCTAAATAGGACACCATCAAATGTTACTTATTGTTTTAATTTAGTTCATAATGTTAACGGCTAAGTTTAAAACAAGTAAAATCAAATATTAGTAGAAATTGAGCTATGGTTTTGGAACAAATCAACTTATTAGGAAGTAACAACTTATTAGAAAACTAGTTTTAATATTAGAAAGTATAAATATGTATGTGCTGATCGTTAGATTCAGAATGGTGGTTGCTTAAAGGTTTTCGCAACCGTTTAAATATTAGGTACGCAGTAGGGGATGAATTCTTTGATTTGCTTACTTTTGGTAAAACATGTACAGGTTTTGGAAAAAATATAACGTTGCTTAAGTAGGTAAGTAAGGGAGGGGGCGAAGAGTAAAATTTTCACTTAGCTTGACATGGAGGAGGGGTAAAAATATGAAAAACGTCTTCGTATCTATACCACTTGCTCCAATTAATAATAACTAGACTTGTTCGGATTTAACAAGATCATGATCTGAACCAGTCTAAGCACGACACATAACGCTAGGATGAAGACATCACACAGACCTGTTTCTCCGGGTCGTTGGTGAGCGGGCACAACGCAGGCAGCACGCGGTTGGCCACCTCGACGAGCAGGAAGTACTGCTGCGTGGCGGCCAGCGCCAGCACTCCTGCCTGCCGCGCCGGCGGGAACGCGTCGCGCGTCGCGCGCACGAACGCCGACACCAGCACCTTCTGCCGGATCTGAGGGTGGAGGTGCGCCGCTACCTTGCCCAGGCACACGGTTGTGTTCGTCCTGCAATTGATTACATACATACATATCACGCCCGCAATCAGGGCACAGTCGAATAAAACTACATTTAGTCGAATTAGGTTGTGACAGCTCTAATTTATTTCCCCCCCGCCGGGGTCCTCGGTTTGTCGTACCGGGGGGGCTCAGTAGGCCCTGCCATGGCAGGGCTGAAGCGAAGAGGGACCCCGAGGTAAGCCGCGACTGCACAAATGGCATACGGGCAGTTGCGGCGGTCCGGCTGTAACCTCCGCAGCCGGACCAGGGTTGCCGAGGAAGAGGAGGAGCGGAGTGTTTTCGTTGCTCGCCTCCCTATCCTCGGCAACCCGACAGGGGCGCGCTGGGTCGCGTCGTGGTGGGTCGCGGAGGGATTGAGCGTCTCGATGCTCTCCCTCCGCGACGACAGGGCTCTGCCCTCAATTTGGGTCGCCGGGTGGAAGGCGGCCCCCTCTGGCGAGACGCTCTCCGCGTGCCCTCTGCCTTAGCAGAGGGCACAGCGCGAGAGTGGGCCCACGACGCCGGTCTCGGGGACGATCGGCGTCTGAATCCTGGGCGGAGTAGTTGAGACATGCTGGGTGGCCTGGCATGTCTCGACGCGCGCGCGTGCTCGGTGCTGTGCATCCGACGACTGATGGCGTGGGCTGCACAGCATCGACCACCGCCGCGCGAGGTGAGCCGCGCAGCGCGGCACGCGCACTACCGGAGGAGTTGTTGTATAGTCCCGACAGTGGGGATACCGGCTCCTCCGGAACTGCGCCGATGGAGGCCACCTTGGGGTTTAGTCGGTTCGAGTCCGACACACCGCCCTCTGGATCCCCGTCCGGAGGGTGACGGCTCGTGGGAGTTCCCCAAGTTAAAAAAAAAAAAAAAAAAAAAAAAAAAGCTCTAATTTATTTGACACATAAAATCGCCATTATTAACTTGTTAGAAAAACATCATGAGATGAGTACATTCAAATAGCTATGAATGTGTATCTATGATCAAATTTGCCTGATACTCCTGTGTAAGTGGAAGTCAGAAATTAAGTGCTTCAGTGAGATAGAAAGAGTTAGAAAGATAGGAAGGGACACGCTCCAGCTCGAGAATGTGAAACAAAATATTGTCCATGCATTTTAGTTTAGATCGCATATTTATAAACAATTATTTACAATAACAGTAATAACAACTGCTCACCCTGGCAGCTAAAATAAATTTTGAAAACTTTATGACATCTGTTTGAAAAGGTTGACCGTCTCTGCTCTATCCAATATATTACCTGATGCCGCCCTGGTCATCCTTGCTCTGCAGCCTGGCAAAGTGTTTCAGCACCTCAACATTGAGATTGTTGTAGTTGAGCTTGGGCGCGAGGTGCACTATCGACTTGACCGTCTGCTCGCGGATTATGGGGTTCGTGTCCAGGAAACCGTGCGCCACTTGCGGGAATATTTGGTCGTTGACCTGTAGTTGTAAAGAATAGTGTCGGAATATTGGTTGCTGACCTACAATTGTAAAGAACATTGCCTATCCAAATATTTGGTTACTAACCTAGAATTGTATAGAATGCTATTAGAACACTAGGGTTTGAACAATTATAATGAGCCGTTAAACTTTTTCCTAATGTTATTCCTTGTGTGTGTGCCAAATAAAGATTTTTCTATTCTATTCTATTCTATAAGTAAAATAATATGTATCTATGTAATCTTTACTATTTTAGGTAGGCAACAGTCCGGCAACACGCGCCACTTTCAGTCATGTGCACAGGTTGATGACATCAAATAAGGTTATAGCATAATAATGCAGTTTGTCACAACTGGTAATAGCCAGTTAAATAACTATAATAGCTCAAAATATATACCCTTAAATGAAGTGAAGGGTGACATTCAACGCTTTACCGAATTACTATTATTTATCACGTTTCGCCGAATCATACAGAGTTATAGTTCGGCCTTCGATCAGCATCGGTCAACAGTAGTTCGGTAAAACATTACCTAAGCATCCCTTTCAGTCGACAGTAGCATCAGTCAATACTAATTAGCTGTAAAATTGAATGTCCAGTGTAGAGTGCGTTCTTACCGTAGCGTTTTGAAGATGCGTAACAAACTGATCTAGCTGTTGCAGCAGTCGCGACCGCGTCGTCCTGTCGTTCGACGCGAACAGCTTCACCACGCATGGCACTATTTGTTTCTGGTAGTCGGCATCCTCCAACAATTTGCCCAACTGAAATATAAATGTGATCATGAACAAATAACTTGCTGTGACTATCATCTCATGAATATTTTATGCTCATTATATATTTAAAAAGCCTTTGCAGGTGTTAAAATATGTTAATGGAGTAGAAACACATAGTTAATCCAAATTATTTTTAAATATCATCAGGGATAGTGCAACACCGCTTTTGCTATAAAGTGTAACTTTGACTCAAGTAACATTGGGCCCAATGATCAAGTATTAGTTATGCGGTATTGCACTCTCCGTGTCGTTATCCATTTACACAAGTTTAATACTGAAATTGAGAGCAAAGCACAGGTAATTATAGCAAAAATTACATAAGGCTTACCTAAGAACAGTTAACGCATTTCCTTTCCAATACACATACGCTCAGATAAATCAATGTATGCTTAACATACCTTAAACATAGGAGCTAAAACAGCTGACCCAGCATCTCCATAATGGAATGCAGTAAGCAGAGACGGCAATATTTTATGTACACAAACAGACTCCGGGAAGTTGTCTAAATGTGTACTTAAAGTGGAGAAAAATTTTCCTTTCTCTGCTTTATCTTTGATTTGAATTTCCTCTAAGAATAGCATAGAGTCAATTAGATCGTTTTTGAAGTAGCCTCCCATTTTACGACATCTGAAATATATGTTGTTTTATAGAACCCATAATAGAAATTTCTTTTAGTTAAAACATGAAATAGTTTCATGGTGCATAGAAATGTTAGATAAAATTATTTCTATCACAACTGTATATATATATTTTTTTATTTATTATATCTATAGCTTGGCGGACCCCGGGCTTCGGTACACAGACGCAACCGGTACAACGCCATGCTGATGATGATTATGATCTATAGCTTTTCAATAACAATGGTGCAATAAAAAAATATTAACATCGATTCTATAAATTATTTTAGACTTATAAAAGTGAGGTGTGTAAGGTTGTGCCATATGGCAGTCGGTGCTCTCTGCCTACCTTGTTAGGGAAGTGGCGTGAAATTTAGTTAGTTAGGACTCAAAAGTATATAATAATTTTAACACTTAATCTACTCTAAGACTTGCAAATTTATAAATACATGACAGTTCAGTACCTTGTGATTATATCAGCTGGGTTAGGTCTAGATGCTGGATTGGCGCTGACTAGTTCACAATAGAGTGTACATAGTTGCTTAGGGATGTCATCCACTGTTTTGAGTGCTGGTTGGTTTTTTAAGGGACCATTGAAGGCCTCCCATATAAGGCAGCCTAAGCCCCACATATCAGATGAACTTGAAAAATGAAAAATTGTTTTAAAGACATAAATATTAATACAATAACTAATGCCAGTAGTTAAGAATTTTAACAAATACCTATCTATAGTAAAAGCTTACAAAATCTAAATACTAAGATTTACTACTGCAAACATTTTATCATCCATTTTCACCTTACATCAGGGTTGCCACCTTTAGGGAAATAAAAATCGGGAAGATTGGGCATCCATCAGAGACGTTCGGAGTTTGGTCCAATCAAAATATGACCCATGTGAGACAGTCTAAGGAAAATGAATCTTTATTTTGTGTTTTTATTTGTATTTATTTTATTTTATTTATTTTTCCATACATATTTCTTGTTGTTACGAGCTGCTTTTAATAATTCTTCTTACATCATTTTTGTATTTATTTATGAAGTCTGAACAAGACATGTGTATGTTCAAAGAAATTAGCAATTCTGTTTTTATCAAATCTACCGAGCAACGATTTCTGACATTAGACCATTTCATGGTCATTAGTGAAAATACGCGCTCAATATACGCATTTGAAGGAGGTATGTACATGCGGCGCGCGGTAGATGACGCGATGGCGCGTGACTGGGTTGAGTACCCGTGAATGAATTGATAGAGCCTATCGCATATTGTCAAAAATCGGGACAAAATCGATAGGCCGTCGGGACGCGGGACAATGTCTTCGAAATCGGGACTGTCCCGGCAAAATCGGGACGGGTGGCAACTCTGCCTTACATGCTGTAGTTTTTTTTATAAATAACAGATAAATTTAAGTAATTTTTTTTTATTTTTTCTTATAAGTACATAATAATTTAGAAAGACTATTTAAAATCAACTTCGCAAAGACAATCTTTGACAATACAAGTAGGTATATTGTTGCCATTATGTTGTTGTTTTCACTTCATATTAAAGATTCTACAGATATCACTTATCATTCCTTTTACATTGAAGCTGTTCAAACATGCAACAATGACTCATAGCCCTTGCTAAAATGGACTGTTCATTAGTCATCACCAAATATAATTTAATTAATGTTATACTAGCTTCTACTCATGACTTTATTTGCCTTGATTTAAGATATAAACCAGAGAGCAGGGAATTAACCTGTTGTCTATAGCTGTTTCAGCTGTGTAAATATTAACAAATTCAATTCTCTAGAGTAAGTAAACTCTGATTACATATTTGTTGGTGGAAATGCATTATGTCACCTCATTAATTGAGGGCTATAGAAAGTTATGTTAAATCTAATAAAAAAATAACATGTAACTCACCACTTTGTAATTGCTTTAAATTTTGTAGGGTCTTTTTTCTCAGGGGGATCATAAATTTCAAGAGCTGGTAGTATTTTAAGGGGTATTGGGTTTGATCCCTCTTGACCCTGTGATGTCAGGAATTCAAAGCCTCCCAGCTTCCATTCCCCGGCGAGAGTGACAAACACAGAGTACAGGCAAACATTGTTATGTCTCATATTACCATCATTATTTAAAAATGATAGTGCCCTCTGTAACAATATATACACAGGCATTTTGAGATGCATAATAAAGAGACTTTATAGGTAAACATACATAGTTTTACAATTCTGTAAAGTTTTTGATATAACCTAGAATCTGGTTCCAATATGAACAATCCTGAGATTTTACAAAAATATGGTTGAATCTACTTTTAAAGTAATAAAAATAAAAGTATTTACTTACAGTGATTTGGAATATACCCCAAGCAAGGAACAACTCTCTTTGTTGACCTTCCAATTTCATATCTTCTATATGAGTTGCTAAAGGTTCTACATATTCTGTAGCTACATATAAAAATTTCTCAGTTTCACAACTATCTAAATAATGTAAAAGGCTAGGGTGTCTCATAGTCTTCAGTTTCTTCAGAGAAGCCTTGGCTATGTCGAATAGAGTTTCAGAATTCTTCTGGACATCAAACAAGAATATTGACACCTCATCTTGAGTGCCTCTCTTTTTACCCTTGTGCAATGACCATACTGATCTATCTTCTAAACCTTTGACAGGATCTCCCACTTCATATGGGAAATCCTTTGTGGGATCTCTAGAGAAAAACGACCACATTTTGCACTAAATCCACTTGATTACCTACTATTTAAAACTTGCATGCATAAAAGTTGCATAGCTTTACAGAAGTCCACATTTAATATAAAGTATTATTAGTATTGTTACACTATTCAGAGTACTTTATGCGATATATTAATATAAATCAATTGCGCTCTAATGAATAACGACAATTACGTGTAAAATTAAAATTATTTTCATCCACAAAAATTGATGACAAAAATGACAGAAGACAACCCGATGAAATTAAAAAAAGAAATGTATCACAGGATTTACAGATCTACCAAAGTATCACAAAATTCACAGGCTACACCGCCGACATTTTAGACGACAAAAACAAATGAATAAGTCCAAAGCTAGGGTTTCTTCGAAAAAAAGAAAATGTCAAATATGGATCATTCTTAATTTTAGGTTAGGAATCTTGGAATAATTCAAGATTAAATTAAATATTATTTGAACATAAGATATTCATGCAACTTATAATTTTTTAAAACTAGCTAGTCTACACTAATCAAGATGTCTAAATCTGTAGCGCGCTTAAAATCTATGAAGAAAGTGGCGGATAAGGTCGAACATACTTCTAAACTTCGAACCCATATTCCAGCAGGAATGGCTGCAGCTGGCCCTCCTCTAGGACCTATGCTTGGTCAGGTATTCATATCCTTCAAATTAAATTTATACCACAATGTGAACGAATGTAGTTCTTAGCATACCGAAGTTATTTATCTAATGTAATTAATAAGTATGTTTTAACAAACTGAGAAACTGTTATATGAGCTAGGCTGGTTATTTATATTATCCTTGAGAAAAGAAGATACAACTCTGTGATGAAAATGGATGAAAAAAGTAGTGGAACTCGTATAAAAATGGTAACATCACTCATTGATATAATTTTCAGAGAAATATCAACATAGCAGCATTTTGTAAAGATTTCAACGAACGCACAGCTAATATTAAACCTGGTATACCTTTACCTACTAGAGTGAAAGTGAACTCGGATAGATCTTACCAACTTGTCATTCATCAGCCCCCTGCTTCTTATTTCTTGATGCAAGCTGCTGGAATTAATCGTGGAGCCATGGAACCTGGTATAGTATTTTCATTTCTTGCATTAGAAGTACTCTCTTACTTATTTATTACCTACATATAAACAAAACTGAATATTTATAATAGAACACAATCATCAACTCCAGTCCTAGTTTAATTTAAAGTTGTCACAATTCCCATTTTCTAATTTTGTTTAGACCATATCAAATATAATAAATATTTAAAATATTTGCAAAATTAGTCCCTTATTTGTTAGTCATAATCATATGACTAAGCTAGCTAATAGTATATTATGTATTAAATTTTTTCTACATATTTATATCATACAGTATACAATGAACAGTAATATTAATATATTTGTGAATTTGATTTTCAGTGAAGGAAATATGTGGAAAAATAACTTTGAAACACCTGTATGAAATAGCCAAAATAAAATCTCAGGATCCCCCACTTGAATGGAGATCATTAGAGGAAATCTGCACAATGCTTATAGCAACAGCAAGGACATGTGGAATAGAAATAGTTAAGGAGCTGGATCCTCAGGCAAGTACAAATTATGTGCATTAAATTTAAAACTAATGCTATGGTTATATCATCCATTACACAAGATAATATGAAAAAGACAAATATAAATCTTGCTGTAGATTTATATTTGTTTTTTTTTTTCATTTGATCTTTTAGAGCAGAACCATAGATAATTGTTTTACTCTAATTACACATTTATTTCCTTACAGGAATATGGTCAGTTCTTAGAAGAAAGGAGAGCAATTGTTGAAGAACAGAAGAAGCAGTTACAAGAAAAACGAGAAGCTAAAATGTTACGAACTGCTTAGTATCCTAAGAAAATTGTTATTTAATTAGATTGTATTGAAAAATTAAATATAGCTATAGTACCCTTTAAAATTGATTTTGATTTAATAGTCCAATGAAGTAGTGGTAGTTTATTATGAGAGTTTAACTTGAGACACTTACATAAGTGTTATATACTCAATACATATTGAATATGTAACAAGCCATGAGTGTATGTGGTATATAAAGTCGGTAGGATATCTGGCCGTTTTTTTTAATATATCAAAAATAGGAAACCCTCACATACAGACAATCCCGGACGAGTTATTTGTAATCCAATTGCTTCAGTGTTAAAACTATGTTGATTAAAAACTGTACCTAACTAAGGAATCTTGCCTTATGAAGTAGGATGGGAAGTATAAAGTGGAAAGTGTAATGAAACTCTGAACTAATTTCACCATTTATTCAATCATTTTAATGCATATTTTTTTACAGAAACTTTCAATAGTACTTTTCTAATTTTCTAAATAGAGTGGCAGCGAAAATGGCACCTAGTCGCAAATATTTACTACTTAGTTTGTTACCATACCTTTTCAAACAAAACAAATAAAACATATTAGTAGCAATATTATCTATCCCTTATTCTAATTCGAGATTTTGTTTGTCTATGTACCAGTCTACTTTTTATTTAATCTATTCTAGGATAAATTAATTACATTGGTTAACAAAGGACAGGTATATAAAAGTTAAAAGCGTCTAGAGTATGTATTTACAAATAGTGATTCAATAGATAAATAATTGACTATTTTCACAGATGTAACGAAAAGTAAAAATTAATTTGAACAACTACTTACATCAATATCACATGAAACAGTCTCTTGAGGAAATACTTTAAAGAGTAGGTACAACCAAAATAAGATACCTCTGTCACAACACCACATGGACAAAATTGAATCATAAATACGTAATTATAATCTCATGCCTCTCAAGATTCTTTGTAATATTTTCCTTATCCTAGAAGTAGGTGCAAAGGGTCTAAAATAATTAATAAAATAGATATTTCTTGTATAAAAATACTTTGCGCTTACTTTTAAACCCTTGTCGATATCTTAAAAATAACAATATACTGATATACATATTATCACTTATTCCAAATAAAAGACAAAGAACTTGGTCTTTGATAAATACATGTTACTTTTAATATGTAACATGCATAATATTGATAATAACTGAAAAATTAAACTTTTTACTCAATACTTTCAAAGAGCTAAAATTGAGTTTGTCATAACAATCTCTAGATGAGATTAGATGTCCTTTAAATCGTCAATATGTAAATAAGTCGTTTATATAAAGAAAATGTCATAATTTACTTAAAACAAATTAATAACATTAAAATTTTTAGGAAATTTTAACGGTAACTAAAGCGGCACACAGACTCGTCTGTAGTCAAAGTTAATTATTCTAGTATTTTTTATTATTATTATTATTGTTCTACTATGTACTTACTTGACGATTCACAAGTGCTTTTTTGAGGCCTACGTAAATAAAGATATTTTGACTTTGACTTTGACTTTGACTTTGACATTACGAAATCTTGTACTTTGTTTGAATACTGTTAAAAAATATCATACAGTAAACAACAAGACGGAATAAACAATCAGGCATCTATAATATGTATAAAAATATTTCCTACATAATAATATGCTGCTAAATGGGCTCCTAAACCAATAGCTGAAGCGAATCTCTGAGATTAGTAAATGAAAACCAACTAGTGAATACTCCCCAAATATAACTTAACCATCAACAACTCTTAGGATCTGACCGCTTTAATTTGGGCGAGTTTGGCAATACCTCTGGTAGCTCTGTTACTTTTTCAATTGTGAAATCTGGTAAATCAGATGACTCTTCGTCCTTCTGCAGCGGGATCCAAACTGTTCCACCTAGTTCTGCTTCTTTGCCACCCTGGAAAGAAGAAATTTGAGTTATTACTGACAGCATTATTACAGTTTTAGCAATATGCCTCGGCCCCGCTCGGAAAATAAGAGTTTCATCGTATAACATCCCTAAATAGGATTGAAAATTAAAAATATGTAAAATTTCATAACATTATAAATAGACGTATTTTCCTCGTTATATCGTTTTTTCAAAGTAGCTTAAATACGAGGTGGTAAACAGGTGCTTTTTATCTGGATCTCACTCCACCACGATGCGGTGTTTGATTCATCCGATGTGGTTGGAGAGTCTCACATTACACCTCACAATAAAAGCCGTGAAGCACTTTCTATGTCGTCGTATGGCAGTGAAATCTCGTAAATGCTTTTGAAAATTTCACAGAAGGAAGAAACAATAGCCCCCTAAAAAATATTTAATGGATCGGAATAGTACTGTTTATTGTTCTTTTTTTAAGAATGATTACAACAATGGTATGTACATAATTGTAAGTATGCAAATATCTCGTGGCTAAATAAGTCAAATGTGACTTCCAAAAAAAAAAAAAAGCAAATGCGACTTCCGAGGTTTTTTACTGATATTTAAAACGACGATATTTAAAAAAACAGCTAGTCTTTGTCTTAAAATATGAATAAAAACTGTTTACTCGCCTTGATATCAGTCTCCAGTTTGTCTCCAACCATGATGCATGTCCTGGGCTCGACGTTAAGCATCTTGCAAGCTTCGAGAAAGATCTCCTGGTCTGGTTTCTCCCACGGCAGGTCGCCAGACACCAGCACGCAGTCGAAGTATTTGCGGAGACCCAGCCGTTCGATCTTCTGCCACTGGGCGCGCGATGGCCCGTTCGTGATCAGACCGAGAAGGTAATCCACCCTGTACCACATTCATCGACCAGCCTTTCGTTATTTTCTGGCTCCACACTATGCTGTAACTCAGCACATGATTTATCTCAAGGCAAATGACCTTGCAGAGATTAAATTTTTATTCGAAATTTAAACTCTTTTTTTCTTAATATTACAATGATCTGGCATGACATCATTTTGTCTCATGTTTAAATGCCATGCACAGAAAATTTTAAACTTTTTTTGATTGTTAAGTTGTTATTTCAAAAAAGTTCATGCAAGACCACTTTATGACTTGAATAGGATGAATTTTCATAGACAATTTGTATAACTTCTTTACAAATTGTAAACGAAATGAATCTTATAGCTAGCACTATGTTGAAAGGCTTTTATTATCTTATTAGGATCTTTGTATTCGAGATACTATTGTTCTTTGTCTAGAATTGTAAAAGCCACTATTTCAACATAGTACGAATAATATAGTAAAGAGGCATAATAAAACCGTCGAGATATTTCTGTTTAATTTACCCTTACCAAATCTTGAAATGAGTATACCTAAAAGAGAGCTTAATATTACCACCTGTGAAACATCTCGATTGTTTTACAGAATATTTGTTTGAGGTAACGGCATTACCTTCTCCGTGATGTCCTCCCTCATTAATTTTATAAATACAATTCAAACCTAAGTGTTGCGCACGCGGCGCCCCGAGTTTTAGTCACTCGTTGAGCAACAACTGAACTGTTGAAAAACAAGTCATTTATTAGCAACATGCGCTCAAAGCCAGCTCAACACGATTGGAAAGGTATTTTTTTCTTGACAGTGAATGCAATTGTTTCAATTTTGATTTTGTAATATCAGCAACTATGCGTAATACCTTCTCAATACTTTGACGCTGACTTTTATGACATTCTATTAATCAGTATCCAACTGATATTCATTCATAGTATTATGTGGCATGCAATATTTGATGAATGATTTTTTGAATAACAACAAATATGATAATGTGAAATGTATGAATTGATTTTTTTCTAAATGCTTACTAATGATTGGTGGTTCGTGAATAAATTCTTAGTATTACATTTAAAATGGCACCGAAACGAACGAAACTTAGTGTACCACATAACACCATGCAAAAAATCAGCACATCATAATAAAGAAGTTCCAAGATTTTGTATTCGTATTTTAATAATGAACATGTATTATTATTTATTTATTTTAGCCAAAAAATATTTGCTTGCAGTTAAAGAAATAATCAAATACAATTACATAGAAATACATAAATCTTAGACTAGCTTTTCATAGTGCATATCAAGTTTGTAGAAAAGGTTTCTCTATTTTCATTACAGGTAGGGTATATTTTTCAAGTCCACATCTTATAGCGAAGATATAACAAAAATAGAGAAACGAGCCTGGAAATAACATAAAAATTATGAAAAATATTTTTAATATCATGAAGAAATATTTTTTAAACCAATGCAAGATGGCGCTGACCAAATATTTCAACACAACATGTAATTACTCATCGAAGCAATCGTTAACGTACCGCAATGTCTCCAATAGGTGCGTCACATCATTTGTTAAAGCCAAATTTTTGAATCTTAAATTTAACCATTCGGCTGATATATTTTCTGAAACAAACATGCAATGTTGTTAGTTTAATTTCATTATCTAAAGTATCACAATATCATTAGATAAAGTTTTAAACTGTGACCAGTTCCTAGTCAAAGTCCGCTTTAACAATCATCCTAGACGTAGATACTGATTATAATGAACCGACGGCCTGTCATCGGTAGCACGTTTACACAGATCTACAAACTTACAAATCGGTTCATGGCTGTATCATACCCGGATGTCCTGTCTAAAGACTTTAAGTACTACTTTTAAAGTTATCAGAATGTGATTTGATCTAACTTCTTCAATGTGAGATATCGTTCTTATGACTTCAGCGAACGCGCTGGCACATTAGTCTCTCTGCTACAAAAGCGTTTTTAATCATACGGAATGCGACTTGGAGTTTAAAATTCCAGTGTAAAAATATAGTCACACTTGAGTCCATAGGGACACTCTAATTTAAGATTAGAATGATATGCAATGCGACGCGACGATTAGCTAACTTACTTACTTAATTTAAAATATTATGTGCTTTGATTATATTAAAAGATATGAAACATTTACTATTAAAAACAAGGGCAAGAAGCCAATGTTATCATGAACTATCTTTAAATTTTGTATTTCGTCATCTTCCATTCAACTCTGCGTAGGACATGTTATCTAAAAATATACTGGAAGAAATAAATATTTATGAGCAACATCAAAAGTCTATTGTAAATGGATAAATAGTATTGTCTCTGTTTTTACTTCTATACACTCTAAAATATGAATTAAATAAATAACTGAATTCCTCTGAATATCACACCCAAGTCCAAACTAAGCATATATGCCTATGCTACAGATGCTAGGAGGAGATAATCATACTATGACGATTGAGTACAAAATATGACGACGTTTATCACACGAAACATTTGCTCTTAATGGGGTACGAACAGGTGGCCCATGGTTTTCTGACAAGGATCTTTAACCAAAGACCATTAGGCATGTTAAATTGCTTGTAATACTAATATTATAAGGAGATAAGGTTTGATTGGTAGTTTGTTTACATTGAATACTCCGAGACTACTGGATCGATTTAAAAACATATGTCACCAATGAAAAACTACTCCATATAAGCTATATATTAACCCAGTCGACCCCTTCCACCCCATCCCCGATCCTACCCCTTACCCCCGTCCCCGCTTCAGGGTTTAAAACAGGGTTTTACCAAGTCTGCCTGTCTTCGAATTCGACTGAACTCAATATTTCAAAATCGAATTAAATAATTAATAGAATTATTTTTTCCCAGTAATCCCACGGGGATGGGAACTACGAGGGTGAAACTGCGAGGCTGTGCCAGTGTACTATAAAATAGTTAGAATAAAATCATTATCCTCTACAACAATCCAACAATCTATATCATCTGTGCTAATTGCATCTCCAATTATTATATCAATGTTCACCGTCGTACTTATTACATTATCGCTCTAAATACTGTAGGAAATGTAATAGAGTGACTAGATAAAATAGCTGTGTAAGTACCTACACACCCTTTCTGGGCCCGGTGCCAACGAGTAAACGTTGACTCGACGAAGATGTTATTATGAAGAGCAGTCGAAAAGAGATTTGTTACTCATACTCATTACTACACACGTGATGTCGACCCACATACAACACGTGCATGCTCGTCAAACGTACGAACATGTTTGATAAGAGTCCTCCATCAATTAAGAACGTATACAAACATACTAAACTTGTTAATCAATTGAGAATTATCTGTTTAGGTATATACCGAAGCAATTAAGGAGTCATAATCATAATTAATGGAAAGTTAGTAGACGGAAAAGATAACTTTATGAGTTTATAGAGTATAGTGAAACTATGAAATCTAAGTATACCAGATTTAATGAAATAAAAAATGTCAAAATCTGCCCATTAATTGTCCCTTCTATTGTACATATGTATATAATGTATTTATTCTTAATAGTAGGTAGATATGCGAAAGTTATGTTTTATTACCCCTAAATTGTTATGATTTACCGATTGTGATGAAAGTTGTAACTAAGAAAATTTGAGTCTACGTAATTACACACTTTTTATTCCGACTAAATTGATACACTGACAGATACCCAAACCGATGGAAAGCAAAACAAGATAGTCTCTGTAACAAATCGAATATCCCGAAGGCAAAATTTTACATTTATCCAATCGGAAAGTTTTATGTAAAAAAAAAACATAATTCCAGGCGCACTTGGCACAAGATTACCCAAACAGATTACACACGATTTTTGAATCGAGCGATTTATTTATACCAAGCTATTTCTGTAGAAGTAAACAATGTGTTACAAGGAGTATTTATTTATACAGACAAAGGGCGAGATCTCAGCGAAAGAGTACAAGGCATTATATTTAACTTGCTATTGCCCGCGGAAACACTTACGTGGAATTTGTTTATTACAGATATCTGTAAAGTTATCGTGTATCCTGTGGGATCTATAATTATTAACTTTTGGCGTCATCAACTTCATTATAATCGGTCCAGTTGTATAAGCGTTCAAACAGTAACAGGTAAACATAGTTAGTCCTAAGTTAATATACAACCGTAATAAGGAGTTCGTGAACGCAGTAATCAAGATTCTTGAAATTTTGATATAAAATTACAGCTTATTGTTTGCAATACCTACATTTTAATGTATGTAAGTGGTGCATGCTAGCTACGATTGTATAATAATATGCAGTTTAACCTTGGTGAGGCCAAAATGGCGATCAGTGAAAACATTGGCACGCCGCGAGGACTACATTTGAACATTCGATTTCATACAAATGCCAAATGGTTTGTAATTGATTTTTATTCAAGATGTAGGTAGAGAGCAAGAGGCTTAAAGTAAATCTAAGAAAAGCCGTAGGTATACCATTAAAAGCCCACATTATACAAAGCCACAATAAACACAATATTAAGTCCGTCAGTTAGATTACTAAAAATATTGTAGGTAGGTATACGTATTCTTTACTAAGAATTACGAAGATACAGTGCTTCAATATCTCGCGTGACGTCACTACTCACTACATATTTTATCATTTAGTGACGTCAAAGCTCCCCGCTTTGATGCGCCGTATCTAATTAAAACAAAAAGCACATATTCAATATTGTACATTGATAATAACTTGACTGACCAAATATAATCATCGTTTTTTAGCCAGGAAATATCACTATTATATGTATCCGTTACATAGGTATGTATGCGAACAGCTCAAAATGAAAGTAGCCCGTAAAACTATTTAGTTTTATAGGAACGTGCATTTCATTTAAGCCGGTATCTATGTTGTATAAGCGATGTTGGCACTGTGCCATTATAACTGGGTCGCCAACGGCAGTGGACCATGGAAGCCATAGTTGCTACTCCGAGTAGGTTGCAATGCAAGCGTGTTCCGGCGTGTGCCATCATATCATGTACGTGACATTCAAGAGTCGTTGAAGACTATTTTGGCAGATACTTTGGAAAGAAACAAGCCAAGGAAGCTTTCGTGTGATTAGAGTAATGAAACTCATTTTGAAATCTTGGCCTATTTAATACAATAGTTCTAAAAATAATTCTAAAACACGATACGGTATATGACAGGCCGCGCACCAGGCAGCCAGGCTGCCGCAGCCTGGCAGCCGCAGGCTGTGGCAGCCTATCTGGTATATGAAAGTTCTTGGCAGCCTAGTGCGCGGGCTACCGTTCGTGTTCATATACCAGATAGGCTGCCTAGTGCGCGGCTTGTTTATAACACAATAAAAAAAAAACAGTATTAAACACAGTTTGACACGTTTTTAAAGTAAGATTTTGAAATCATAAACCGGCTGGTATTTATATTGCCAAGTGAACGAGTGAGTGGAGCCTACTTAGCTAGTGCACTTGTCGATATTTCATTGAAGGACGTATCGGTCACTGTTGTGATGGTCACTTACTTCCCACAAAGGAGTCAAGTTAGACTTAAACAGCTACTGCTTTTCTTCTTTACATTATATAAAGTAGATACATGTAAAGAACATAGTATAAAACAAAGTCGCCGCTTCTGTCAGTTCGCTTAGATCATTTGAACTACACAAAGGATTTTGATGCGGTTTCCACCAAGCGGTTTGAGCAGTTAAGATGTGAAATAGCAATATACCAACAATAAACTGACTTTTGCATTAATATAAAATGTTGAATTTACATAACAAATAATTTGTTTGGAGGAAATGTAGCAATGTTAACATTTTCTGAAAATAATAAACTTCATCAGCGTACACTCAAGTGAGTGGTACAAAATGTATCAAAACTTACTGGCGATATGTCTGTAGTTCTTCGGTAGGCAGTTCCGCCACAGGTGCGCGGGCCACTCGTCCAACGCGAAGGAGTCATCGTCGGGGCGGGCTCGGAAGGCGCGGAGGAAATTAGTGGCGCTCTCGACAGCAGCCTCTTGAGACAGCCCGTACTGCAGCTGCAGTACCTCCACCAGCTGTAAGGTTGCAGGGCGTTAGTCTGATAATTTACTGTATACAGGACTATGGTAAGATGGACTCAGTCTCTGATCCCAGTTAGTCATACCACTTGACCAATCGCGCTATCGAAGGTAGGCGCGGCACTGGACTTATGCAGCAGTGACGCAGTGCATGCCTTATTTTTGTGTCAACAAGTACTACATTGATAAGGTCTTTGCGCGTGCGTCGCATTAGATAACGTGAGGACAGCGCAGCGCAGGCGTGAGGTCATGAGGGCAAAAAATATGACTTCGACGTGTGAAAAACGCTAGTGCGGGGGATTTCATAGCGCAAGCTCAGCATGCTCGTTTCTTTGGTGTTTGAGCAGCACGGATTCGGCGTACCTGCGCCTTTTCCACCTGCGCTGTTCAAACCTATCTCGCAGGCTCGGCTATTACCTAAAATTAGATACCTACCTACCTACATACATAATACTACGATTCAAGTCAGGGTTCCTAATACCTACATTACCAATTAGAAAAAAAAAAAAATAAGGAAACACCTAATATATAAACTAACTGGAAACATTATTCAGAATGACAAAATTAAGTTATGGATTATTTTTATGTCCCTGTCAGAGCTTTATGCTGAGAATTAAATAAGTACAGGAAGTGCCTATTAATCTGTTAAGACTTTTTAAGTGGAGTTTATTTAGTTACATGTCCAAGGAAGTATATCTGGTCCAGGAATAGCAGAGTTCAACGTTCTAGTCGCCCGCCGACTCGTTCACTCACCTGCTTTGTTGGCACAGCTCGCTGTAAGCTGATACATGTGTATTCACATTATAAGCTTTGTGTGCTTTTTACACTAGGTACTTTTATTGCGTGAGGTAAATCTCTTTCAGACATTTATTGTAGCGGTGAAGTAGCTGTAGTGTATGAAGGTGACCACTATTCTAAATTAATGTGTGTGTGCATTAAGTGGAAATAAAAGTATTATTAGTTGCAACACTTCTTTATTTAATGTAATTCATTGCAATGGTTACAACAATGTAATCAACAGACAATTAATTTATTGTTTAGAACAGTGTAAGCAGACATTGAAATTGTTTTCAAACATTCTATAGAATACATATTTACAATATACTATGTGTAATTTTGAGCTATGGATAAAGTGAAAATGTTTGCTGTGTGGCAAAAGAAAATAAAATAAGTACTTTTACTATAAAAATGTAAAACAATGTTTTATTAACATAAGTACAATTAAGTAGGCATACAAACAAAATTTAAAATTATAATACAATGTTTAATCACCAAACAACTTTTTGCCTAATTCCATCAACCGATGGTTTCTACACATCTTTAGGGCTCCGCCCTTCTTTAGAACTGGGATGACACTCTCATTTGAGTCTACTAGCCTACAGAGGAAGTCCTCGAATGCTGATTTGACATTGGGAGGTAATGTCCCAACTTTTACTTTAGCAAGCATTTCGGCAATGCCCTCTGCCCATCCACTCTCTATGGCAAATTCAGATATCCATGGCACTATGGTAAGAACCCCACTCATTGTCTGCATGCCAAGGAACCAAAGGTCTGCTATTTCATTCCAGTGTTCTCTGTAGGACATAGACACTACCAATGCAGTAGGGTCGTTTGATTCATCAATATTGTATGCATCCCAAAGGAATCTGATTGTAGACTGTATGTATCTACATATGGAAAAGTCATTCTTCTTAACTTTGCTGGCCTGCTGTTTCAATAATAACAGGCCTAATACAGCCATATGTCCATACAATACAAGGTTTTCAGGGATATCTTTCAACTCTGGTAAATTATTGAAGATGAATTTCAGAAGAGTATTGAAAAGCATACTATTTTCAACAACTTTGGGGGCTAGCACGGTAAGGTTCATGAAAATATTGCAAAGGCTGACCATTGCAGCTCGGGAATCTTTCATGTCCTCTAATACTTTAGAGTCAATTTCTGGTTCAGGTTGGGTTCTAGCCTTGCCTCTCTCAGATTTGGGCACTAGAGGCTTTTTGTAGTGGACAATTGACCAGTGGAAGTTCATGGCTTCGTATAGAATATCTTCTTGCTTTAAGTTCAATACAATATCTCTGGCTTTGTCTTCAACAACCAAGTGGCAGAGAGCTGGCAACATAAGCCGCAGTAAATCAATTTGCCCCATCAAACTGGTATCAGTCTCCATGGGTTCTCCTTCAGATTTATTTTTCTCAGCCAACTTCCTAGCACGATGGGCATGGAAGGAATCGTTAGCCAATGAAAACATGAATGGGAGTAAGTTGTAAATCTGATCTCTCATGGCTGTGGTTTCTTGAGCAATCCAAGCAACTAAAACTCTTACCATGGCACAAACAAATACTTTTTCGGCATCGGGCAGTTTATCTCGGTTTTTGTCATTAGATACTTTGGTCAGAATTGATACAACGGCATTGAAAGCGCCTTTAAGGCTGGTGTATACCGACTGCTTCTCTTTTTGATCCAAATCAAGCTGGTCAGTGGCCATATAGTTTATGGACAGCTCCAGAACAATGAAGCATGCAGTAACTAACTCACAGTTAGCAAACGCCTGCTTGAAGCTCCTGTCTTCCAACTGCATCCTCACTTCAATGGCACACAACTGCAGAAGTAATAAGAAGAATTTCTTCGGGTTCTCTTCATCACCACACTCTATGGTCCATTCAATTCCCAGTAAGTCCGCTACATTAGCAGCCAACTTCAGAGCAGGGTCCCTTTGGTTTTTTCCAATCTTGCTTGTGAGGATATCGTGCAGAGCTTTGAAAATGCTCTGCGGCCATGTTTCATCTTGAGCAGTGGGTATGATAGTGGCTTTATTGCAGCTATACAGTAAAGCACTCAAAATAGTAGCTAATTCAAATTTTCTTTCGGATTGATCAGTAGCAAAATCCAGTGCAATTTTGTTAACCAGAGCGTGGAATGGCTTCGGGTCATTTCCCCACGCGATAGGCCCATACCTGCTCACAAGCTTCACCAGGATGTTAAGAGCTTCATCTGTTTGGAAACTTTGATGTGAATAGATTTCAGACATTTTGGTAATAGCACCTACTTCAATAAGAGCCTTTTGTCCGGCTTCATGTTCAGCAATACATTGAAGGCATGTGTACGCTTCACTGATAGTTATAAGATTGTCATCATAATCATCATTGTCTGAAGTCTGCACAATGTCAAGGAATACTGGAATATTGGCCAGCATCTCAGGGTGCGTCGACAGCTCAGGATCCTTGCAGAAGGTGGTAAGGATGGAAAGCGCTACAGATTTGTACACAGACGGCGGGCAGTCATCCTCCACATTGTTGCTCGTAAGCAGTTTCTTGAGGAAGTTAAACCCAATAGCTTCAAACAAGCCCCTCTTAGCTTGCGAGTTGCAGTCCTTGCTCTTCACCAGTTTGGTCACCATGAAGAGCGCGGCGAATTTTTCCGTGTCGCTCTTGGCGCCCTTGAGGATGAGGATGCATTTTTTTATTGGCTCCGATATATCACCCATCGTCACTAAACACTAGATGCGATCACAAAGCGCAGTAGTTCGCGGTCCACTGAGCGCAGGCTGCCGCAGTAGAATCGTCCGGCGCGGTTCGATCTACATCACGTTTATAATTAGCGCCGAGTCTCTTCCAAAATATCTAAATCTGGACGTCGAGCTCACGTTCTCCAACTATGAAAATCTATTTATAACCCCCACACTGGAACGCTCAACACGCGAAGTTGAAAGCGCAAGCAAACTATCGAGATCGACATCAACGACGTAGAAACCATGCGATATGACAGCGCGCGCACTTCATTCGTTCCGAACTTTCATCCATGACCGTGGCAATGTCAATAATTTACAAAAAAATTACCTTGTTGCAGGTTCTCGTGTCCGCCTTTCTTGTTTGTATCAAAGTGTTGTCCAAATCGAAAAATATAGCCGAAACATCACAATTTTCAGTATATAAACCACCAGCCATAATTTTTAGATCAGCGGAGCACAGTTGAGTTCAGAAAAAAAAATACTTTTGCACATCACGGAACATGATGAAATATCAGGTGACGTAACGATAAAGTCATAAATTGTGTTCTCTCTTTTCCTCGCATTACGATTATCGCTCTACACATTTTCTATCTCGTTTTACCGTCTTTAAAATTGTTAAATAGCGCCATCTAGTTAACTATTGTAGTAGCACTATTACACAAGATAAGCAGTGGGTTGCTTATTTAACTTTTGAAATAATATACCAGGGGGCGCTTATGATACTTTTGCGAGTTAAGTGAATTAAATAAGTATGTACATGTACCTACCTAATTAAATATAATTATTCTGGTGTTCAAAGAAAAAAATACTCATGCTAGATATGATCTCATTTGAACTTTTTGGGTAGTCAATATTGATGGGATAGGAATAAAAACTCGAGTTGCTTAAATATCCAAACACGTTTGTTAATATTTTTTACAAAATAAAAATATTATTATTTTATCTAATATTTATTTCTAGTATGTACATATTTCAATTAGTTTCGTGTTATAGTTACATATAAATTATGGTACATAAAGCTACGTAGATCTTGCACAACATCGTCACTCTTGTGTTCGACTCAAAGTATCAAGCAAGATGGGGTTGTCAGAATAAAAATAATAATATTGTTCAAAAATAAGCTTGTGGCAGTCAATAGAAGACTGATATGATTTTGTAAATAATTGAAAATAAAATGCTGCGCTTTGCAATTTATTACCTGTGCTATTTGTCTCTGGGAAAACTACGATGCTACGACGCTGCTACAGAATGCTACGTTACTCTATTGTGCAATTCGTAATACAGTTTACAGACACTTATAAATATATTATACATTCACTCAGCTTATTTCATTGTTTGTTAATAAGTTGAGTCAAAGTAAGTATAAGATTGTTTGACAAGCTCGATGGCGCATTCGGTAGTGACCCTGCCCCATGCGCCAAGAGTTGTGGGTTCGATCTCCATCCAGGACAAATATTTGTATAATGAATACTTGTGTTTGTTCTGTGTCTGGGTGTTAATATTGAATATTTAAGTATATATATTTGTAGTACCACTGTTGATTCTGATATCCGTAACACAAGTGCTTAAGCTACTTACCTCGGAGTCAGATCAATGTATGTGATGTTGTCTGATATTTATTTATTTATTATTTATTTATTTATTTATAATGGTAGGTACCTACCTGGTTCGGTACAGTCAGTTTAAGACTCACACTTAATTATGTACTCGCTACTTTAGACTATTCACATAAACTTCAGAATCAATTTAAAGAAGAAATTATATATCGCGCATATTAGAAGACACAAATATGCGGTGGAAGGTATCATTAACATCGATGAATATTAATGTTAGTAAATACAGGTAATATCGGGGGCAGCAGTTAATCATGATTGAGTCTTAAATATCTACGCAAACATCTCTACCAATTTTGATTGAGTGACAATAATATCTCCAAATACATTAACTTTCATTTTATAATAATAATAAAACAAAAGCTTTAGGAATACTGAAACAAATGTTTTTTTCCGTCATCTCTTCCAAAATTGTTTTCTTCGAGCTGAGTGGTGAGCGCGCGGCGTGGATGACACATCGTTTTTGGTTTTTGTTGCGCGACACACACGGCGAGTCGCGTATAAACCTCTGAGCAACATATGAAAGTAATATGAGGAGCTGGGATGAGTTACGATCAGGGTACGCGTCATTCCTCGAACGGAGAAATTCTTTTATCAACATTGTTTCGCTGGGATAATACGTTGGCCGACAGAGTTTTTGTTTAAGACCTTACCCTTAACACGATGTTCGTTCACACTTTATAATTTGGTCTATTGTTTGGGCTCATAAATGAACGCAAGTAGATACAATATTCGGTGGTTGTGTTTACTTTATTTAATATTACTTATAATATTGCGTTTTGGTGAGCTATGCTTTGATTGTAGAATCTTATATGTTATGCACCGTTCAATAAGTTTATATGAATGATGAATTAATAGGGTAATATTACATTATAGGTTCGTATAGTAAATAAACCAGCAGGTAGGTACCTTGGCACACGAGTTACAGTGCCTACACCTGGCCCACCGTGCGTACGCCCATGATGATATCCACGGATATAATAGAAACCGAAAAGAAAAACGTTTTTTTACTTATTTGATTGTACAAGATACGATCCGAAAATATAATCATAAATAAATTTATAAGACTTTAAAAAAAGAGGTTTATATTCTGGGCAATTTTCGTTCAGGCTAGAGTCGCTATAAAACACTTCCACCTTTTTGGCTACAGCTCACCGGCTATTCATTAAGCTTGAAACATTTTGTGAACAAATGAAAGGCTCAAGCAGATTGTTGAATGGACGGGAGTATGACCAAAACCGCAGACTTAGGGATGACAAAATATCAAATGTTTAAAGTCTATTGAAATTTTACAGCTTCTATTCATCTTGCCTCTATGGTCATTTATAGCCTCGTAATTAAATAAGGTACGTAGGTATGTGTTATAGATTGTGTATTTCTAAGCTCTATTAATTAGCTGAAACTCAGATTTTTAAATGGACTCAAGTGACATTAATAAAGATAACCCAATGAAAGTTCAATTATTTGTTCAATTGGTAAATGCAAATTGTATTATCTTAATAAAAAGCTACTTAATTAGGAAACATAAATAAAACTCTTTTTATCATTATCTTTTTACTATTTAGTTTATTCTGTTTTGTTTGTTAGATGTTGTGCCAAAATACTTGCAATTTGAAAATAAGTCGAATGATGCAGTAACCAAGCCGGTTTGAATTTGTTTTGATAATTAAATAAACGAATACGTGATGAAAGGGTAACAAATTACGTGTACGACACCTGGTCATCGACAATGGTCGTCGTGCGCGTCATCCATAATATATAAGGATAATCTATTTGCACGCGCATTAATTAAAAACTTATATTTATCAAGTAAACTTGCGAATTATACGTACTGTTAAATAGTTCTATTTAGTTAAATTTAATCGGTAAAATCACTCGCGTCACAATATTTTGACCTTCAGTTAACAACATAAAAAAAAAAAGTGCGCACTGGCAGCTACCACTTTAGTTCATCTAATGAAAAATCAGAGTAAGTATATATATATTTTTCATTTATCCCTCTAATTTTACGTACTTATACATATTTTCGTAATCTTATTAGTTATTCGATTATGTACTCGGAAAACTCTTATTAAACCAAGTAGGTGAGTATTCTATAATAAACATGCTATATTTCGTAAATACACAGGCTTATATTTTATGGTTGTATCAAATACCTCAATTTTGTATCAACAGTTTAGGCCAAAATTTAGAGCATTAGGAAATATGTATTACAGTGGCAATAAAGCTTTTTTTTTTCTGATGCATTTATATGGTTAGGTTCCATTTGCGACTGTAATCCGATAATACAAGTTTAATAAGTAGCAGTTACCTGTAGAAAAATTCCAAGTGAGCTTTGTTACGTATCTGGAAAAATTGACAAACTTTGTCATTCTTAGATATTACAGACTAAGATAATTTTGTGCCAGCCCTGCACAGAGCCCGGGTTGTGTTGCGTAGGCAAGGTGAAGCATGTAACGGAAAGCCAGTCGGTCCCCACGGTCTTCTGTCCGACTCGATACTCATTTGTCTTTGGTGCTACGTGACTATAATGCCACGTATATGCGTGCGACTATTGTCCATGTTTTAAAACGGTTGAGATTGAAAACGCTTAGTAAGTATTGTCTAATACGTAAATAAAGTAGATATATAATAACAAATGTTAGGTAGGTGGTTTGTAGTATTTAATGTCTTTAAACAAAAATGCAACGTTGACATCTCTAAAACGTTTTGTAACAAAATATTTGTTTTTAAATTGGCTGATAGGTAGTTCAAATACTAAAACTAAGTACTTATCTAAAAGTAGGTAGGTACATGTGTGTCGTTGATAATTTTATTTGAATAACTTTACGAAATGTACTGGGTAACTTTTGATAGAAAAACGTTATTCGTTTTTATGCCGTATAATGTTATCCGCAAAACGGAATTTTTGCAATTTAAAAGGCACGTGAAATACGATTTCTATTGTAACTCGTGCGTGAATATGTTTCTATGAGTCCTTACCATCCACATATTTGTCTGCAATTTCAATCACTCCATCGAGTCGAGCGGAATAGTTGGATTTGTGAATATGCCATTCCGTTTTTAACGAACGCACAATTCGGTTACAAAAACGCTTTGTATTTTAACTCCGAGCGAGTTTCATACGAAGCGGTTATGTTCGTTTTTCCCCTTACCTGTTTATTCGATATAGTGCAGAAGCTCCCGATAGTAACAGTTAACAGAACGGTACACGAAACGTACTAATTACGTTACTACCTCCCAAATACGGAGCTAAAAGGGACAGTTTCAGTAAACAGAGACATAATAGTTGGTCGTGAAAACGTGGAATCACAATGGCGGCTGCGTAGCGCCAGTCGTCAGCACATTAACGGGAACGTGATACAGTAAATCGAGGTGTTCCAAAGAAAGTTGGCTCAAGCTGGTCGGATTACGGACGCCGAATGAGAAGGGGCTGCTAATGAGCATCGCAGTTAATTGCTGGGGGCCACCACCCTCCGCTGTTTAAGGCGGCCCGATAAGAATACAATGGCAGACGCGAGCCGACTTCCAAGCGAATGCGCTCTCACTACGAAATCATATTGAGGAGTAAGCCTATGGAAAAAAATAATTCTGTAAAGCTTCATCTACTTGAAGAAAATAATAATGTACAAAAATAGATCGAAGTGCATTTGCAATTATTATCCATTGAAGGCAAGAGTATCTATTGAAACAAATAAAATAAGGACTGAAAATAACTAGGTACATTTTTCGGCTCTTTAGTCAACTGATCCCACTCCAAACTGATCCCGCGGGATGAGTTGACATAATAATTTATTTTATTACTTTTGTTATGTCAACTGATCCCACTTCAAAAAAAAAATCATGGTCTATCGTGCTTTTAAATATTCAGAGACGACCCTTAAAAATTTATATTATTTATAATTCAATGTTTGCTGTTTTTATTAATGTACTGAAATTCAGATTAAGTGCATATAAGTAGATAGGAAGCGTAGGGAATGCAATCCAGCACTCAAAAGACAATCTTGCAAATCCGAAAGATCGAGACCATCAGTCCGGCGGATCCGCAAGCTTCAGGATTGTACAATACTTTAGAATTATTAGCCCAAAAATGTTTCCCTAAGTCGGTAAATGAAACAATAGACTTAGAATAAACAAATAGTGTAATTACATTTTACAGCATGAGTTAAAGTCTGAACAAACTATTAATGAGATTCGAACACTTGCTTCTGAAATTTATTACGGAGTATACATAAGGTGTTTAAAGTTTCATCTTTTACATTTGATCGTATTTTGCTGCACGTATTAGCCAGCAGCCGAAAACGCACGTTCCGATTCAACGCTAGTAGGTGGAACGGACTTAACAAAGTTGTAAGTTGCTTCCCTCTGTTTCTACCACATTCGAAAAGAGTCATTTCTCGTTTTATTATAAAATTGAGTGACACCACCGGTTGTTGAGTAGTAGAAGATTTGGGGATCCCTCTATTACCGTGAAATCGTGCCATACATAATGTTATGTCAATTTAGGTTGGAAACAATAAAATCTTGCAAATCTTGCGGATCCCGCAGGCCGCATCCCGCATTTGTAATCCTGCGAATTCAATGCGGGATTGCGGATCCGCGGGATTGCATTCCCTAGCGTAACGTCAAATATATAAGGTACGGTATCTACGCTTATAAATAGTCTCCTTTTTGCCAAAATCCTTTCATTCATAAATGAATTTGAAGTAAAGACGTTTATGTGCCTTTGGGATAAATTGAGGTGAGCCCGAAGCCAATTGTGCCGACGTCTTTCTTGTAAAAATGTTCTATTTCCCACATAGTTTGTAGTAGAACAGATGGGGGACAAAGAGATGTTAACAGGGCTGCTCTGGACTACAGAAAAGGGACAAGCAGGGGCGATTGTGTAAGAAATTTATACGTGGCACTCGTTCAAGGGTTATTAGATTTCCTGTCACACGCAGGGCTGCCCGCAGACCGTAGGTATTTGCCAAACATTGCCGGCCAATGCCGATTCCTTGCGTAAACATTTTGTGAGGTCATTATACTTTCTTGTTGGGTTTTTTGCCGAACCGTCCGGAATGTATATACCTACGCTTATTTATGTACAAGCAAATAGAATTTCGTGATTGGATGTTATTATTGTTTGATGTACGTATCCTTTATATAAGCGAGATATATTTTTGTTAAAGTAGGTATTATTAGTGCTTGTTGAATATATGTGCAGTTAAATGATTTTTAAAATAATTGTAGCAGATAGCAAATCTATTATAATTTTAGTCTATCTGAAAACATTGACAGGCCCGTTAGTCGAGTCGTCAGAGACCTTGGCCACAAAACCGAGGATCGTGGGTTCGAATCCCGCTAGGGGCAAATGTTTCGTGTGATGAACATGGACATTTGTACTCGAGTCATGGATGTTTGTAAATGTATTTAAGTATGTCACCTAGTATCCATAGCACAAGCATAAGCTTAGTTAGGAACTAGGGAATTGGTGTGACAGTCTGGAGAATTTCTTGATTTTTTATTATTATTAATTTAATCAGTGGCATTGTAAGTACCGCCGAATTCATATAAAGATATGTGTTTTTAAAGTTGTTTTATTTATTGTAGGTATTTGTGTTCGCACATATTCCATATTGTTTTCATACATACATAGAATTGTTTTCGAGGATAATATTTCGTGTTTTCGTTAAATTTTTCCATAGACCTGTTCCTCAATACGATTTTAGTAGTGAGAGCGCATTCGTTTGGAAGTCGGCTCGCGTCTGCCATTGTATTCTTATCGGGCCGCCTTAAACAGCGGAGGGTGGTGGCCCCCAGCAATTAACTGCGATGCTCATTAGCAGCCCGTTCTCATTCGGCGTCCGTAATCCGACCAGCTTGAGCCAACTTTCTTTGGAACACCTCGATTTACTGTATCACGTTCCCGTTAATGTGCTGACGACCGGCGCTACGCAGCCGCCATTGTGATTCCACGTTTTCACGACCAACTATTATGTCTCTGTTTACTGGAACTGTCCCTTTTAGCTCCGTATTCGGAAGGTAGTAGGTAATGAGTACGTTTCGTGTACCGTTCTGTTAACTGTTACTATCGGGAGCTTTTGCGCGTAGGACGGCGATCGAATAAACAGGCAATGGAAAAACAAGCGTAACCGCCTCGTATACTAGTAAAGATTGAGTTAAATTAAAATACAAAGCGTTTTTGTGTCTTCGTTAAAAACAATCTGGTAGTTATTAAACTAACTATACTGTTGGAGTTGTTGGAGTGATTCAAACTGCTGACAAATATGTGTGCCGGAACTGCCGGAGAACGGACCCATCGCAGATAGTGTTTATTGACTTAACTAAATAGATAATATAATAAGTATTACGTGACTGTTTGTAGCTATTTAGGATATTAGTATGCACTTTGATGCATGATTAAGTACGCTTGTTTATTAGTTAGTTAATTATTATATTGGTACAGATTACGCTATCCTTATTAATAAATTAAATGCAAATGTAGCCAAAAGATTGGCGTGAAATTTGGGGTGCTAAAATTTTTAACCCTACTAGCTTTTGCCCGCGGCTCCGCCCGCATGACGGCTTAATTTTTTCCGATACCTCCAACAATAACAACAATATCATTGTATTTTAGCCAATTTATATAAAACTTAACAAATTACATATTATTATCCAAACCTTCCTCAAGAATCACTTAATCTATTGGGGAAAACCGCATGAAAATACATGCAGTAGTTTTAGAGTTTATCGCTAACAGACAGACAGGCAGAGAGACAGACGCAGCGAAGAACTTTTTTTAAATACGTAGTGAAGACAGGACATAGGCTTTTTTTGGCGGGAAAATAGATTTTGCGGGTTCCATGTCTCTAAGCAGATCGTATTTCAAGCAGGCAGACTCATGTGTGTGAAGTAAAGCCTAGTAGAGATATAATTTTTTTGTTTTTTTAAGTAATATGAGAAGGATTGTCCCATGTTAATCCGGGACTTAAAAATAATGTGCCAACTGTGTTTCTTGCCTAGCATATCGTAAAAGGCGAGTAATGGTATATAGGGGTTTTGGGTATGTGATTGTGTAGGTAAAATTAGTGACAAGCTAGCCACTTGTCACTAATTTTTCACAATTTTCCATCTAATCCAGCCCAGTTTTGTTTTTGGCTGAAGTGGTTAAAGGGGCCTGCTGCCCCTTTGACTCTGCCTACCCCTTCGGGAATTAAGTATGGGCGTCATGTTATGTATGTATGTATGAGAAAGAATGGAATGTAGGTACAATAAATGTTAACCACCACCACTAATAAAGAATGTTGTATTTTTAAAACTTTCGTCAGTCCTGAAATAACATTTTTATTCTCTATGCATACTTTCCCGTGGTGCAGTACATGGATTCGTTCCTGTCCGTCATTTTGACGTTACGTTGTTCATTTTTAGTAGGTAATTTCCGTCGATTTCGTTGATAGATAGGCGCCGCTGAAACGAAGGCGCGGCCCGACCACTGGGCAATCTTGTGCCGTTCATCGCGTAGAAAATTATTAGGTATGACCGTTAGTTTACAATCTTAAACAAAATTTGATTATGCATCTACTGTAGGTATATATTATTTTGATAATGGGAGAAGGTTGCATAGTGTGTGTTTTGTGTACCATTTTTTTTAACAGTAGTTTTTGTCTAGTTGGTTCATTCTTGTTGCTCTGGGACTTAAAAAATATGTGCCAACTGTTCCTTGTCAAGCATGCCATAAAAAGCGACTAGTGGTTATCGGGTTTTGGGTTTGTGATTGTGTAGTGTAGAGGTAGGCGACGATCTAGCCACTTGTCACTACTTTTCTCAGTTTTCCATCTAACCCAGCCCAGTATTATGTTTTGGCTGAATGTGGTCAGCTTCCCCTTTGACTCTGCCTACCCCTTCGTGGAATACGGGCGTGACGATATGTATGTATGTGTGAGTATCTTATCTTTGTATCTTTTTGAGTTTTATTAAGGTTAACCAGTGCTTTCACAATAAGTATAAATACGTATCCATAAATCTAAAATCAATATACCTATATGTATGAAGAATTGATTACCTAAATATTTTAGTAACATTCACTTATTAATTTCTTAATGTAAATAAATAATATAACGTTGTATCTTTTCCTACTATTTTTGAATGCAGCGGTACGCAAGTTTCAATTAAGTTTAATAATGACCGTATTGTTTGCAGAAATCGAATATTTTGCGCATTTTTAAAGCTAAAGGTATCGTAAACTACCTGGTAGAAAGAGTTAGTACGCGGTTGGTACAAAAATCCGATACAAAATTTAATTTGTATCAAGTTGAATTTGAATTTTTATCACACAGCTATGAAATTGGATATCTAACGCTTTTTGTCTCATTTCAATACATGCCAGTCAACAAATATAGTTCTTCCACGGTACACATACGTATGTATATAAAGTAGAGTAAGCATTTTTTGTCCCAAATATTTTCAATAACTTTCCGAAGAGGGATCCAGGCATATCGAAGAAACCGTTACAGCTCTTGAGCTGTTCCATGCATCAAAATCGCAAAGCGGCTTAGGCTGAGCGGTGCAAGGCAGGTGCAAGGCGGCGATAACGGCGATGTTTGCCCGGTATAAATTACTTAGCACAAGATCGGGCACCTCCAATCGAGTATAAGCCGTCCGTTGTTTGACGCGGGAATTGTTTATTCCGCACCTCGGCCTAAAGCGTTCCTCTTTCCAGAATGCCGTGTCACCGTTGGGATGCTCGTTCCAAATAGCTGACGCCTTACAGACCTAACGGCCTAACTGATTATCATAGTTGTTCCTGCAATGTTTACTGGTGCCTTACATAGTAAACAGACTATTCTGAACATGCTTAAGACGTATAGGTATTTAGATTGACTGGCCCGTTGGTCGAGTGGTCAGAGACCCTGGCCTTTGTGTGATGAACATGAATATTTGTACGCGAGTCATGGATGTTTATAAACGTATTTAAGTATGTCTATCCGTTCGCCTAGTATCCATAGTACAAGCTTATAAGCTTAGTTTGGAACTAGGGAATTGGTGTGTCAGTCTGAAGAATTTATTTATTATTTATTTATTAGATACATACCTTTCGAAGATAGTAACGATGCGCATAATTTGTAACGATAAGCTTTTACATCCAAATGTATTTATGGTCATGTAACAATTACTCTCCTACTAATGGAGTAGTAACTAATCATAATTTTGCATTGTGTATTAAACTATGTAGTAACAGTGAATGTTATAATGTATAAGCACATGACCTTATCCTCAACTAAGTCAGTACGCAACATTATGTACGTCGTCTGAAGGAGAATCGTTTTGAACGATTACGCTCCCCTGTGCACCTACTATAATGATTTTTCTATGCAATAATCAGTGAAGAAGGACCTAGTATGCCGATTAAAGAACCGTCACCAATCCTAAACCGGCGTTCATGCATCAAAATGGTTCAACGGTTTAGTCTGAGCGCAGTGCAACGCGCAAGACAGGTGCAAGGCTGCGATAACGCGGCGATGTTTGCCCGGTATAAATCACGCGGCCCGGATCGACTGCACTTACCCGGCTGCCGTGTTTACCCTCAAGGCCCAATACTAGATTGGCTCGTAGCGTGATACCACTACAATCTGTAAATGCGGATCAGTATTTGCTATCGACCGCATCAGCGGAACGCTCGCGTAACAGTCCCGGAATCCTATTTGCCATTTCTTACGGATATTCTTAAAAGCGGATGCAGGATGTTTATGTGAACAAACAGGTATGCTGTAGGTGGATCGAAAAATTGTTCGTGTATTAGAGTTTTCTTGATATGAGAGTTATCAGAAGAAGATGACGTAGGTATCTGATCTATTTATCTTTATAGTTGCAATCGAAATCTTAGAGTAGTGAAGTTATTTACCATAATATCTCCCAATCATCTTTCCGTTACTTTTTAGCAAAACCACACCGGCGCCAAGTGCATAAAATACTTGCAATTTTTTACTTACCAGGATATTACCGTTCCAACTTCTAATGTCGTCGCCATCTAAGGGGAGGTCAGCAGAATTCATGCAAGTAGAAGTACACGATATTGTTATCGTAGGTATAGGTACTTCTGTTTCAATATAAAAATCGCATCTTCGAATCTTAAGTCTGATTAGACGTACCTAAAACCCTTTTTACAAATTAGTTAATCCACCGATACATTTAGACCTACGAGTATACAGTATATTAACCAGAAGTCTGATAACGAACATTCGGCTCGAGTTGATTCGGACATCTGTCCACGTAATCCCGCTGCCGACAAATGTAGCCCGCAGGCACGGGGCATCCTGGACGTTCCTCAGTGTGCTCAATGAGGGGTAGTGATTAGCTCGCAGATTTATAGCCCACGTCTCTTTTATGTGCTAATGCCTAGACCAAGTATTTAAGACTTGTCGTACACTAGCTTTAATTTAGGTTCTGTCGACACGACACGTGTGCTATGACTGTAAATGTGTGGTTTGAGTCTGGTATTCTAGGTATTTGATCGCTCTAATTGCCTGTCATATAATATTAAGTGGATGTTATAAGGTATTCGAAGACGTAACATGTACCATTCTGTAGATGAAAGAGGGTAATATTAATATTTTAATACCTAATTAATGTGTTTATGTAACTTATCTAACTGATTTTTATATCTAAGAGAAAATATATAATGTGAACTAGGCAGGATCTGTCTTATTAATAAAATTATGATTCGAATTGTATTACATACTAGCTGTGCCAGCGGTATCACCCGCGTTTATGGTTAATATTATAAAGACTATTTCCGTCATACATGATTTCTAGGTAACTTTAACCATTAAGGCTGCACACGCGACGGAAGCTTAAAAAATGGAGTAACTTCTCCCGTTTTCCCAACATTTCCCTTCACTACTCTGCTCCTATTGATTGTAGCGTGATGAATGAAGTATACTATAACCTGCCCAGGAGTATGAAGAATAATTGTACCAAGTTTCGTTAAAATCCGTCAAGTAGTTTTTGTTTCTTTAAGGAACATACAGACAGACAGACAGACAGACAGACAGACAGACAGACAGACAGACAGACAGACAGACAAAAAATTTACTGATTGCATTTTTGGCATCAGTATCGATCACTAATCACCTCCTGATAGTCATTTTGAAAATATATTTCATGTACAGAATTGACCTCTCTACAGATTTATTATAAGTATAGATTATGGTTGTCTGAAACTACGTTTTCAATCTAATAATATGTGACTTGAGATGGGGTCTGCTTTGGAAATCTTCGATTCATGAAATCCTAAGGTCTCGAAATGCTCAAAATTGACTTGAGAGCAAAGAATGGGAGGGTACATTCAAGTCTCAAAACTAATTTAGTTGTAGGCTTTACCTTAAAAAGGTAATTGTAGATAGAGATAGTTGAAGAGTAGATATAGTTGTAGAGTAGAGAGACTGTTGAAGTCATAATAGGCAAATGTAGTCATAGTAAACTGCCGATAAAAATACTTCGGGTGTAAAGCTTTTGAGAAATAAGCATGAAAAATATAATATGCTTAACTGTCACGGAGTCATAGCACAAAACACTTAATTCATTTGTGCAAAATGTGAACTACTACGTATATTAATAGGCCATGAATTGAAACGAAAATAGTCTCAATATCGGAAAGCCATAACCTCGGTTATAACTTGTACAATACAAGGAACATCTGTTCGCCTCGAAATACTGTATACTTCCCGCTACGCGTTGGTAATTTCGTCACGTTTCTTACCATGCACTTTACTTCGATTTTAAATTTCATTTTCTAAGGACATTTGCTGAATCGTAATGAAGTCGACATTTGTACGTGTCATAAAAAATTACGATAAACAAACCATTACCTAAAAACTTGAGAACGGCTTTCGTACGGTGACTTGCGATTTTATAAATACTTACTTTTACGTTCTTTCTATGTAAGTATATAACCAACCTTTTGCTAGGGGCTTTACCCGTGTGGAATCCGGTCCGTTATTGTTGTGAGACTCGGGGCAAGATTCATTTTTGTAAAACTCAATCTATCCTATGTTCTTTATGAAAGTTATAATTTCTAGCATATTAACTATTTTAACAATTAGAGGTTTAGACGTCAGAACGTGACAGACTGGGAGACAGAGATGGTTCCGTTTTTTTAAATAATTGAGATTATGAAACCCAGTGGTCCATTGACTTGTGTGCCAGCAGTTGATAATGCTTATCGTTCGCCGCTTAGGTATAATAGCTTTCCCCCCCGCCGGGGTCTTCGGTTTGTCGTACCGGGGGGGGGCTTAGTAGGCCCTGGTGTTGCAGGGCTGAAGCGAAGAAAGACACCGAGGTGAGCCGCAACTGCACGAATAGCAAACGAGCAGTTGCGGCGGTCCGGCCGTATTCAGGCGGCCGGACCAGGATTGCCGGAGTGGTTGAGACATGCTGGGTGGCCTGGCATGTCTCGACGCGCGCGCGTGCTCGCTGCTGTGCATCCGATGACTGTTGTCGTGGGCTGCACAGCATCGACCACCCCCGCGCGAGGTGGGCCGCGTAGCGCGGCACGCGCATCACCGGAGGAGCAGTCGTATAGTCCCGACAGTGGGGATACAGGCTCCTCCGGAACTGCGCCGCTGGAGGCCACGTTGGGGTTTTAGTCGGTCCGAGTCCGACACACCGCCCTCTGCTTCCCCGAGTAGAGGGTGACGGCTCGTGGGAGTTTCCCCAACTAAAAAAAAAAAAAAAAAGTATATAGCTTTAGACGGTCGAAGATCCAAATGTGCAAGCTCTTACTGGCCTCTCTTTTATACATCAGTAGCATAAGAATGAGATTTTATAAAAGAGGCCGCATATATTTTTTATCTATTTCAACTATCCGCGAATATACTGCATAATGTTCATATTGTGCCCGGCCACAACATCTGTATACACACTCAGTTACAACTAATGCAACCCCAATCAGATCGAGGCATTGGCCGCCTCAGGGCGGTGAGCTATTGAACAATCAAGAATTGTTTACCCTAATACAGGGTTTGTGCGCGGAGATCACTGCAGCGTTCAGCCTCTGTTGATTCATCAGGAGAATTTAGACTTGAGGAAACGTATACTTTGTTACTAATGTAGCGTTTGAAATAAACAGGATCATGCTTTAGATGAAATTTCGGCGGTCTTACATCTACTTAAGTTTTCTCTCAGTATGGTAATGTAAGTGTGTTTTGTCAATTTGTATACGAATACAGTTACAGCGGTTTCGCGATATCTTGTGGTATTGCACTGCAACACGTAGTTCCGCTTACTCACTTCACTGCTCCGAACGAGTTAGCTCACTACTTTAAAATGTGTTAGTGTCCAGTACACTACTGGTGATAATTTGAAAGGTACTGCGCTTAGTATCTCACCAAAATTCAGCGTGTGTAGCTGGACTATGGAGAAATTTATAATTAACTAAAAAGCCGTTCTCAAATTTAATATTAAACTTGAATTTCGTTATATAACTTATGTAGATTCTGTACCACGTACAAATGTCCGCATATGTTTTACAGGAAAGCATAGAAATGCAACTATATATCTCTAAGTAGATAGCCTTAATAAATCGGTAAATAGTCGCGTTGCATTTCGCAGCGCATCTCCGTTGGCGCAACCGGAAGCGCGCTAACACGGCCCTCCGCCGCCATATTTATTACTTCCGATCGGCCGCCGCTCGCTCGCAAATAACCAGACCTCTTAAACATTTATCGAAAGGAATCGGAAGAGAGAAACCTCTTTCCACATGTTGTACTCTGGAAATAACTGATCCAATAAAAATGGAATTATTTTTATGAGATATGTGTTTCGAGATGCACTTTAGAGCTTATGGAGTATACCGGGTTGGAGCACTAGGGTTTAGGATCGTGACGTTTATAGACTTCTCAGTTATATCTAAGACTAGCGGCTGCCTGCTAAATCGGCCGCATAGATATCTATAAAAAAGCTTTTACTCTATAAATACATGTACCTACTACTTATCTAATACAAAAGGTTTTCCGAATTCCTGCGATTAGCGAATCGAAAAAAATCCGCTTTAAAATAATAGTACATACGTATAAATTTTATTTGGTATTATGTTATACATGCGATATTATTATGAAACTCCCTAACGACTAAAGCTACGTGCGGGCGGTGATGCACTAGCTATATATTATATCTAAAATTAGAACAAGTCTCTAATATGGCTTTGTCCCTTAGGGATAGCACGGAACCTGCATTTACTAGCTCCTGACAGGTTGGCATCCAGAGGTTTCAGGTGACTGGGACCGCTATATAACCTGGGACCGCGGTCCTAGTTGCCTGATTAGTTTTTATTTATTTATTTTAGGCATCAGGCAAATGGGGCCACCCGTAATTTTTTACTACAAATCCATTGTTTAAGTAGTAGCAGTTTTTACTACAGTTAGGCTTAGCAGAAAAAGTGACAAAAATAAAACAAAGTTAATCATTAATAAGATTAATGTTTTTAATTTACGAATTTCTGAAATTATTAATTTGTACACTTTGGGAATAATTTACAGGTTTTTGTACCATTTTTACACCTACTATAAAATTTACTTCACTGTATGTAGTATACATAAAATAAAATCCTGTGTTATATAACTTTACTGTATATTCATTTTATTAACTGTTTTTCATTGTATATTTGGCTAATTAAGTATATGGTCCCAGTCGACCGATTTACAAAATGCTATCCGGTGACTGGGACCACGGTCCCATTTCTTTATGGTCATAGTCGCCTGAAACCTCCCAATCCGTGCAAGTCTTCGTTGGCATTCGATACTGAGTGTCCGTACTACTTATTGGCAACTAGGAGCGCCCCGCGGATTCACCCGCGTAGATCCCGTTACCGTGGGAATACGGGGAAAAAATAAAGCCTATGTAGGTATGTTACTTGCTGATAAAGTAGCATTCCATTGGTGAAAGATTCTATTCAATGCAAACAATCAAACCTTTTCTCTTTATAATATTAGTATGATAATTAGTATCTATTAAACGGCATCAAAAGAAATCTACTTTAGATTTTAATACCATAATAGGCATTAAGTCTAAATGCTTGCCTTGGGTTCAGACGCCGTAAGTTTGGTTTGACCATGCCATAGAACTGCTATAACTAAACAATCTAGTTACTTCTATACATTGTATTAAACGATTATACGAGTACGAGTATGCAGAGCCGGTGTGGTTGGAGACCACTTTGTAATTAAGTACTTTTAAATTGTGCTAGAATTACCGTAGCGTAATCTGGGCCACTTGCGTGCCATTGACTGGCGGGCGATAGCCCCGCTGAATGGGCCGCAGCGGCTGCATCGCCCTGTTAATGGGATGCCGCGCGCACTCGCCTCATCTGCGGCTTGAATGTTGTATTCGTCGCTCAGTGTCCGTCACGTCTGCCGAAATTACACCAAAATGCGATGAAATGCAGGTAATGCACATATGATGTTTGGCTTACGCCAAAACACGACGCAGTATCAGACGTATAAAATCCTGAAATTTACCGCAAGCACACTTGTAATGTATTCATATTCATTTATATGTTTGTGAAAAAAATACAGGTATGTTTTTTTGGAAATTAGCCCTTGTACTTGAATTTCATTAATCAAAACTGATGATTGATAAGTCAATAGTATGCGCTATTGTACGTGTCTCTATTGCTTTGTAATTACCTCCGGAATTGCATATTACCGTAGCGTAATCTGGGCCACTTGCGCGCCATTGACTGGCGGGTGATAGCCGCGCTGAATGGGCCGCTGCGGCCGCGTCGCTCCGTTAATGGGACGCCGCGCACTCGCCTCATCTGTCGCCTAAATGTTGTATTCGTCGCTTAAAATTTCATGGCTGTAGTATGCTCTCATCCGTAACTTTGCTCTTCCAGCGTGTCTGCAACATTGTAGTCAATGTTTCACAACCATTAGCGCTATTAAGCGCGGTGGTCAATGGTAAGCACACGCTACGGACATGTACCACTGGATTTATCCAATCTTGTCTTATTATATATGTCAGACAAATAGGATCTCTTTTTGCCTTAGCCTTAGCGGTTATTTGACGGACGCTTGACAGCTTTAGAAAAACATTGTACTAATGCAAATGGTGACAATTTACATAGTATGTGAAATTAATATTTTATTGTAATTACCTATTTTGATATTATTACGAGGAATCGACAATCATAGCAAAAACTTTAAATGTCGTTTCTCTGATATTTCAGGTAAATGTTTTGTTCGTCATAAGGTTTTAATTTTATTTCTAAAATGTAAATATGTGTCTTAAATAAAACTCTGATATTTCAGTGCAACACAAGAAGTATTTTTTGCCGATTCCCTAAATCAACTAATTGTCTTATATAATACTAGCTGTGCCAGCGGTGTCATCCGCGTTTATGGTTAATATTATAAAGACTATTTCCGTCATACATGATTTCTATGTAACTTTAACCATTAAGGCTGCACACGCGACCGAAGCTTAAAAAATGGAGTAACTTCTCCCGTTTTCCCAACATTTCTCTTCACTACTCTGCTCCTATTGATTGTAGCGTGATGAAAAGTATACTATAACCTGCCCAGGAGTATGAAGAATAATTGTACCAAGTTTCGTTAAAATCCGTCGAGCAGTTTTTGTTTCTATAAGGAACATACAGACAGACAGACAGACAGAAAAAAATTTTACTGATTGCATTTTTGGCATCAGTATCGATCTCTAATCATCCCCTGATAGTTATTTTGAAAATATATTTCATGTACAGAATTGACCTCTACAGATTTATTATAAGTATAGATAGTATTAGAAAATATACTTTATTCTATCTATCGGTTATATACGTGCGACTTTACAAGTTTTAATATTAGTAAAATAACTCTTTATCTAATATAAGGTTTCCTTTATCTTCTTGATAAACCAAGCCATTCAATCATTTACATAGTTTCCCTACCAAATTAATTACTTGTATTATGTTTTGCACCAACTTAAATGGTGTTTGTTGTGTAGGATTTAAATTCAAGAGTCGACTGGCTGAAAACAATTGTCGCAGTCAATTTCTAAAGGCTATCCGATTGAACGGAATATTTCAATAAAATAACACCACGCATTTAATTATCGAATACATGATTGTGTTTGTCAATCAGGATCACTCAATTCCGATGTTACAATGAAGTGTACACTGATTTCCATATTGCCTATATTTTCGCGCTTGCAAATATTGTAATTCTGAATATGTGTTGGAGAATTCAAAAGCGTTTTAATAAGGCTATTCAATGTTTACATTGACTGTATTAACCCTTTTTTTTTTTTTTTTTTTTTTTTTTTTTTTTAGTTGGGGAAACTCCCACGAGCCGTCACCCTCTGCTCGGGGAAGCAGAGGGCGGTGTGTCGGACTCGAACCGACTAAAACCCCAACGTGGCCTCCAGCGGCGCAGTCCCGGAGGAGCCTGTATCCCCACTGTCGGGACTATACGACTGCTCCTCCGGTGATGCGCGTGCCGCGCTACGCGGCCCACCTCGCGCGGCGGTGGTCGATGCTGTGCAGCCCACGACAACAGTCGTCGGATGCACAGCACCGAGCACGCGCGCGCGTCGAGACATGCCAGGCCACCCAGCATGTCTCAACCACTCCGCCCAGGATTCAGACGCCGATCATCCCCGTGACCGGCGTCGTGGGCCCACTCTCGCGCTGTGCCCTCTGCTAAGCCAGAGGGGCACGCGGAGAGCGCCTCGTCGAAGGGGCCGCCTTCCGCCCGGCGACCCAGATTGAGGGCTTAGCCCTGTCGTCGCAGAGGGAGAGCATCGAGACGCTCAATCCCTCTGCGACCCACCACAGCGCGACCCAGCGCGCCCCTGTCGGGTTGCCGAGGATAGGGAGGCGAGCAACGACACACTCAGCTCCTCCTCTTCCTCGGCAATCCTAGTCCGGCCGCAGTGGGCTGCGGCCGGTGCCGCAACTGCTCGGTGGGAAATGCCGAGCAGTCGCAGCTCACCTCGGGGTCTCTCTTAGCTTCGGCCCTGTCCTGCACCAGGGCCTACTAAGCCCCCCCGGTACGCCAAACCGAAGACCCCAGCGGGGGGGGACTGTATTAACCCTTATCTAAGTCATTTAAGTGTAATCTGAATACGGCAATAGATATTAAGTAACAACATTTACATAAAGATTATTTTAATAAGATGTATTTAGGAAGAAACAATCTGCTAAGTATGCGTTGAAGCACAAGCAGTTCAATATTTTTTATGTTTGTTGTATTACCGCAGTATAATAATAAATAATAATGAATAAATTCTTCAGACTGGCACACCAATTCCCTAGTCCCAAACTAAGCTTATAAAAGCTTGTGCTATGGATACTAGGTGAACGGATAGACATACTTAAATACGTTTATAAACATCCATGACTCGAGCACAATATATCCATGTTCATCACACGAAATATTTGCCCTTTGCGGGATTCGAACCCGCGACCCTTGGTTTCGTGGCCAGGGTCTCTGACCACTCGACCAACGGGCCAGTCATGAGTCAGTATGAGTATAAAACTCAAACTAAAATGTAGATGTTAAAAATAGAGGCAATTCCTTAAAAGCAGCTTCGAAATTTATATCCTCAAAACATCTCAATATACCTGCATAATATCTCGTATCAATACAAGGGTTTGAATAGCATAAAATAAATTACATACCTACACAGACGGCCCATGCGAGGTGCCGAAGACGCCTCACGCGGCAGAATACAAATGGAGCCTTCTTCTCCAAGACTTAGGATATATTTTTATTGAACGAACGCCGGGATATCCCAACTTTTTAAATAAACATCAGATATAAAACACAAATCGGCGTTATTGAATAAATCAGTGCAGACGATAAGCATAAGAGGGTGCGAGTGAGCTGAATATTTTGCTTACGAGGTTGCTCGGGAGGTATGCGTGGTGCACGACGCGCGCAATATTAAACATACCTAAACTTTGAACTGGAATTTGGTGCATTTTCAAGTATAAATTTAACAGTTAGTTGAACGCGATGCTTGTACCGTCATTAAAAGAGCTCGCGGCGGTCGGGTGAAGAATGCACGGAATAAAACGTGCGGTGCAAACAACGCCGAAACGAGAGAGAACATTTGGCGAGATCCCGCGCCACTCTTGAATTCTTTATGCCCCCCCGCGTCATTTCACACGGACTCGAATAAAGTTCTGCTTCGAAGTTCGCCGCGCCTAGATTTCAATTAGCATTTGTCATAATTACAGTTTAATAACTTCGCGAGAGCTCTTCATTCTTCGAACACCTAATAGTTGGCGTAGTTCGCGAGTGTGCTTACACATGTAAAACGGATCTTAGTAATGAATAAAAGTTAGTCAGTGAGATTTCGGTGCGGAGCAAACGTTGTTGCTTTCAGTTGCATCGGCGAACTTCCGCGCCGGTCTGGGTCTACGTCTACGGTCTAGACTAGGCGGTAGTTTGGACGCGCACTTATCAAACTTAACCTTTAGCCGTTGCTTTCCTAAACGTTACTGCTAAGATATTTGCAATTTGGTAGAGTTGGTGTAAGTAATTACATTTCATATCTTCACAAAATAGTTTGGAAACTCTATTAATATGTAAGTCGCGAGGAAGTTTAGGGATAGATATTTCTGGTATGAAAATATATAAAGAAAGAAAGAATAAGTATTTATTTGACACCACAATAAAAAAAAACATTAGCAAAATAAACTTATCTAACAAACATAACATAATTAAATGGGGCCCTCTCCCAAATAATATTATTAACGAAAAAATGAACAGATCGGTGTTAAAATTGTCACCACTAATTTTAGTCATACATTGTTTATTATACATTTGATACAAGGTTAGAATGGTGTGGAATAGATTTTTATTTTGTTATACGAACTTTTGCTTCTTATGTGATAATACTACGAATAACGCATGGGCGTACGCAGCTTTTGGTCCAAGGAAGTGTAATACAACATTATTGATAGTAATAGACCAGCAGGTACCTTGGCACACGAGTTCCAGCGGGGGCAGGTGCCCCCGTGCCGCCCTTGCGTACGCCAATGAGCGTATTAGCCGTATTGATGTTTTTTATTCAATACCCGAAAATTTCCATATTTATATACACTCAGTACGATTAGTCGGAAACAATAGTGTATGTAGGTACCTACTTACTGAAAACAATTCCATACTAATCAAACGTAATCCACGAATATTCAAATGGAAATTGCGCGTAGGTATGTTACAGTTTACTCAAATGATCGAATACATACAGAATATCATACATAATATTAATATTAATTTCAATTAACAAATTCAATTGAGGCGCCAGGATCGAGTTAAGCAAACGTGCATTAATCTCTTAATCCAGATGTAGGTTTGTGAATCCCATGTAATTAAGCATTGCTATTCTTCTATTATATCTTGTCAGGAGCTATTTGAACAATAGACTGGCCTAATTAGTTGACTAATTGATTACCTATAATTGGCTAGTGCAATCCATGTTCTATTGCGAATGTCTAGTAAATAAATAAATAAATGAAAATCTGAGACTACATTATATACATTGACCTTACCCCGTGGTAAGTAGCTTAAGCACTTGTGATACGGATATCAACACATATTACAAATATATACTTGAATATTGGATATTAACAACCAGACACAGAAAAAACACAAGTATTCATCACACGAATGTTTGTCCTGAGTGGGGATCGAACCGACAACTCTTGGCGCATGGGGTAGGGTCAATACCGAATGCGCCATCGAGCTAGTGAAAACATTCGCTTCAGTCTAGTTTGGGCGGGTTAAAAAATTTATATATAGCTGAAGAGCTTTTTGTTTGTTTGTTTAAATGCGCAAATCTCATGAACTACTAGTCCGAATTGGAAAAATAATTTGTTTTGAAGAGTACATTTATCGAGGAATTTTGCCATATAGACTACAAGATTACTTCAGGCTCTGACACCTTAACCATAAACGTGGGTAAAACCGTGGTCACAGCTAGTAGACCTTAGAGTTCAGTAATTCATTTAAGATCGGGAACATGACGATATGAAGAAGATGATGTTTACAGCATTTTTTTTATATTAACGACTAGCTTCTGCCCGCGGCTTTGCTCGCGCGGTACATCGATAAAACATAGCCTATATGTAATATGTTATTCGAGTATATAGCTATATTATTGTAAAGTTTTATTAAAATCCATTTGGTTGTTTTTGCGTAAAAGAGTAACAAACATCCATACATACTCACAAATTTTCGCGTTTTTATGTAAAAGACAATAAACCATTTTTATTTATTTATTAATTTATTTATAATATTAGTAAGAGTAGGGTAGTAAGATACTGGGCTCGTTAATTCGGCTGTATGAAATGACATCAGACATCTGATGTATGGCTTCTTGTCAACCATTGACACACTGATATCCAAATGAGTTCGTCACCAAACGACGAAATTCGGGCGAGTACCTACCTACTGTGTTAAGGTACTTTCTTAATAAAAATTAGCTTTTTCTTTTTTACTTTTTCTAGGAGGCCATCATTGAAGAGATCTCTATTAGAGATAAGGATGCTTGTATTGTTCTGTTACTTGCCTGTAATATAAAAGTCTACTAGAATTTTACCTATTACGACATCGCACGGGTCCATTTCAGATAAGATTGTAACTGGACCAGGAAAAATAGCGAAAAATTAAAAGGGAGGCTTCCGCCCAGCAATACGTTCAGGTTAATTAGATAGACAAATGTAGTATTAGTCTAGATCTAGGTTTAAAAACATAGATTTAGATCTATGTTTTGTAATTTGGAACTTACGGATTGTTGGTTTTAAGGTTGCTTAAAAGAAATATGAGGTAAGAAATATTAAATTAAGAAAAGGTTAATACCCATTTTTTTAGATAATTAAGATAAAATAGAGTTTTACATGATTATTAGTGCCTAATTGCCCATTGTAAGCAATGGATGCTTGCAAGAAAATTTCATTAAAAACATACTGAACGCATAAACAGCAAGTCAAAAATAAAAACCCTGTAAAATGTAAATAAAAGAACTCTTCCGCGTAATTATGTCAAATAACACACGAACATAAAATAATATCCAGGAAATTTTTGCTATTTTAAATTGCTCTGTAAAATAGGTTACCGCGAGAGAAGAGCCCGCGTAGTCCTCAGGCTTAAAAATTTAATTACGGACGCCACATGTAAATTTTTTTCAAGATTCTAAATAGCTCGTGAAATTATTTTATCTCAAAATAATACGAATTATAATTATGTAGGAAATTAACGAACGTGTGGGCTGGTAATGAAACCGCTGAGAAACGACCTTCGCCCCTCTTCCTATGTCCGGGATACCAGGAATATGGCATTTTAATGTGAACTAATTTAATATTTTTTGATAGGGAAATGGTGAAATAGTTAATTGTGTTAGTTAACATCGTAATTGTCGGTAGGAAAATCATTAAATTTCTAATTGTTTAATTAAGCAATATTTTGAAGCTATTGATTTTTTTTAGCAAATTAGGAAACAGTTTAAAATCTAGAAATTTCTCGACCGCTGAGATTTTCTTTAGCTGAACTTATTAGACATGTGGACAAGGTCATTGCGGCAATATTGTATTATTTTAAATAGAAGTAATATTTTAAACTATAAGTCGCTAGTTATTTCTCGACTCCTGTCCTTGTCAATGTAGGATCTGGTTTTCTATTAGGTGCAGATGTCAGTCTGTTTTAGTTTTTTACGAGTAGTATCTACTTACACATAACCCCAGATCTTTTTCATCGTAGTTGAGCTATCTTTCGAAGATTTCCCCCTCGACATAAAAACAGAAGGAGACGAAACCGTCATTTCCCATTTGAGACTTAATTAAAAATCAACTGAGTCCATCTGGCTCAGTGAGAATCGCTGCGGCCGCGATCGTCACCAGGGCTGTATTTAGGTCTCGGCGCCCTGGGCGAGACTTTTATGGCGCCCACCAAGAATAGATCGCCGGCTTCAGCACCCGTTTTTATAAGTCCAGCGTTCTTCAGAGCTTTACGCCCACAACGAATAGATGGGCTAGCTTCAGTGGACCTTTTTATAAGTCCAGCGCCTTTCTGAATCGGGCGCCCTGGCCAAGTCGCCCCTAAAACCGACACTGATCGTCGCGAAATGGCGGCAGCAACAGTGGCGCGTAAACAAAGCCCCGCCGCACTTTTATAATTTACTTAGGTGCCTGCTCCCTCTTGAATTTTGTTTTTAACATTCCCCCTTTGAAGAGCGTTATCTCGGACGCGCGGCGTCTGCCTCCATTCCGCGCTCCATTCAGATCTTTTTTGATGTGGGCTCGACTTCTTTGATGGATAGGTACCGAGATACTGTTATATCGGCGGATATTATAATTTCGACGTTGGTTCAGGTTTAATTATTACCTGAAATGTTTGTGATATTATAAAGTCTATTGTGAAAATTATACTATAGATTTAGTTATTAATTTTGGGCCTTAAGTTAAAGCAGCATTGTCGGCCCTAGAGCTATTTCTGACTTTCAAATTACGGTTTAAGATGAAAGTGACCGCTTTTACCGGATATTAATAAATTAGTCTGAAATATAAAATGCGTTAGAACCATAGATGTCTTGTAGTTTATAATTTAGGTATCTTCTGAAGTATTTTAGTTTTCTTACAAAAGATAGAATTGTGAGTGATTTATTCATATGTCCAACTATAGGAAATATTTTCAAATGAAATACATACACGCATATGAGTATTTTATTTCTAGCTTCATAAGCGCAGCCTTACAATAACAAACAAGTAATACAAACGCTCGAAACGCAATATAATTTTACGTTATTACGAACGAAATTGGCATGTTGTTGATAAATGATGCAAAATGAATAGCAGAAAAAATGTCCTTCGTTTGCATTCCCATATCAACGTGTATTATTAGAGGTCGTTCGAATGTGGCCTTTATGGTGCATGTAAGAGAGACGAATGGGCGCGCTATATCGGTGCAGCCGTGCGTACCTCTGAATATACGTGCAAAGGCCACAAATCTTTTCAATGGGTGTGATATTAGTTGCGAGTGCCGCACAATCGAGATTTTTAGGTCCCATAACTGCTGGCTTCCGCGTTTTGTAAAATGTCGACGGAAACTGTCCTTCCTTTTAATATAGTACGGCTATCTTCCTCGCTAGAGGTACGCGGTTGTACCCGAAAATGGCTCTTAAGTCACTGTCGTTAGGTGCTCCAATAAATTCTTCGTAACCTCGTTGACTTAGCTCGGCTGGAGTCATAGAAATTGTGAAAAAGTTTAAGAGATAGATGGTCGTATAATATTTTTGAAGCGAAGCGAAGTCTTTTTATGGAATAAAGTTGTGGAGGCACATGGAGACGAGTTACATTACTATGCAGTATTTTTTAAATTAAAACCAGCTATCTGTCTAGCGAAAAATTGGTTAAACGGCATAATTACTTAATGGCGTAGATTAACATACAGAATATTTTAAAACCCTAAAAAAAGCTAATTCTTGTTAAATTTAACACTCGAGCGAGTACAGATGTCTACGCTAATCGAACAGACATTTGCTACCAGCGAGAAAAGCCGCGCCCTCCAGTTTCTAGATCAATATTTTTAACTATTAGACCGAGCGCTCGCAAATGTTTTCATAAGAGTATTATCATCACGTACATTTTGAGTCCAAGTTACCCAAAAGAATGTTACCTCTTATCTCCGGGTCCAGTACTTCTTTAATTCATTGCAAGCCATTCAGTTGCTGTCCTACTACGTAGATAAAACTACTAACTATATAGCAGTCCTGAGGTCTTTACATTTAAATAACCACTTTGTATCTTTTCCGTACAGACTTATTATATATAGAGTTATCATTTTCAACTAACCCTATACATTTTAGTTTTAGACAGAAATCTATACTTATAATAAATCTGTAGAAAGGTCAATTCTGTACATGAAATATATTTTCAAAATAACTATCAGGGGGTGATTAGTGATCGATACTGATGCCAAAAATGCAATCAGTAAATTTTTTGTCTGTGTCTGTCTGTCTGTCTGTCTGTCTGTCTGTATGTTCCTTATAGAAACAAAAACTACTCGACGGATTTTAACGAAACTTGGTACAATTATTCTTCATACTCCTGGGCAGGTTATAGTATCACGCTACAATCAATAAGAGCAGAGTAGTGAAGGGAAATGTTGGGAAAACGGTAGAAGTTACTCCATTTTTTAAGCTTCCGTCGCGTGTGCAGCCTTAATGGTTAAAGTTACATAGAAATCATGTATGACGGCAATAGTCTTTATAATATTAACCATAAACGCGGGTGACACCGCTGGCACAGCTAGTTATTAATATTATTCGTTTTAATATACCTACTTTAACATATCGCTTTAAAAAGTGTGTTCTAGTGGCCTTGACTAAGTACAAAATGGCCGACATAATGTTCTGTTCTTAATGGGATTTTCTACGAACTAATAGCGCATAATCGGATCATCACTCAGACAATACACACACACACACTCATACACGCAATCGTTTTACTATAAAGTTTACCTTAGCTTATTTATTTACTTAATTACTTATAGAGGATAGTTTATACATAAGTACGGTTGGAAATAGAAGCAGCTCACCATATTCGCAATGTTGTTTCGTCCTTGAGTTTAAAGGTTGAACTAAGAAGTGTAAAGTTACTTTTGTTGCTGAAAACGAGGGGGTTGCACGGTCACGTTAAGTGAAATTTCTGGAGATTAATATTTTAATGATACAGAATTTGTTCGTTTACCGGATAAACTCTCAAACTATGTATAACGGTTAAGGCTTTGGTACAGGAGGTCTATAATAAGCTCCGTCTGAACAGAAGGCGGGCGCCGAATCAAGGCATTTAAAACGCGAAAAGCAAACAAAGCTCCGGTTCCTCGCGAAGACAAAGCGAACGATCAGCACTAACAATCAGGGCGGCCCGCTCGCGTCATTGTACCTACGAATGAGCGAAACGATCCTTTGTTCCCCGCACCTATAACACGAGCTATTCCTTTTTTCCATTTTTTTAAACACACCGCTTTCCTCTCTACCGTAATTTTTCTCCTCGCCAATTACTTTGTTTCTGCGCCGGAGAGGTATTGCCCCGGACTTTTCTAGCACGCAGTTTTCCGTTCTGCCTTTTTCAATATTCGGTTATAGGTGTACCTCTGATAAATCGTTGCAGTGAAAAACGAGTGCACAACAGGTCCGCTGCGTTTCGTGGCTTTGCCGAGCTATCGGGCGACGCGGTGTATTTTTAATGTTCGCTTGTTTAGTTTGCGTAATTCTTTTTGTGATAGCAAATTGAGTTGTGCTTCAAAGCTTGCTTATCTGGTTAGTGCAATAGTTTTTGCTGCGATTTTTCGTAGTCCCACAGACTTTTGCAATTTCAATGAAGCCTGTGAGGTTTGAGCTCACAAAAACAGCACAAAAATTGTGGCTTGGCGATAGTACCATGTATTTATGGTTACCTGAACAGTTTTGCTATAAAATTTTGTAGTATTTGTAAGTCTGTGAAATATAGGTATAGGTACATTATATATATATGAAGAAGTATGGGGTATATATCCTTTTTACCCATTAATATGCCATTGCCATATTTGTTCTTGGGATGGTAGGTTACCACGAGTTGCTTGTGCGGAGATAATTGTTGTTCATGACGATTTACCTATTCAAAATGTTGAGAGGTAAAGCAAACAATAGGCAAGTTCCGAGCGTGGGCGTCAGCCTAAGTGCCCCGGACCGGTACGTGTGGAGACGCCGCTGGCCGCCGCTGCTGGACGCTCCGCGCGGCCGACTAAATCTCACGGCTGCCATTCTTCGGGCGCTGAACGCAAAACTATCGGGGTCCCGACTTCCGGGATAAATCTCGAAAAGTCTACGCAGCGCGCGCTGCCGCCCTGCGGCTCATCTCGAGGGAGTGAGATTCTCCCCCAGAACACCTAGTAACACACGAGCAGTCGCCTTCTCCGGGGACGATTGAGTGCTAGAAGGCTACCCCGCTAGCTCCCACGACCCCAAAGGCCCTTTTAGTCGCCTTCTACGACAGGCAGGGATACCTCAGGAGTATTAGGAGCCCCCCCTGCAGGGCGCGCGCCGCGCGGTCGCACCTACCTGCTGGTCAGGGCGCCGCTGACGCGCGTTCTGCACGCCCTCAATCAAGTGGCGAAGCATATTGATTTATTTAACTGTTCTCTGAAATAATTTACAAAGACTGCTCTGTTAGTAATAAGCTATCATATTTATTAAGTAAGTAGTAGTAGTAGTAGTTAGGTACCCTAACTTACCATTAGGTATTATACTATTAATTAAGTAGTTACGCTATTATATTAGGTTAAGGCTTGTAAAAATATGTAAGTCTAGAAAAAAATAATAATAAAAAAAATATAAATTGTCTAAAATATAAGGAATACGAAAACAGCTTCCGAATAAATCTATAAAGACATTATTAACATAAAAAGTCGTTTTCCCCGTACTACAAACAGCATATCAACCTGTTGTTTTCAATTTCGCACGATCATTAAAACTAACTATCTAAACTTCACGCCACTTCCCTAGCGGGGTAAGCAGATTATTAAGTAGCGTACCTTTATTGCTTACTGACTAATTGATATAAACGTATATAGACTTCTGTACCTATCTATATAATAATTTCCTTTCCTAGTCACCTTTCTAGTGTAAACCAGGTATGTTTATCCGGAAAATTTGGTTTAATATATATTTTTTTCAATTTTAATTTCAAGTCATTTTCATTGTTATGACGTAACGACGATGTTAGTTATGATGTCACAACTCAGTAAACAAAATTACGCCTATTTTGACATTTATTTTATAAATAAACTAGCGATCCGCTCCGGCTTAGCACGGTGAGCACAAAACAATATGAATTTGTACATATAAACCTTCCTATTGAATCACAATCTATTGGTGAAAACTGCATAAACATCCCTTGTGTAGTTAAAGAGATCTAAACGAACAGACAGAAGCGGCTACTCTGTTTTATACCACGTAAAGATAATTAGCATCGCAATTAACTTTCAACATCCCATTGAACCACCCAACATTCCCTTAGCCTCGAACCTAGCCTGCATCTTATTACGTGTAATTCAAATGTCGATAGCTAATAGAAATAAACGGTTGTTTATGAACCAATAACGGCCCCGACGCAGCCGATTACGATTCTATACGTGACTGTGGACGCAAATTTGCATGTTTAATGAAATCATTGTATGTACCGACCGTCGCTAATTGGACTACTAAATCCGTTCACTTGTTTATGCATCCCAAACCAATTATTAGTATAGTAATCGACATTGATGGCGTCAATTACGTTTAGATAAGAGGATTTTAGACTTTTTAGTAATGTCTATTAAATAGTTTACGATTAAAGTGTATTCGAAATAGTCTATAGTTTGTTATCAAGCTGGATGTATGATATTGTGGTATTTTTTCCTTTTTTTTGTGAATTCATTAAATGAGCCTAAACAATAATAATTAGTTCTCTTTAAACATCAATTCTACCATGAAGCGAGGTGTGTAACATTTGTGAACGAACGTTGATATTTATCCAGTTCCTAAACATTTATTTATTTAATCTAGACAGGCTTTTACTATAATATTTTCATCAACCAAATGCTCAGGAATTGTGACTGCAATGACAACGCGAACATATTAATTTAAACCACAAGTAAAGTAATTTATTTGAAATTCATAGTCAACACTGTAAGTTGTCGAGCAACCGAGTCAACAATTCTGTTAACAATGTAACGTTAACGTGAGATGCAAGAGCAATTAGGGGCAACAATTTAAAACGTGACGTTCACAGCGAAATGTAATTGTGGCGACGTTTCCGAATCAGTATCGGATCCCTGACGAATTAGCAAAACACAGAACACAGCGCGGGGCGTATGGTAACCAAACGTAACATTCCCGATTATAGTCCCTTTTAGGCGGGAATATCTTGACAAATACCCTAATAAAAAGGCTCGCCGCGCAGCCGGGACGTTTGGAAAACCATTTACAAGCTTTATCGCCGCTATGGAAATAATAACTGAAGCCGTTATCGTCCTAAATTGATCTAATTTAAAATTATTGTTATCGCAAACCTTTTACTTTTATTAGGGAGGATCATAATATTTTATCAGTGAACACTCGGAAAAAATCTTGTGTGTTAATCTGGATTGGCGATTATTTTTTATTTAAATACACATTGGACGACCCGCGCCCGCCGAGCATTCGCCGGTGCGGTTTACTTATTAAGTTATAAGCACATTATACTGTTACCCTTTCGTCAGAAAAGTTACTCTTACTCAACTCTAATCAATTTAAATTATAAATTATGTAACTTCATAAGTCATAACACCAACTTTGTATCCAATCAGCGGTACATATAGCTTTCAGCGAAATTTGATCGAGAGGGTAAATACTACTTTCTCCTAATAATGCTTTTCTAAACAAAAAGGTTTCTCATTATTTCGTGTACTGAAAATAATATCAGCGCACAGCATTTGACTGCTCGCATACGTAGTCACAATAATTGCCTTTTGAGACGAGAAAACATTGCTTCGACGATAAAATATTATTTGTGTGTGACAGGCTTTGTGGCGGAGTGTGTACGGTGTGTACCAGCCATATCTCAAAGACACCCGTTGTAATTAAGTAGACAATGAGAGTTCATATTTGGCGGGGAGGGTGGGCTGCCATTGTACGCCGCCGTTATCTACAGGCCAGTCTTTTTAGCTCTGCACAACAAAGTGACTGCGGTTCGGCTGTAACTGTTTATTTCACGCAAATTTTTCTTCTCTCAGATATGACAGCCGCAAATTTGGAGCAGATGGCTCCACGGAATTTCTTTAGCGCGGCACCTACTTCGAATCGTATTTTGAGCTCTTTTTATCTTAAAACACTCGGGGGAATTCAATGGAGAAAATATTGTATTCAGAGAAAATTTACCACGTCGTCTGCGTTTACAGATTTTTTTAAAATGTAAATACTATTACTGTCAGAGCTAGCGTAAAATCTCTTTTGTATTCTAATCCAACTTCTTTACACTAATATTATAAAGCTGAAGAGTTTCTTTATTTGTTTGCTTGAAAGCGCTAATCTTAGGAACTAATGGTTCCAAATGAAAAATCAGTCGATAAGTGTTCTATATGTGTAAGCGGTACTGGCTCAATAGTAAGGACACGCACCTCATATGAGCCATATGGTTGGATCACAGGTGGGCTCTTACCTGTGTTTTTCAAATGTGTGTATGTACGTAAATAGAAATGGGAAATGGCGTGAAGGTTGTTTAGACTTTTTTGCCTTAGTTTGTTCGTATTTATACCACTAGCTTGGCGTAGCGGGAAAACACTGTAAGAAACGTGACGTTAACTAAACGTGAACGTAATTTGAATTACAGTATTGTCATAATTCAAATGGCCTGGTTTCTCTGCTGAAGATCAGATGCAAATCGCTTTAATGCTATAACCAGATATTGCAGTCTAGTCTAGGATTATGGTTCAAAGGAATAAGAATATTGAATATGTAAATGTAATCGATATCTATATATATATATATATATATATATATATATATATATATATATGTTGGGGCCCCTATGCAATTCGCAACACGGGCCCCTCCATTTTTTTTATTTCCTAAGCTTCGATCAAACATTTTTATTTAAATGACTAGCTGTGCCAGCGGTGTCACCCGCGTTTATGGTTAATATTATAAAGACTATTTCCGTCATACATGATTTCTATGTAACTTTAACCATTAAGGCTGCACACGCGACGGAAGCTTAAAAAATGGAGTAACTTCTCCCGTTTTCCCAACATTTCCCTTCACTTCTCTGCTCCTATTGATTGTAGCGTGATGAAAAGTATACTATAACTTGCCCAGGAGTATGAAGAATAATTGTACCAAGTTTCGTTAAAATCCGTCGAGTAGTTTTTGTTTCTATAAGGAACATACAGACAGACAGACAGACACAGACAGACAAAAATTTTCACTTCAATCACTAATCACTCCCTGATAGTTATTTTGAAAATATATTTCATGTGCAGAATTGACCTCTCTACAGATTTATTATAAGTATAGATTTCTAAAGTATATTTCTCTGACAAAAATATTTTTCTTTGGTCGCGGCTCCTTGTCCGACGCGTCGCTCCTAGGTTACCTAATGACTACTGCAACTACTACTATAACTATCGACCGCGGGGCCCCAGAAGATTAGACTACCGACCTACTACTACTAATGGATGATCCGGCCCTGGCAGCGACAACCACAGATCTCACTTGGCGCACTGCATTGTTCCTTGAACAAGAGCGCTGCGGTCGCGCCTCGCTACGTATAGTGTAAGTACGTATGCAACAGTCCCGCTTGCACATACATACGGTCGATTCCTTTGCCTAATTAGTTGCTGTCAAGTACCTAATCTGTAGGGAATTGAGTTAAAGATGCTACTAAGATTGCGATGAGCACATATAACGTATAAATAATAGTAGGCTGACATTTTGGACACAATGGTATTAGCTATACTTTGTTTCACTGTGATGATTCCTGTGACAGATGTCAATACTCCTTTTTATGCATCGTACTTTCTACGAATCATTTTTAATCTACCAAAAATATCGTATGAATTGCATACTACGGGAATCGAAAAGTTTACTCTTAGAGATTGGCACTACTATTCACATCATTAATCGATATGACGGGCATCTTGTCATCGAGTTAGAATTTTACTAAAGATATTTGATACGCGTACATTTCAACACTTTTGTAAAATATTATTATATTTGACAACATTGGTAATCTAATCAAACAGGATACCGTGATATCCAATGTCATGGTTAAATGAAAACAAGTGCCCCATATGACACATACAACAACAAAACGTCCTTATTGGGATGATTCCGAGTCTTCAAATCGCGCGCGCCTAAAACATATTGCATATTTACGTGACAATACCAGTATTAACTATCATAGTTTTGAAAAATTATAATTTAAATCAGAATTCAATGAAAATACATAAAAAAGTAAATTTAACTGCCCTTGAATAATTTATCGAATTTAAAAAAAATTCGAATGGGTGCCATATGGACTCATAACTATTGACGTCAAATTCTAAGTGTCACAGAACTCATCTTTTATGAAATGGACTTGAAAATTGTTATGTTATCTATTTTCTATTTAATTCTGAAAAAGGCTCTGGGTTGGCTTTGTTTTTTTGCTCTATAGAGAAAAAGTTATTTGCGTCTGACAAACGAACATTATCATACGATATGTCCTATATCCAGCAATTTTTAAGAATTTCCCTTCTTAAAATACACTGATTTAGCAACCTCCATAAGTACTCAAACTCACCTCACCTACCTTACAACTTCCAAAATTTATCAAATAAAACCGCCGCAGTAAAAAAATATTCGGCACATCAATTTATCACGACCTCATCTTGACCGCTTTTAATTGTCCACCTGAATCAGATAAACCGAGGTGACTGGTAAAAAAGATACGGCGGGGCAGACAGCCAATCCCGAGGTATAAAAAGTTTATTTCTTTCATAAAGCAGATACAATGGGCGGGATTATCCGGGTGTTAGGGCCGCATCGATTCAGGGGCAAACAATCGTCTTTTGTAGGCACCGCCATTGGACTTGGGTAATTAATTATACCGGCGACCGTCATTTCGCAGATTCACTTCTCCTCCAGCCGCAAGATTGACTGATTACATCCCTCCCACAGCGTAAGAGAACAGACAAACAGCCCTCTCTTATTTTGTTATATTTATGGAACAAGCATTGTATTTGGGTGCGGTCGGTCGGAGCTTAAGCTGCGTAAAGCCTTTACATGGTGATACTATTAATAATTAACGGGATTGCGTTGATAATATTAGAGACTATTAACATTAGATTTAGGCGTATTCGAATGTGTATTTTAATAACCATATCTTATTTGTTTACACATGATACAGTCCACGACGCTGTACTTGTAGAGTAAACCCACCTACCCTCTCAAGTGCCGACCCTAGTGGGGCGCCTTAGTGGGGCAAAGTGGAATAATCCTTATTAGCCTGGGTTGGTGTGGTGTAATATGCACCGGCAAGACGAATATTTGTTTTATTACACATCTAATAACAAAAATAAAGCTAGGACAGAACAATCACCAAGACTACTACAAAACTTTATCTTTTTCATAAAAATGTTTTTCTTTATATAATACCGAATGCTTTTGTTAGAACAGTAACATATATAGTATCCAGATGATATCTGGCTAGCTACCGGCAATAGGTTTAGGGTATGATATATATCATTATATGTGTATCAGAAATATCTTGCAAATTTATTTTGTATTTACCCAACATCAGACTATATTCAGCCTCATGGGCAGCCCAGATGATTGCAATGCATTCGAGGTTGCTTCTGACGCATTGTACAAGGCGATGATGATAAAGCCCCAGGCCTGACAAACTATAAATCCCATCTTACAAACATTATTACATTAACAATGTCATCTCGGAAATTAAGATCGGATGAAAATTTTACACTTAAATAATTTTAAACAACCGAGAAAAGATGTTGTAGATAACCTTTTGTATTACCACTTAGTTTTTTGCGATAAATGTTCGCAATTTTATAGAAAAACGAAAGGCATATGTATGTTATAAAAAATTAAAGTCAAAGTTATAAAAATCTAATCGTTTTTCTTGCTATATTATGTAAGTGATGAGTATAAAGGTTAGTTCGTAAAGGGGAACTGGGCGATTAAAGTAGAGATGGATGGATGGATTATTTTAACATGAGTTAAATGGATATCATGATGACGGCTGACCGTAAGCTACGGTGGAGGAAAAATATTGCGGCGTACCCAAATGACTTGGAAACAGTACAAGAAAATAAGTAGGCATGTAAGTGAGGTGAGATGTAGATGTTACATGCATCTTTTTTGTAAAAAGTTTTAGGAACTTTTGCTTCACCAGCCTCTTTTTTTACGAAGTTGGCCTTTGTCTGGAAAGCTTCCCGAGGTCAATTTAAAATTCATGATAAATGTCTCAAGGTCGTGTTCAAATCAAAGAGTTTTTAACTCCAAACTTTGGGTCGCTTTTTGCTTAGATTGGTTAATCTATTTGTCTTTTCTGACTATTAGGAACTTTGAAGGTTTGTAGAAAATACTAACAGACAGAATTCAAAATTATTAATAACCCTTGAGTTTCCATGCACACTTTAAAGTTCGTGTTGTAGTTAATTCAACAAACCGGGGCGTAGAGAACAATCAGTTTGTTGATCTAGAAAGATTTGTAGATTTTGTTTATGGATTTTCGTTCCAGTGTAGTCTCATAAGTTATTAAAAATACAATATTAGAGCAGACATTCAAACAAGACACGAGCTTTCAAAGCAGAATGACAGGTCCATTAGTGATAGAATCAGTTAAATTACAAATTCATGTTGTTGTTTTTGTTGGGAGTCTAGTTTCAGTACATGAGCACTTAAGAATCGTGAATGTTTTTACAGACACGTCAATTTTTATTACTTTTTGAAGGGATTCATGCTATCTATTTTGACCTTTTTATCGCTGTGATTTTAGGTAACAAGAGTTTATGTTTACATAATGTGTCACATAAGGGAGGTTAGTTATTAAACACCTCCTTACAAACACCTTGAAGTTTGAACCTGGGCGATGAAGTGTTCCACAATTCTTTGCAAAATAACAGCCTGTGTCGAGTACATAACCGACTTTTTTTTTTTTTATTTACTAGTCCAATTGATTAATCAGATACATTATATATGTAGATGAATACTGTGATAGTGTTTGTTCTGTGTCTGGGTGTTAATATCCAATATGTGTGTTAATGTATTTAAGTAGGTATATTTTTGTAATAGGTCTACCCTTTATCGCAGAACTTTTTATGTCATAATTATATTATGCATAACAGCGGAAAGCATAATCTTTATTTCGCAGAAAAACCTTTGTCATACACTCATTAATCATACATTCAAAACCCATAATTTTATAAGTCAGAATTATCTTTAGGCATAAAAATATCCATATTAATTAAGAGGCAGAAGTATTATATCGCAGAAACTTTAGACTAATTAACACAAGTGCTTGAGCTACTTACTTCAGAGTCAGATCAATGTATGTGATGTCGTCGGATATTTATTTTATTTATTTACTTATTACATAATATTGAAGTAGTATATTACCGAAACTTTATCTATGATTACTCACCAAGCGAAGATAGTAGTGACTATTTTCAATAAGTTTCATTAAGTCGCAATTCTTTTGCATTTTCTTATGCTTGTCTTAAAAGGATCATGGATGTTGAAGAGGCGAGTGAGGTGTGTAAGGATCGTGCCATATGGTGTTCGGTTCTCTCTGCCTACCCCGCTAGGGAAGTGGCGTGAAGTTTAGTTAGTTAGTTAGTTTCTATTTGTAATCGGACGCTAGATCATACGCGATATTGTTCCGATTATCGATTTTATGCATTAGCGCAGAAAATTTATATCGTTTTGCTTTATAAGTGTAGTCAGTGAAAGCGGAGCCCTCCCATTCCCGAAAATTCCCAGCAAGTGGTTGATCAACAACTTCGCCACCACTTGCCGCGCTCACCATCATAATTATTCAGCACGGTACAGCATCTGCATTATTCTACATGATGAATACTAATTTTATTTCTCACGGAACATTATCGTGCGCGATGAACATGTTACTGTATCTATTTTCATATATTATCGCCATTACATATGTCTAATATTTTGGACGTAAGGATATTTATACGATTTGTGGCAAACGAAAAACGTATTTTTTTGAGGATAATACCCTATTACTACACCGAGTTTGTTTTGTATATGGGCATAGCATAGATACATTTTTGGTTAAGTTAAGGCAGCATATTTTATTATGATTTTATAGCTATGCCTAAATAACAGTAGTATGGTGAAATATATGTGCATCATAACAATTTTATATCGCCTCCCCCGCCTCCCGCCGAGGTACGACTCACTCCCGTACATCACTACCGCAATTCATCTTCACACGGGGGAGATAATAGAACACATCCTTCCCTCAAGCAAGCACATATCACTAGGTATCTAGTTAAATCAAACATTAACACACGACCGATTTAGTCGTGGATGAGTCGAGGCCCTCCGCGATACCTGCATCCTTCACTTTAATCCGCTTTAAATTTATTTTACCAATCAGTTTTAGTTTATGTAATACTAGCTGTGCCAGCGGTGTCACCCGCGTTTATGGTTAATATTATGAAGACTATTTCCGTCATACATGATTTCTATGTAACTTTAACCATTAAGGCTGCGCACGCGACGGAAGCTTAAAAAATGGAGTAACTTCTCCCGTTTTCCCATTTCCCTTCACTACTCTGCTCCTATTGATTGTAGCGTGATGAAAAGTATACTATAACCTGCCCAGGAGTATGAAGAATAATTGTACCAAGTTTCGTCAAAATCCGTCGAGTAGTTTTTGTTTCTATAAGGAACATACAGACAGACAGACAAAAAATTTACTGATTGCATTTTTGGCATCAGTATCGATCACTAATCACCCCCTGATAGTTATTTTGAAAATATATTTCATGTACAGAATTGATCTCTCTACAGATTTATTATAAGTATAGATATCTTTGCTTTCAGTGATGATGCAAATCTAATTGATTTGTTTTACATAGGCTATTTTATTAAATACTATATATAATGTTAGTTTAGCATACTAGTTAATACTGCATTTCAAATAGTAATTCTAAATAAAAATTGGGTTCACAGAGTGAAAATGTATGTTTGATATTTTTTGATTGCAAAATAAAGTTATTATGTTACAATATTCATTAAAATACAATCGTAATTGCGTTCGTTTGTTTTTAGAAAATGGTTTTATTTGCACGGTATGAATTAAATCACATAATATAATCAGGCTGTCAGTGAAAGGGCTCCGATAAAAGTGTTTTGGTACTGTTACTATAAAATTTTACCTTTAAATGACAATTATACATACATACATACATAACATCACGCCTATAATCCCCGAAGGGGTAGGCAGAGTCGAAGGGGCAGCAAGCCCCTTTAACCACATTCAGCCAAAATTAAAGCCAGGCTGGGTTAGATGGAAAATTGTGAAAAAGCAGTGACAAGCGGCTAACCTGTCGCCTACACAATCACACACCCAAAACCCGATATACCATTAGTCGTCTTTTACGACATGCTAGGCAAGAACCACAGTTGGCATATTCTTTTTAAGTCCCAGACCAACATGGGCCAAGTCCCAGACCAACATGAGACTTGACCCATGTTGGTCATGGACAATTATACAAATTGAAATTAAAAACTTTTGAATAAATGTTGTGAACCGGAGTAAGCCTTTTCAAAATAGTTAAGTTGAAAGCATACTATACCTATTGTAATAAAAGAAAATTATGATAGCAGTTTTACAAACTATTAGACACTCCATTAGAGGTATAACAAAAAACTATTCAAAAACGACCATTCAACAGAAAGTGTAAATTTTCCATTTTGGTTGGCTACTTTTTCAATATTTTTTATAAATAAATTATAGATATATTTAACCGAGTATAGGACTGGGGTAATTGAGACAACAGTTGGTATGAGTCTCAACTACCCCATCACGTCGGATTCGCCGCCGAATATCACCGCGAATGGGACTGGTGTGGAATGAGGTTAATAGATGTCTGTAGATAACTGAAGATGACTGATTTATTTAACGTTGTATTACAGTTTATATATCACTCTATCTGTTAGTAAATGCTTGATCATGTTATATCTCGTACGTGCGGTACGTGCGGCAATGCGGCACAATATACTTTTATATGGAGAAATGTTTATCCAATAGTAAGAACTGCATGAATTCCCAGAGTAGTTTATGCAAGATTAGTCGAAATAAAAGGATAGAGATACTTAAATGCGGTAGGAAACTTCAATTCATACTTCGTATATTCAGCAGGAAATAATAATCCATTACACATAAAATACAATCGGATACACGGTTAAAAGAGATAGAATGTTGTTCCGAGGAAATAACTGTTTACTGATAAATTGAGCAGATAGTTTGTATTAGCGCGGTGGTGATGTGTCGCACGGCAGAGCGGGGCCAAGCGGGGCGGTGCGGGGCGGATCGGAGCGGCCAAATCGAGCCCAGCCAATTTCCGGGCGGGGCGGAAGGCGCGCGATTAACTATCGCGCCAGGTCGGCCGGTCGGAGCTCGGCGAGTTTATCACGGACGCGCTAAGTCCGTGTCAATTAATAAAGTGTGGTAACGCGTCGGCCTTAAGGTGTTGACGATTCTTAGCTTTGACTTAAAGGGAAGTCAAGGATATGTATGTATACGTTTTCTCGTATGCGGAAATTCCTTAGATCTCCTAATTTTGTAACTTAAAGCTATAGCATTCATGCTTGTGTAATACGATCCATAGATGTTAGGAAACAAACACACATACTTAAATTAATTTACATTTGCTCCTAACGGGATTTGAATCCGCGACTTTTTATATCGCTGCTAAAGTTTGTACCTACTACCTATTCGATCAAAGGGCATGTCATATAAAATAAATAAACATCCGACGACATCACATAGATTGAGCTTAAGAACTTGTGTTACGGATATCAGAATCAACAGTGGTATTACAAATAATATAATTAAATATTAGATATTAACACTCAGACACAGAACAAACACAAGTATTCATCACACGAATGTTTGTCCTGGGTGGGGATCGAACCCACAACTCTTGGCGTATGGGGCAGGGTCACTACCGAATGCGCCATCGAGCCAGTCAAAATTAAAACACAAACATTAATAACGCTTACGTGTCGGTCGAAAATACTCTAGTTATTTAGCAGTAGGACGGGATGGTCGGATGCGGTCGGATCAACGGGCGTGGGCGGCCAATATCCGCCGCGCGGAAGTCGCGCGCGATTAGCGCCCAACTTCGGGTGGACCACTTGTGTGGCGGCGCACCGGGGTTGCTGCACGTTGGGGCGTGATAGCTGGTGGGCGAGTGATGCAATAGTTAGACGGTAAATGTCATTTGATCAGAGAAATTAATTTAATCTTCATCAACTGCTAGGCAAAAAAAACGACTATTTATTATGATTAAAATTAAGATTTTTTTTATAAGTAGATACCAGTATGAAATGGACCTCCCATTTAAATTGTCTTATTCATTAAGTTAAATTTAAAAGGTATGTTAATGGGAGTGAAAATGGTCTAGTTTATTCAGCAGAGGATGGTCGGACGCGGTTGGATCAACGGGCGCGGACGGCTAATATCCGCCGCGCGGAGGTCGCGCGCGATTAGCGCCCAACTTCGGTTGGACTTGTATGTCAGCACACCAGCTTGCTGCACGTAGGTAGTGATAGCTGGGATATGGGCAAGTGACGCAAAAGCTGTGCAGTGCATGTTCAGTCAATAGTTTAAAGCGCCTGAATATACCATATTGGTCTGGAACTTAGAAATAATGTACCAACTGTGTTTTTTGTCGTACACAAATAGCCTCTCCGACTATGTCGGTCAAATGTTAGGATGACTAGTCACCAAATTGTCGTACCAACAAATCTATACTCTATACGTAGTCAATTCTGTACGAGAATAACTTGATAATTATTTCAGGTACGGAGTTAAAAGCAATAGGATTTTTATATTACCAACTAAAATACCGACATATTTTTAATCGGACCGCTCTGGTAAAGTATCGCTAAAATATGCAAATGAAGGAGGAAAATCAGTGTTAAGTTAAAGGCTATATTAATTAAAGGGATTCAAAAATTAAGCTCTGAAAGTAATAAGCTTTAAGTTTTAATGGGATAATCTAGACCCTTTGGGAGAAAAATAATGACCTAATTAAGTAATTCTGAGAATGAACATCAAATAAGCGTTAAGCCCAAGTTTCAGTTCGCACTAAAATTAAGAACTTCTTTTTTAATATCTACTTAAGAATCCTCTATGGTTTAAGTTGGCTGGAATTAATCTATAATATAAAAATGAATCGCTGAATGTGTTGCTAAGCGCAAATCTCGAGAACAGCTGAACCGATTTCGCCAATTCTGTTTTAGTTGTGTTTGTTATTGTCAAGTGAAGTCAATAAAAAAGTTGCGCGGTAAATATGAAAATATGGGCATTGAAAATCCGAGAATGGGGCGTTACGAAGTGCGCCGGGTCAGCTATAATTAATGAAATCGTGTACTTGTTTATCTGAATTTCCATCTTGTATTATTTCCTCTTGTCATGCTATTATTGTTCATGGGTGTACGTACGTAGGCACGTAATTTTAGAGGGAAGTCGGCAGATTTTGGATCCCATCTATCTCAAAGTAAGCAGCGCACACTTATGGCATGACCTCAAGAATTTTGCCATAATAGGGATCTGGTAAGATACTTCAGATTTATTTGTGCTTTTGTACTGTGACCTTGAGAGATCGCTATAAAAAATCCACTGGTAAAAACTCGTAAAAATACTTAAGTAATCCAGTCTAACATGCTGACTTTATATGTTGTCAGGTCTATTGACATATGAAGTCTACGACGATAGTATGATCCGCTGTATAAATAACCAAACAAAACCAGAGTTCCTATGAATCCATTGATCTAATTTATACCTTAACATTGTTAATCTAAGCGAATATAGCCAATCCGCAAAGCGAGCAACGGAAAAATTCCCCACTTTACTTTGCATCCTCCAAAACGTCTCCACGACTACTTTATTTGAACAGATGGAATTGTGCACGTAAGGTAAGGATTCCCTTCCCCACCAATATGTTTCAATTTAAACTAAGCCGCTTGTCGATACGGGCTCGGCCCGGAATATCTTCCGATTCCAACTGGATTCAGTATAGTGATACAAAACAAAGGGTATGTACACCTACGTAGAGAGATAGCTGCCAGATGAACATTTGGATCGGGTTTTTTAAAGTCGCTGAGCTCGACACGCGTCTGAACTTTCTTCGGTATTAATGTGGGATGGCTCAGGATGTCGAGTTGTAATCATGTTGAAAACCTGAAGGATAGAATGATGTACTCTAACATTTCGCCGTTGTAGGTTTGTTTTACGATGATAAATACTAGAAATGTGTTCCAAATGATAAAGTGTATTTTTAGTGTTTATACGTCAACACGTATTGTTCCTTGTCGTGTAGCTAACAATTACCTGAAGCTAGTACCTACCTTACCCACCTAATACATTTAAGGTATTGAACGGGGAAAAAACGGTGAGTAGGTAATAGGTTTGTATATTTCTGAAGAGAGTGCCAAAGCTAAGTTTGTGGCTTAAGCCTCTGTAACCAACTCCCTCCACTGGGATGTTGTTTCCAAACATTTTTAGATACTTTGTACAATTCTGTTGCACGTAAAAGTTTTTAACTTTCAGCGTCTGTGTATGCTGCCAACTAATTTGCACAACAAGCGGATATTATGTTATGAAATAATGCATATGTAAGTTTCGAAATCAATGAGATCATTAAGAATAGGTGTAATTTATAAATCACAAGTAACACACCCGATATGTGTTCCCAGTGACGTCACTCACTCCTTTCTTTGTATGAAAACCGAATAATACGTTCTAGGTCCCTGAAATTTAGCGTCTCCATTTCTGAGATGGATGCTCTAATGTAGGACCATTAGGGGATATGTACTTTGTTTCCGCGCGCCCACATATCCAAAGTTCGATGTCAGGAGCCGACAGACAGACGGAGATAGTTAAATCGGAAATCCGTGAATTCAGCAGGGCTTTAACGCTGAACTTACTCGGAAATAAAAATTTCGTACAAACAGCCAATCAGCAGCATTTGCGAACTCTCGCTAAGCAAACACGCCCGGGCCGGAGTGCTTGTCAAAGACTCCTCCGATTCGCTGTATTTTTATACTAAATCGCATTAGGCACTATTGGCACTAAGCACTTTAAGTTGTTACAGGAGGGAATAGCGGAGGCGACGCGGCGACCGTTGCAACTTCCATTTTTAAATTGAAACAAACGGCACGAGTCTTTTTGTTGTATTTTAAGACTTTCCTTCTCCTTTATCTATAAGAATAAAATGCATTGTTAAGCAATTCCCTGAGAAGGCAATAAAAGTTATTCCGCAGATATTTTGCAGCCACTTTTGTAGAGACAAACACAAGTTTGGGTAACTAGAGTGTATTGTGCGATATTACTTTGCGAAGTGCATTCTGTTTTTTAGGATTAACGAGGCTTTTGTTCGAAAGCTGAAAAAGAAGTATGAGACCTTTTTGCTGGGAATTCGTTACTGTATTTTAACATATTTCCCTAAAGAATTGTCTGGGCATGTGTTTGTATTCACGAGGTCCTTATGGGTTGATGTTAACGTTTGTGGCAGTTCGATACCGTTCGTCTTTGAGTAGTTCAGTAGAAATTTCCCGAATTATCTGGAGGAGGATTCGACGAACCAGCCGACTGGGGCCTACTCAGCCGTAAAGGGAAAAGGAGTCGGCAAACAACATTCCATCGGCAAATATGTTGGTTCGCCTGTACTGTACTATTGGGCCTTTTATTTTCTGATATTTCGTGTACAAATAAGGTTGAAAACCAGTGGTGCTTAATGCTCGTGCCGAGTTATGGTCAAATGTGTGCGGGAATGTGATTCATTTAAGTACCTTACCTATGACTTTTTTGTATGCTTTATGTTGTTTTATAGAACTATTGAAAATGTGGAATAATCAATCGATATAATATTTCAACGTACTGTATAAGCTATTAAATAAAAAATAATAGTGACCATTCGTAAACAAAGACATGAGTTTGCTAATATGAATTTCGGACGCTCGGCGTTATTTTAGTATTGGTCACCCATACACTAGTCTTGATTCTGATTGCGACAATATTACTTAATTTTTATTTACAACTACGATAGTACACTCTGAGCCGAGCCAAGTTTAAGGTAAATTATAACATATTCACAGAAATATCAATGATATTTGTCTGACCCCTATTTTCAAATATTTTTTTCTACTTGATTGAGGGTGATATAATACCAAGTACTGTAATTGCTTTATTTTTAAAAAAGAATCACAATAGACTAGGGAATGCAAATCTCGCGAGATTGGGCTCAAGCGAGATCTCGCGAGTGTATGAAAATCAATTAGCAGTTTTGTGTTTGTTTTTTTTTTTAAATAATAACAATATTTGAATAAATGAGGAAAATAATAATAAAAACCATAAGAATGTATTATAAAAACATTTATTTTCACAATTTTTTTTTAAGCACTAAACATAGATTGACGTAACTGTCTAAATTTTTTAGATAAACTTTTAAGTAGTATACTTTTACGCTTTTACGTATTTATCTATCAAATAACAATAAAATAAATTATATCAAACAATACTTGAGTTGACTATTAAACTGAGATATTATTATAAACAATGAAATAACAAACTATATCTACTCAGTACCTACAGTAGAACATCGAAAATTACAGATTAATAATTAACAAAATATACCAATTAAATGAAATATTTGTCCAATTAAAATCACAAATCACTATGTATTACAATTTAAGCATTATTTTGAAAATAGCTCCTTAAGAAGCACAAAATGTCCAAAGAGTCGTCTGCTAAACGGCTTTTTATTTTCGGGTTAATTTTTGACCAATCGCACGCACGCATGAGGCAACGCTGAGAGAGACCCCGTCCCGCGGCCGCAACCTCAGGCTGCCGCCTCCTGCGCATATCGAAGGTCCGTTCGTGTCAGTTCACGGACTGTCGCGCTTCGAATGAGACGAGATCTCGCCCCTTTTTTCGGCCGAGATCAATCTCGCCCAAAACGCCGAGATCTCGCGAAAACGAGATCTCGCGAGAATGAGATTGCATTCCCTACAATAGACATCTACTAACTACTTAGTTAAAATTAAACCATCGACATTCTATGTTACTTTGTATATCGCAGTGGTAGTCCCAGAATACGCGATTCGTTCCCGAGTGAAGACCCAACAGCTCTGAGCTAACATGGCCCACTGGCACTTCGTTCGCTGATGCCGCAAGTTATATCGTGAATTCTCCTCATAATTTTATTACGGATCTGTTCCACGGCTCGCTCAGCGATTTTAAATTTATTTAAAAGACCGCTCGCTAATTTTATGAGAACGCTGTGTGGATTTCGTGAGTCCTTTAGATATGGAAACAACAAAGTTATATACAAAGTGAGTATAAAGCTGTGTGCGGCAGAAAATTATAGCAGTGTCAGTAGATGGTATATTTGCGTCGTATTGGATTTATTTAAAATTTTAAACGGAAATTGGATGGATCTGTAAGGACAGTTTTATTTTCCCGGACTAGAAATATCTTTATTTATATAGGTCTTAAAAAAGTACTTATGAAGTCTTAATAGAAATAACTGATTTCGTCAGGTTTCGAATCAGCAACAAACTCGGCAGTTACTCTTTTAAATTGCTATGTATACAATAACAATTCTAATTAATATCTAATAATGTATATGTTACTGTAAAAGCCCGTATATTGGTCAATCTTAGGTTTTACTAGTAAATCTTAGGATTTACCGACATGAGTTGGTAAATGTAAACATTTCTAGGCTAGGTTATATTATGGTTTAGTTAGGTTAGGTTTATTAACCTCCCCCCCGCTGGGGTCTTCGGTTTGGCGTACCGGGGGGGCTTAGTAGGCCCTGGTGCAGGACAGGGCCGAAGCTAAGAGAGACCCCGAGGTGAGCTGCGACTGCTCGGCATTTCCCACCGAGCAGTTGCGGCACCGGCCGCAGCCCCCTGCGGCCGGACTAGGATTGCCGAGGAAGAGGAGGAGCTGAGTGTGTCGTTGCTCGCCTCCCTATCCTCGGCAACCCAACAGGGGCGCACTGCGCTGCGTTGTGGTGGGTCGCGGAGGGATCTCCTCTCCCTCCGTGATGACAGGGCTCTGCCCTCAATTTAGGTCACCGGGCGGAAGGCGGCCCCCTCTGACGAGACGCTCTCCGCGTGCCCTCTGGCTTAGCAGAGGGCACAGCGCGAGAGCGTGCCCACGACGCCGGTCACGGGGACGATCGGCGTCTGAATCCTTGGCGGAGTAGTTGAGACATGTCTCGACGCGCGAGCGTGCTCGGTGCTGTGCATCCGACGACTGATGGCGTGGGCTGCACAGCATCGACCACCGCCGCGCGAGGTGAGCCGCGCAGCGCGGCATGCGCACTACCGGAGGAGCTGTCGTATAGTCCCGACAGTGGGGATACCGGCTCCTCCGGAACTGCGCCGCGGGAGGCCACGTTGGGGTTTTAGTCGGTTCGAGTCCGACACACCGCCCTCTGCTTCCCCGAGCAGAGGGTGACGGCTCGTGGGAGTTTCACTAACTAAAAAAAAAAAAAAAAAAAAAAGGTTTATTAACCTGATTAAAGAAGTACCTTACCTAACCTAACCTATAATATAATCTAATCTTAGTTAGGTTTGGTTAGGTAAAATTTTCTAAGTAAAGAATCCTAAGATTTACTAAGTAAATGGTGGTAAAAGTTCGAATTGTACACCTGTTCGGACTTTTACCGTTAAGAGTTGGTAAATCTTAGGTTTTACTGGAAAATCTTAAAATTTACCATAGTTCGAGCTATTAAAGCAACATATACAATCCAAATAGCTCAAATAGTTCAAATAGTGATAATAACAATCTACTTGCTGTATCTTATGTTGGCACCTTAATAATTTTTTTTTTATTGAAGTCATCACGTAAATATTTTAATAATCATGTTTAAAAATAATAAATCTCTAGTTATAGCTATAAGTTAAATTATGGCTTATTAATAATATTATAATAGCTTTTTATAAGGATTAAAACTTTAACTCAAGGAATTCTATACATTTCGTAGTTAAATACAGAGATTTCTGTAAATTTATATACATAATTGCTACACTGTCAGACAATATTTAACATTCATTTAAATAGGTACATATATGTCTCCGTTCTAAGAAAATATGATAGAAGTTTCATTGTGATTACGTGTTCAAAGTTTTTACTAAATGTGAACATCGTTTAAAATCACACACCATATTTCGTTTAAATAACATTTAGTTGCGATATCATAAAAACTTACGAAAATAATTATACAATATTTATGTTACAATAATAGCGAAAATTAATAGTTATATTTTATTGGACTCATTTTTTTTACCTTTAGATAAAGTTTCTTAGATAAATGTAGTCAACAATCTATTTCAGATATATGAATATGCTATTAAATAGTTCTACTAACTGTTACCGTGATGAGGAGTTATTCTACATTTCACATACATACATACATCATCACGCCCGCATTCCCCGAAGGGGATAGACACAGTTTATGGAACAATACACTACTTAAACCACAATTAGCTAGAAATAAAAATTATGGAGTTGGGCAAGGTAAAAAATCGGCCAAGTGCGAGATGGACTCGCACACGAAGGGTTCCGTACTACCTTTTTAACATTGGACAAAAGAACTAAATTCTGTTAATATTTTAATGTCTACAATGTTGCCGTTATTAATATCGAGCAAAAAATCACGTTTGTTGTATGGGAGCCTAATTTATTATGTTTTTAGTATTTGTTGTTACAGCGGCAACAGGAATACATCATTTGTGAAAATTGTAAGTATCTAGCTATCACGTTTAATGAGATACAGCCTGGTGACAGATAGACGGACAGCGGAGTCTTATCAGTAGGGTCCCGTTTTTACCCTTTGGGTACGGAACCCTAAAAATTGTGAAAAGGTAGTGACAAGAAACTATATCTTCGCCTACATATTCTCAAACTCTATGACGTCATTAGTCGCCTTATTTTATGACATGCTAGACAAAGGACGCAATCATTATTTTTGGGTCCCATACCAATATGGAACTCCACACTTTAAGATGATAAAGCGATCAGCACTCACTTCGGGGCGTAATAAAATATCGCCTTGTCGATCGGATCTCGCCGGTTGGGATCCCCGCGAATATCCGAGAATATCCACGAGCGAGCATCGCACCAATACGTCAAGCAGAAATAACATATTTTTTTCAATTACGCCGCAATTTCCATGAATCATTTTGTACGGTGAGCATTCTGCACCGCTCGCTGCGATTCGGTGACCCAAATTGGAAATATTTATGCTCACCTTGCAAAACCGCTTTTCCAATTTCAGAATAGAGCGCTGCTTTAATTGATTTCATAAGCACAGTTGCATACATTGAAGGTTTTTAATTAGTTTTGATTGAGAGTGAGCGCTTTTGAGATATCGGTACGGTGACGTCGTAAGACATGGTTGGTTCACATTAACGTTTGATTGGTCGAGCTAATTACAGGGACATTCATGCCAACTTTCAAATTCTAAAAGCTAATTAACTCTACTGCGAAGCAAATAAAATTTCACAGTCAAGGTTAATTACAATTTTTCGTGACTTTAGATGAGATACAATGTTGAGAAGTAAATAACGAAGGCCGTTTTGTAATAATTTTTTTGATTGGTGTTGCTTGTCATAGACATCTGAAAGACAATAATCTGTCGATTTTTATCCTGTAATACCTAAACAAAGTTTTCATAAATGTTAACATTCGAGCAGAAATGTCATCATAAATTATTATTAGGTAACTAATATCGAAATTACAGAAGCTTTGCCAGTCCTACGCTATATTAAGCGCTGCCCACGCCATTTTCTCAAGGCGTTAGAGGTGGGCGAAAAACCTATTATGTCAACTGAACGAGGTAAGTATTTAGCAACATTACATTACGCCCGTAATCCCGAAGGGGTAGGCAAAGTCAAAGGGGCAGCAAGACCACATTCAGCAAAAATAGTTCAGACCAACATTTGAGATTTTCAAAGGAATGCCAAATAGGTATACTTTTAAGAAATTTGGTGAGTATTTTTAATAATCTGCTAATACGATTATCGAAATATATAATTAAATGTTAAGTTGTAAAAGGAAATCTCTTTTCGAATCGGCTACTGCATTGTAATTGTCCAAAAAAATAGCTACTACCTACTACCAGTAGCGGACTAATCCTGTTTTTGGCCTGGGGCGGCAAAGAGCTGTACGAGGCCCGGGGCGGACTGCCTCTTCCGCCCCCCCGGTTAGTCCGCCACTGGCTATTACTACTACCACTAAACTTCACTTCACTTCCCTAGCGGGGTAGACAGAGAGAAAGTAGGCAAAAGCAGTGATTCCAATATGCCGTGTTTTAATATAATGTTAAATATTTAACGTATGTCTATATGCAAATTGGATTTATTAATAAATTGAACAAATATACTCATCAGAGTGATAAGTAGCTCACAGTAAGGGTTGGCAACTTTAATGCGGGAATATATGTAGTTTTTTTAAAAAGGGTGGAAAAATGTAGAATTTGGTAAGATTACACAGTATTTAAAGTATTCTATTTCTTAGTATGTTTTAGTATGTCGTAGTGAATGTTGGTAGAATTTATTTGAAACCTATGATTTGATCCACTACTAAGTTAATACAGATTAACTCTACTGTAATACTTTTTCTCGTTCTCGTCTTTTAAGCTTTGTTTCAGTAGAATACTGAGTAGAAAGGTGATACAAAACGATATACAGTGCAGTTGGCAAACCTACTCGTAACCCCCACAATGAGATTACTAAAAGTGTACGCATTGGTGCCCTTTTTGATATAATTTAATGTGGCAAAATCATCATCATCTTCCTAGCGTTATGTCCCGTGCTTTGACGGGGTCCGCTTAGACCATGATCCAGGATTTAGCGAGTCTGGTAATTACATTGAAGCGACTGCCGATCTGACCTTCGTAACCCTAAAATAGGCATACCGGAAATTTTTTGGATCATGGTTATGGGTTAATGTGGCAAAATACTCAACGGTATATTTATTTTTCACGACAATGATTAAACAGGGTCAAAAATATTATTATTAACTTATTGCAACGAGAAATAAGTTTTGCGATACAAAACATCTAGGAAGGCAATAGAAAGAAGAAAGAATATTAAATATAATAAACAATTACTTTCAAAGCTATTAGAATGTGTGCTTGTTGCCAATATTATGAGTGGTCTGTAGACATTTAGAACGGACGCAACGTCCTGTTGATTAGCTTGTCAGTGTCAGGGCCATAATGCTGGCCAATCGTCAGGTCCGTCACGCTGCCACAGTCAGGAAACCTTTGTACGTCAAAAGCATAATCCTGACAACAATCTGCTCCGATTATATTATCCAATTCCAATGGACGGATATTTGCTTGTTACCGTCTCCGCCAAAACCGACTTATTGAATTAATTTTCCATTTAGACGGCAATTTCTGTAATCTGAAAATGGAAATGATTGCGAACAATTCTTAGTAATATAATTGTAAATAATTTACATAACACAATGTTCGGAGGTAACGAAGGGAGGCGAGGACACTGTTATGAAGTGAATAGGTATAACTCAGCGCTCCCGTGGAAACTTGTTTCATTAAATTTAAATTTAGCGTCCGCTTATTAATTCAGAGGAACGGCCCGCAGTCTTCGCGAGTACGAACGTAAAATACTTTCTTTAAATTCGAACATTTCTTGTACAATTTGAAGGTGTGCGCTAAACCAACTTATGAAGATGTTTCGGTGATCTAATTTAAGTGCTCCAGTGTTTATTTAGTGTTCGTGTAACTAAGTTCGTTTGTTAGAGGCTGAATTGTATTTCTAATTAAATAAAATATTTCATAATGTAGAGATGACTTAGAAAGCATTTTCAAGAATAAATAAATTAAGACAACTTAATCAAATCGGTACCAATATAAGTTAAAAATACGAACAGGTTTTCTTCTATTTCTTAAATGTCGTTCGCAGAAACTCCCGTAAGCTTATACAGTGGCAATTTATCTGACTAATCAAAACGGGACATCATCTTAATGATTGGGTGGTATCCCCAATCACTAAGACACACCTATACATCTATATTGTCACATTATTCCTACACTACCGCATCAGAAAATATAATTACGGGTTGGTTGTTTTGACGAAATAGGTGAAAAAATTGACAACCAAAAATTCCAAGAACTATTGAAGTGTCTTTTGCCATCGATTTTACGTACCTATTTTATTATTTTCAAAATAGAACAATATTTTTTATTCCCCCAAACCTTGGCTTTATATGTAGATTATGAAACTGAGTAAAGAAAAAACTTAACAATTGTTGATCCGTGGAGAAACAAGTTAAGTATGATTGATTTTTGTCCCCCCAAATGGCAAATAGACAAATATTAGTAAGTTGCAAGTAACATTTCGGTGTCGGAGCGACCCCGATGCGTCAAAACCGCCCAGGGACAGTTTGACAGTTGACAAGATTGATCACGTCCTCGGGGCTGTAACTGTTATTACCGGGCTATTATCTAATGTGTGGTCGAGAGCAGGGATCTTAGCCGCAGTGTTCTGGGACGTCCATTGTGGACGGTTTAATTTCTTTGAGTAGTTCCCCCGCGTCTGGGGAATTTGGGCCTGTGTGTAATTACGCGCAATAAACAACTGTTTTCGCTCGGATTGTCAACGAGTGGCTAGTTACTTAATCGCTATGGGATAAGCTTTGTTGCTTAGTAGTAAATATATATATTGAAAACCTAAAACAATAATAATAAATCTATCTTGTGAATTCAGACTAAAAAAAAGGTTGTGGGTTCTGCCTATTTGCGATTTTTAATATTTAACAAAGTATTATTAATTAACTTTAGGGTTTATAAGAATTCTGTTTGATTTTATTCTTTTATCCCCAGGTTACTCTAATACTTTATGCCTTCCCCCTAAATACATAGGTATATTCAAGATACGAAGACTCCTTGTTTAGTAAGAGTCCTAAAGCATCAAAGTCGCTATTTCTTGTTAGTAATCAGGGGGCTATTTTCATATGATCATTAAGTTACGTGTGGGCCAACGTTCAAGGAGAATATACGACTTCTGCGTACCTACGCCTCGGGTGCTGTGAATTTTATGACACATGCACTGTATTTCAGTTATAGCATTTCAGTCAGAAATATTTTATAACTCTTCCTATTTTTGCTGAACACCGTTCAGGATAGCGCGTGCTGTGAATTTCAAATAATGTGCCGGCATTGGTTTCCACGTCGCGTAGCTATTTGAAGTATAAAATGTAGGATTTTAATGAAGAAATATTATGATGCTGATTGTAAATTTCCTCGAACAAAATTACAAACAAGTGCAGCGGAGATAGCTTCATTTAATGTTGTTACGAATTTACTTAATAAACGATATAACATGTTCTGGGCTGGTTTTACTTTTTGTAGGAAATGTAAGGATATATTTTACTTCTGCACTTAGGTTAACAAATTCGTTAAGACGTGCATCGCTTTACACCACCTCACCGCTATTGGTATGGTCTATGAAGTTTATTTTTTTTATATTCCACGCAAAGCTTATAATACTTTACTGTAACAAAAATGTGCATGAATGGTAATACAAATACTAAATATATAGCCTATATTTAGTATATTATATATACTAAATATAGGGTAAACTAGCTAAAAATCATCTCCACTGTAAGGAACGTGTAGGGAACTTCTCTAAAAAACGTACATATTTAACGTTACGTAACGGATTTTATTTTGCCATTTTATCGGTGTGATTAAATGTATATTATGGACATGTAAAATTATAAATTTTATTACTAGTTCTTCACCAAAGCCGCGTATAAACAGACATATAGACATGGCAAATCTTTATGGGTTCCTTATTGACTATGGAACTATAAGCATGAATTACGCTATTTGAATTATGTGAATTTTTTCTTCAAAAATGATTAACTGAATATGCGTTCGTAACATGAAAAGTTGTTAATGAAAGTCGATGGAGAGGTGAGGAAAATTTCTGTAATTGGAAAATATGTTATTTTTAAAATAAAATATGAATACAGGATCAATGCAGAATTGCAGAAGGATTAATGACTGCGGAACATGAAAATGTTTACGCGCATGGTACTTTACAAAATGAGTGGGTGGATTATATGAAATTAATAACGATGAACTTGTGTATATTTTAATATTACATATATTTTGTCTTGTTTTTCGCAAAGGGCACCATTTTTTTTATTTTGTCTTGTGTAGTGGCTGGCTTTTGTTGACTACAATCTTGTGAATCTATTTGAAGCTGGCAGTTTAACGAGCTTTAAAAAGCGCGGAGGAGTGGAAATAGTAATTATGGTCACTTTTCTGTCTATATACTAAAGCGGACTTTGCTCGACTTGAGATCAAACTGTCTAATATTTTTGGTTGAGCTTTGACTTTATGTTACTATTTGATATTGCATAATGTATAACAACTAGTTAAATACGTGCTAAGATGAATTGGCTTCGTACATCATAATTTAAATGACATAATCAAATTACTTTTATTGTTGATAAAATTTCCTCGTCATTTAAAATCAAAGGCGTTAAGTATATTGTAGCTATTATATTGTACTACTGTAGTCTTATTATATATGTTATATACATGTGTACGTAAAGTTAAATTTAATAAATTAGTAGTTACTGGCAGCACTTTATTGCACAGAGTGTAGTTACTTCACGATTATTCGTGATATTAAACTTGCCATCGAATTTATAAATTAGGTACCTATATATTTGTACATAAATGAATAAACGGCGAGTCTATATACGAGTACACAAAGGCCTCACTCATTCTGATGTTAAATAGAGACCGGGTACAATACAAGTTTATTTTCTTGGAAGGGATTGTCCTCTATATTGAGCTGGACGGACAGTCGAAGGACTTTCATGAAAATACACACATTCGGTAGATTTAGTACGAAACACCAGCAATAAATAACTGACCCGGAAGGGACAAAGGTACAAGAGTATCGCCCAAATGAATTGAAAAGGGCTCATACATAAAACAACGACTCCTTCCCACCACTCCGTGGATATCACCTCGTATCGCGAATCACGCCACGAATTTGCATTCGAAAGTATTTCAGAGAGTGGCCAATGGGGTAGTTGGGATGCAAAAATAATTCCAAGACATCCTTAAACTAACCTTTAAGATGTCAATTAACGAATTTCTCAAATAATCTAAATGGTTTAATGTTTTACGGCTTAATAAGTTCTAAAGTAAGGGGAATGCTTCCATCTCTAACTTTTGTATGTACAAACATACCTCATGTTGGCATGTAGAAAGAGTTTATATGACATTTAATGTACTTTAGTTTAATTTTTATTGTTTCAAGTCAGGTAACACCTGTCCAAATTTATAGACTCATGGAGAAAAACCAGTGACATACAAGAAACCATACTAGATGGATGGAAAGACATTTGGAATTTGTAAGCAATTAAAAGAATGTACCTTCTATTTATGTACTTACTTGACTTGACTGGCCCGTTGGTCGACTGGTCAGAGACCCTGTCTACGAAACCAAGGGTCGCGGGTTCGAATCCTTCTAGGGACAAATGTTTCGTGTGATGAACATGGGCATTTATACTCGAGTCATGAATGTTTATAAACGTATTTAAGTATGTCTATCCGTTCGCCTAGTATCCATAGTACAAGCATAACTTTAGTTTGGTGAATTGGGAATTGGTGTGTCAGTCTGGCCAATTTATTTATTTACTTTCAACCGGGTCCTGAAAAATATTAGACGGACCAAGACTGCAAAATAATGTAACACATTTTGATAAGACAGGTTATGAGATGAACACGATAAAAACTGGGAAAATGAAATGTTACCCACTAATTTATTATTCCAACGCAAGTACGGTCGTAAAAATGTAACTTCTTCTCCACATTCTTCGTGTAAAACGCGGTGCAATACATGAAACTTTTTACAGCGATCAAAACGGTAGTAAAATTTGATGAAGCAATAAACAAATATGAGCTCACACCGCATTTCAACGACAATGGACGGATAAACATCAAACTGCAAGTAGTTGTCTTTGTTTTGGCTACTCAAAGGTACCTATGAAATTGAATAACCTTTATATCTAATAAGTTTTGTATATTTCATAGTTCTTTTGCGGCATACTCCTAATCAAAAACAATTAAAAGGGCTTTGCTGTGACAATAAAAACTACCTACTATACTAAATATTGAAATACCCAGCCACAAATTTTTGGCTCGACCCGGGAACTGTATCCGAGGCCTCTTGATCCTTAGGCTGCGCATGCTACCACTAGACCAACGAGGCAGTCAAAATATATCGTACCGAAATATCAACGTATAACATAGGTGACATATTTTATTAGACAAGCAAAGTGAGAAACTTCCCAGCAAGTAAACAAAAAAAAAATCACTAGGTATGACTTCTAAATGGCTGGCAAGTCGAGTTTCAGAGCGGGTCCCGGGCGACGAGCAACTGACGGGGACTCGGCGATCTCAGCGCGTCTCTGCGGAGACTATTTATTGGAATTTTATTTGACTTGGACGTTTATTATTGAGCGTTCGAGTCTGTATCGGGCCTTGTTTTGTTCGCCGTACCTACGTCTCTTAGCTTGATTATTATAAAGTTTCTTTTTATAAAGTTTCATACATACATTGGTTACCTATAAACTTATTTTTGTAGACCAATTGGTTTGAGGGCTGGCCACGAAATCAAATCTCACGCTAGCTATGTATTTCGAACATTTATTTAATGTATCTACATAAATATAATTTCCAAAAACAAAAACTAATAAATCACATTAAAACGTAATTTTTACACAGTACAAAGTATATTTAATAATAATTGTATCCTCTACTAAGCTAGTTATTTTTAATAAACAGTAGTCAACTACGCTAGTCACGACCGTTATGTTACTTAATTTCGTTATCTTCAAAGAACAGACACCAGTGCTCATTAACAAATACAGTTAGAATTCTGTTATTTAAAAATTCTAGCGTACAAATAGCAGTATTATTACGTCCTGAAATATAAGTACTTAGCGAAAGGTCAGAAAGAACTTGTTCGCTAAGAGCGATTATAGAAAAATAACTTACACGTGTCTCGGACCCGATTTTTTATGAAACAATAAAAAAAAAATTTAAACACGTGTTTTTTATGCATTCTGAATTTAATCATTTGTCGATAAATATACTAAGGGTCACTCGCTTTGTCTACATAGGTAGACTATAGCCTAAAACATTTCACTTTTCATAGAAATATACTTTCTAAAACAAAATGTATTTTTAATATCCGCTCGACTGATCCTGAGAATTAGCGCGTCTCTTTATAATATAAGTTTAAAAATCAGAGCTGAAGCATACGTATCATATTTTAAAATTCCAAGCCCATCTAATCTAATTTTCCATTTCTAGGCCTAAAGATTTATACCAATACCTAATGTCTATTTTTTTGACGGTGCGCTAAGTAGTAATTATTGAAATTTCTGAACTGAAATAATTAATGTTTGTATGAACAGATAATTTTATGTAATTACGTGGTATATTGTCAGTTCAGTCAATTATGATGCCGTGATAATGTTTCATATGTGTAGACGATACCTAGGTATCTCTTGAACTCGCCAAGGACTATGCAGGCAGACCCTCGAAAAGTTTAATCAATTCATTAAAACTTAGTTACAACGTCCGTTCAGGCTCGCTGGAATTACTGGTTTCAATAACGCACAAGCTGCTTTATCGTTCCGAACAAGCTTGCTATTTTGTAACCTTATGGGCCGGTGATTCGCTAACTTTTGGGTGAGGTAATCGTTGCAAAAGTGCTCGCGATTTATGTGAAGCTAAATGGATTACACAGCTTAACCTGAATTGGGGCGTGGACATTGTCAGCTTGCAAACAAATGTTCTTTCATGATCCGTGACGTAAGAAGGAAACAAGGATTTTTTCATTGTCTCTGTTAAATCAGTGTTTAAAGGTTTGTGGCTATTGCTAAGATTTAGAGTCGACGTATTTTTACGCTTTAAATATATTTAAGATCATCGGGCCTAAAGACATGACGATATTAGGTATAAAAGATTCATCATCAAACATTCCTCTCATAAATAATTTCCTGAATACCTGCCGCTTTGTTAGTCCTCCAATTAAATAATGGAATTTGTAGAAAACTCCACCGCTTTTATGCATTTCGATACTACTTTGTTATTGAAATTAAAATTAATTAATTGTCTTTTGTATTTACTGACTATTAGCTGGTATGCATTGGCTTTAATGACTATTTCAATAGTCGGCCGTTGTGTGGTGTCTGTATCTGGTTTGATGTGATAGTACGAGGAAACCTAATAAAATATGTGGATAGGTACGACAAGAATTTTTTATCTCCGTATGGCACATCATCATCTTCCTAGCGTTATGTTTCGTGCTTAGACGGGGTCCGCTTAGACCATGATCCAGGATTTAGCGAGTCTGGTAATTACATTGAAGCGACTGCCGATCTGACTTTAGTAACCCTAAGATAGAGGAACCAGATAATTATTGGATCATGGTTACAAATCCATAGTTGTTTGAATTTGCAGGTTTCATCACGATGTTTTCCCTCATCGCCGAGCTAGTGGTATAAATACGTACACAGATTTTAAAAATCCATAGGTAGGTGCTCAGGTTTGAACCCGCATCCCTTGGTTATGAGGCGCGTGTCTATATCATTGAGCTACCACCGCTCCGTAAGGCAAATATAATGTTACAATCAAAAAACTCAGATCAAAGATGGAGTAATTTAATGTCTAAGATAGGTTTAGTTGAGTAATTGGCTCGGCAGCTTGACAGATAGAGTTGCTCTGGCAATTATAACATTAGTAGGGATTTCATCACCGCGGCAGAGGGCGACCAGTATTAACCCTTTCATACGTTTTGAGCTGAATTTTCACCCGTCCCCAAGTTATAGTTTCAGTAGGTACTTCGCCCGGAGCTACGTGGAACTCCACGCCGACTTCACTACTTAGCTCGGAGCACGGTCTCCTAAATCGGTTGTACACTCCGAACTAATAGTTTAATCTACTTAGGTACATGCAGAACATGTTGTCATCTTGTCCTCAAATATATTACCAGAATTTGTGTGTCAGATGCTCCGGGGACATGATGAATGGTGTTGGGATAGAGTGCATATTCAACTAAGTACCTATCTGCTTTAACATTTTTGGTTAAAATTAAGTGGGAATTTTGGTGACTTTTGAAGTGGTAATTTAGTAACATAAAATGATACATTTCGTACATACACGAAGAAACATGTTCTTCTCTAATCAAATAATTTTAGTTTATCTCTAACCCTATAAAATGGGTTTGTTAACACTTTTTCTGAAAACACTTTTAATTTTTATCTATACTTAAGCCATAGTAAAAAAAAAATTAGAATATTGTCCTAATCATAGCCAGGTTGTCCAATTAGTAAACGGCTAATTAGAGAAAGGATAGAACATTAAGGGTAATATTATTCTTAGTTGTCTAAAGACCAGGTTTAATCTGAACATAGATTCACAGAATAAACACTAACAACATTTGCGGTAGCTTCACTATGATTTTTGTATGTATACGCCCCTTTGCATCATTATACCGTCATCACTAGCATCAGCCAACCCTTCGTCTTTTGTATAGGAGTGTGAGCTCATAAGGCACCGCAAACTGCAATAATAACCCAATAGAGGAGGGGGAACCCTTCCAGACGCATATATCAGATGAGAGGTAAGTAATGGCCAGTTTCCCCCGGGACGGTTCTGTTTGTCTACGGACTGGCGCCAAATGCACCGCCACCCGTCATAAATACCTAATGATCCGTTTAGGATTCCATTCTGCGCGATAAAGATATCTCAATGTTATATGGTACGTCCTGCAGATTGCATTTGGTTCGGAATTGTATTTCAACTGTAATGTATTTCGCTTAATATTATGTGCTTTGAAACATTAAATAGTGGTTTCCAGATATCTGCGTAAAATATACACATCAAGCCCGCAATCCCTGGGTAGGCAGAGTCAAAAATAAAACTGAGCTGGGTTATATGGAAAATTGTGAATAAGTAGTAACAACTGGCTAGCGCATCGCCCTCACTATCACATACCCACACCCGATATACCATGAGTCGCCTTTTACGACATGCTAGGCCAGTTGGCACATTATTTTTAAGTCCCAGACTAACATGGGGCATATAATTGTTTGTAAGATTGCAATTATTGTACAATAAGCATCACAAATATTACCCTGATAATAGTGATAATACTAACCACAGAAGATGAATCTTATTCGAAATGTGTGTTATCAAAACGGTTTCGACCATAAACGGTGGATTACAGATTACATTTTAATTCTTCATAAATAGTTATATGAATATTAGAGAATCTTCTTACAAAATAATCCTCTAAAACCAGTTTTTTTTATATTTAATATCTGAAACCAAAAATAAGTAAATTCAGAGCCACCAATGTTGGACTATTTCTGTAGTAGACAGATCTGCGAAAGGAATACAAGTCTTTAGCAATAAATGTAGTACCACTGACTAGTAAAAAAAGAAGGACTCCGCACTGTCATACTACAGCGTGAAGCCACGTTTATTCATGTGTGAGCGAGATTATTATGCATATGGGAAATCTGTCTCGGAGCACTAATGTCAATGTGTGACGTAAGTTACGTGTAACAGTGGCGCGGAGTCCTTCTTTTTTTACTAGTCTGTGGTGCAAACCATTCAGCTTAAAACGAAATTTTGTAGGCGGAACACGTACATGAAGTAAATTTTCGACAGTTATTTATAAGCAATCTTTCCAGACAACCTTCACTGTTGATAGGAGAAGGTAAAATCTAGAAACGTGACAAAGCTAAGAGGAAAATAATTTTAAGACTTGGCAATAATAATCTATGAGAGGATTCTAAAATAAGTGTTTCATTTTTTTGACAGCACTATTTCGATAAAACTTTAGATTGATATATTAGATTTTATCGATACGAACTATTTTTATCACCACTGCTTTATATTTCCAGGACCTTCAGACATTTTTACGTACCCTCGACATAAAAGAGCATCGGTTAAAAATATTCTGAGACCACCTCGAGTTATGCCATAGTATCTGATACAGTCTTGGACTGCCACAGGACTACGGGCTTTTATTATATTGTATATTACCAGGAGAGAGAATTATGTTCTATTTTCAAACTTTACGTAAGCAGGATCAAGGTACAAGTCATCAATATGTATGTTTAAAATAAGAATTGAATGAACAAGTTGAGTATTTCTTTGAAGTCCCATGTTGATCTGGGACTTAAAAAGAATGTGCCAACTATGTCGTAAAAGAGGACAATGGTATATCGGGTTTTGGGTATGTGATTGTGTAGGCGACAAGCTAGCCACTTGTCACTACTTTTTCACAATTTTCCATCTAACCCGGGCTGGGTTAGATGGAAAATTGTTAGTTGATAATTGAGGTTAGTTTTGTTTTTGGCTGAATGTGGTTAAAGGGGCCTGCTGCCCCTTTGACTCTGCCCCTTCGGGGATTATAGGCGTGATGCTATATATATGTATTTCTTTGAAGTACACGCAGGTATGTATGTATCGTTCTGGATGCTAGCTACCAGTCTAGTAGTTAGTCTCCATTATTGACTGGTGATATTAAATTTTCATTTTTCTCGCCGCGCCGTTCCCGCAGGAAAATTACTTAACCGGGACGCAAATAGGTGAACTTTGAACCAAACTTTACTTGCGGATGAAAATGTTAGTGGTTGTACTCATTTTTTTTTTATGTAGTTAGTATATTGATAGTTATAAATTACTCATTAATAAATACTGCATTTAAAAAGCAATTTAGTTTTTTTTTCGATCTAAAGTTTATTTTGAAGTTACAAAGAAATTCATCAAGAAAATAGGCAATTTTGAATATAATTTTTTTTAACTGTTTTGTCTTTTTATCTGTATAGTTTACGGATTCGAATCGGATTAATTTAACAAATGTTTGATTAGTATACATTTAATCAAGCAAAAACTTAACTTTTTTCAAACAGGGAAGTGACAACAAAATTTAGCTTTAGTCTTTAATGATTGACCATGATAAATTTGCTTTATATTTGCATGGAACATAATACTGCTTGAGCTAATACTACATCTGTCTCAGATATGTGATTGATAATAATCGACGTATAGTTATCCAAAATGGAGAATCATTGTAATAAGTATTCATAAAACAGAAAATAGTACAGTGCTGGGAGACGATGAAAACGCTGACCAATATGCAGATAAAACAAACAGTTTTATCCACGCAATAAAATAATAGTTCGCGATAAAGTAGCTATAAAATTTCGCAGACGAAAACAAACTGGCCATAATTATCTTTAGTGCAAGTTCGGGACACGGCGGAATAAAGAAGTTAAATAAAATAGGGTTTCCGTGGGGAGCGAGGTGAGGTGTCCGGAAAGTTCGGCAGGTTCGCCGATAAATGGGAATTTATGGTTTGCCTGCGCTGACGGTGGCGCCGCGCCTGCGACGCCGGCTCTGCGTTTGACTCACAACTCAAGATTCAGAAACTTTTATTCTTAACTCCGCACTGTAAGATATAGAATCAGACGTGTTTTTGCACTTTTGTTTTGTTTTAGTGCAGTCTAGTTGGGATTTGACGAAAGTTTTTGCGTAAACATAAGCCATGATTCCTCGCAATAACGCAAAGTGCAGTATAGATTACGCAGTAAGAGTCTGAAATTACTATAGTGACTAGATGTGGACGATAATAAAAATTACATGGAACTGTGTGCGCTTTGAACCTAGAACCACTGGGGTATTGGAAAAAAACAGTTGAGCTCTAGATAACTGTAGGAGTCTTATTATCACAAATGAAAACATCAATTCTTATAAGAGGACATTGAAAAAAAATTTAAGCTTCTAAAAATAAGATAATTTAAGAATAATACAAGAATGGATGGGATGGATTCGGTTTGTGAATGGATTCAGTTGCATACCATGAATCTTATGCAAAGCAAGTTATCGCAATAACGCAATATCCATTGGACTTTATATGCATGTATGAATCTATTATTTTATAAACGGCCAATTTTATTAAAGTGTACATTTACATTGCAATGTCATTTGTGCGTCAGTAATGTAGGTACTCTACTAACAATGCTATAGAGCAGTACTATTAACTAGACCCCATACTGGCACATAAGTAACTTTTAAAGAAGATTTCAGTTCAAGCACCCAGTTAGGTAATAGGTTTCGATTATTCGTTCATCCTGCCGCTGATGCTATCTAAGCCGAAGTCGATTCCCAAGAACTACAACATCTTTTCTAATCCAAGACTCGAAGATAGTGTCGAGCTTAGCGAAAAGCTATTTTACCTAGGTAAACTAAAAGAAATAAAAAACAGTCGCAAACTTGGAGAGTTCTTTTATGACATCCACTGTAGCGTCAACGAAATAAAAGCCAGACTCGAGTGCGAAAGAAACAAGACTGCAATGCACAGTTTATTTTACAAAGTTGGCGAGTACGAGGCGCGATGTCAATTGATCACTAAGTTGCGGCTGAGTGATGCGAACTGTTTTGCTGGTTATCTTCCTCGCTTTTACGCTCATTGTATTCTCTTTGGTAAACGTGATTTAGAAGATAGTAGATATGTTTTCATCTAAAGTTATTGTTAGATTCTAACTAAAAACTTGAACGATTCAAAAATCGATACAATTTGGGAAGAAGTAATACAATTAGAATATTAGAGTATTACAAATTGAGGCAAACTTCTTAAGGGGATGTTCCATTATGATTGCGTTAAAGAAGATATATTCAATAACAATTTATGAAAACGAAATGTTTGGTATTTCACAGAATATCCGAATTAATTTTAATACAAAAAAAAAAGAAAATTACCCCGCTTATGTTGCATTTTTGTACTTACTGTTATCCTAGATGTCATACTTGGGTCTTTTTCGTTGGGCTCGATATTGCCTATAATCGTAAGGTACACTCAAAGACGATGGCCATATAATTTAGCTGGATTATGCTACGGACAAGGCAGAATATGGACAAATATTAAGAAAAAAAATCTATTTACCTCAAGAATTGTTGAATGTACCTAAATATAAGGGTTCTGTTTAGAAATATACAAAGTAACAGTTTAAGGTGTGTTTCAAATCTACGAATATAAAAGATGCCATTGCAATAAACAGTCATGGATAGATATTTATGAAAATACTTTTTGGAATGAGAGCGCGACTCAAAGGAATCGTCTTCTATCTTTTGTTATGAATTTTATGAGCGATTTTTATAAGGGATCCTCGTCTAGACTTGAAGACTTCATAAGACGTCGACTTATGATTATCTATTTCAGAAAGTTGGGACCCAAGTTCCTTTTTGCAGTGGGATTTGAATCTAATGTTTGAACAGATAGATGAACTGTATTAGTTCATGGATTTGAGCTCGGCGTTTGCATTTTGGAGTGAACTGAAATGTAAGTTGCAATCGGATGTTCATGAAATAATAGTTGTGGAAGGTTATTGTGGAAGTATGCCATTTAACTCTTATTTGAATGTTGCATTGTTATAAATTTAATATCAAGTTAGACTATTATCATACCTAGTTATTGAAACATCTTGCCGACGCTAGCCTTTTCACCTTTATATTAATACTTTTTTTTACCCTTTATTATTTTTGTATTCAAGTTTAAAATTCAAATTTTATTTTGATATGAAATACCTATTGTTTTTCTAGCAGTGTCTTTACAAATATACGTCTGTTCACATCTTGGCAGTCTCTTAATTTATATGGAGATACATGTATTAACTTAATTCCCTCATCTATTCGAATAAACACTATACAACTTTACATTCAGGGACAACCGAAAGATATAGGATACTATTAATCCAGAAAAAAATATATTCCAGAAGGTTAGAAAAACAATCAGCAGTTTTAGTCTTTGGCCAATCGAACTACGTTTGCTGAGCCGCAAACGGCTGACTCGTAGGTGCGAATGTACGTGCATGTATGGAAGTACAGTCAAATAATGTTTTCCCACTTGTTCAGAGGTAAAAGAAGTTGCAACAAAGGAGGGCAGAGTTGCAAATGAGCGTCGGGAGGCTTGCTCATGAAACTGTCATCGCGGCTCTCGCCCGCAAACTTGGGCCGTTTTGCATCTACTTAAGTCATTGCTCAGTTTTTGTTCGCACCCTTTGTTGCCTTATGAATTGTTTCTTGCGGTTGCGCAACTGTGGGCAACTTACTCGCAACCGTTATTGCCTTGACAAATTGCCTTGGTTGAACATGTTTATTTATTTGAGGTGAAAGGTGAGTAATTTTTTAAAACACTTTGTAAGAAACTGTAGATACTAGAAAGACAATTAGTTGTTTAAATTAATTATTAAATAAACGATATGATATATGATAAGCAGATCTGTTGTAAAGTTTCATTAATACCTATAGTTTGGCGTATTTATTGTGAGAAGTGCTTGAATCACAATAGTCTGTTTACTCCATTTAAGGTTTATGAAGGTATCTTAAATAAAATAAATAATAAATAAATAAATGACTAGCTCGATGGCGCATTCGGTAGTGACCCTGCCCCATGCGCCAAGAGTTGTGGGTTTGATCCCCACCCAGGACAAACATTCGTGTAAAGAATACTTGTGTTTGTTCTGTGTCTGGGTGTTAATATCCAATATTTAAGTATATATTTGTAATACCACAGTTGTTTCTAATATCCGTAACACAAGTGCTTAAGCTACTTACTTCGGAGTCAGATCAATGTATGTGATGTCGTTGAATATATATTTATTTATTTAAATACTTCAGACTGACACACCAATTCCGAAGTCCCAAACTAAGCTTATGCTTGTGCTATGGATACTAGGTGAACGGATAGACATATGTACTTAAATGCGTTTTTAAACACCAAACATTTGCCCCTAGCGGGATTCGAACCCGCGACCCTTGATATCATGGCCATGGTTTCTGACCACTTGACCAACGGGTCAGTCATAATGTTAGAATAGATTTGCTAAATATAGGATTATGTTCAGTGGATAGAACGGAACATAGCGTTAGGGCGATGATGAGTTATTATAAAACTTTTCTACAAGGAGAAACATACATACGTATGTGTGTCTAGGATGCAAAAAACATTTGAACAAATTTAATTCACAACAAATATTATTTCAGATAATATAAGACGTCTTAAGTATTTAACTGCCCTAAAGCTCGAAAATCTATTTCATATAACAATAGGGTCATAATTGTTGTAACATTATGATCCTATTGCTATGTGAAATAGATTTGACAAGTTTGTATGTTGGGATCCTATTAAACTCAAATATTGAACTAAAGTTTTAACGAAGAAAATTCAATTTCTTAAACAACATTTCCGAAAATAAAACAGCGAACCCTCTAGCTTCCTTTTAAACGCCGTTTATCGTTGTTCAAACAACAAAAATATCGCTTAGAAAAATACTTTCGAGGAAATAACTCTATTATTTTCAAGAAAATTTTCGAAGAACAATATAAAAACATTTACTTGGGTACTCAACTTTATTATTAACTTAAATAGCAAATATCTTCCCATTAAATCGTTTTTAGGGTTCCGTAGGCAAATAGCGTCAACGGGTATGAAGGCTTGAATTGTTATTTCTTTTGTGTTAAGTGTGGTGTCATTATGGAGGATTCCTTAACTTAAAAACGAACAACACATTGTCTAAACGTTTATTTCTTTTGTCCTTTTTTTTCGAGGGAAATGCCTTAGGCACTAAATCCTCCGAGGTTCCTCGTCAATGGCAGCTTAACAGTAATGTCAAACGCCTCTTATCCGAAAGGTGCCTGATTATATATATACCACTTGCTCGGCAATGAGGGAAAACATCGTAATAAAACCTGCAAATTCAAACAACTATGAATATGTAACCATGGTCCAAAAAGCTGTCTGGTTCCCCCTAAGGGTTACAAAGGCAATCGCTTCAACGTACTTCATTATCAGATTCGTTGAAACCTGCATCATGGTCTAAGCGGACCCCGACTAAGCACGGGACAAATAACGCTAGAAGGATAATGATGATTCTGCAAACTTTAATCAATTAAAAATCCATGGTACGGAACCTCTGGTATACGAGTCCGATTCGTACTTAGTCGGTTTAGTGGTTGTTTTGAGGACCTCGATCGTTATGTGGGTGGAACGGGTGGAGCTGACTATGATTATTACACCGTTCAAAAATTCACGTTGCAATTTTCTTTGTAGTTTTGTGACGTTGTCTTTAAATACGAAAACAGTAGGTATAAAGTGAAGGTTGGTGACTCCTGTACTTCGATAGCAAAAGACATGTTATCTTTTGAAAATGAGGAAATTAAAATTACAGTTTAAATATGATTTTTTTTTCTAACGCACGCTATTCTGACTAATCTGGATTTAAAGTAATCTTAATTAACGTCATAATGTTTTAAAAACATAAAAGCCGCTGGTCACTACTAAATCAATACTAAATGACATAATACATACTATGTTAGAACTTCAACAATTATTATGATATATGACTGGCCTGTTGGTCGAGTGGTTAGAGACCCTGGCCACGAAACTAAGGGTCGCGGGTACGAAACCCGCTAGGGGCAAATGTTTCGTGTGATGAACATGGACATTTGTACTCGAGTCATGGATGTTTATAAACGTATTTAAGTATGTATATCCGTTCACCTAGTATCCATAGCACAAGCATAAGCTTAGTTTGGAACTAGGGAATTGGTATGTCAGTCTGGAAAATTTATTTATTTATTATTTATTTATATATGGAAATCCATTGGAGATCTGTTTTCACTCATCTTTTCCTACGTCTACGTCACAAAAGCTCATGTGCTGACTCTATTATATTTAAATGAAATTTAGCTTCATGTGTTTACATTATACTATATGATTATGCACATTGATAATAAATAAATATATGAATGCACCTACGTGCATTCAAATATATACATTGTACATATAGCCTATTGTGATTAACCGGCAATCATCGGAGGAATAGGCGAAGTCCAACAAGCAGCATGCTTCAATAATTTATTTAAGCTAAAAATAAGTTTAAGTTTGATAAGATTGAAAATTGAGAAAGTATTGACAGGGCTAGCTCGACGCCTACGCTTCTCTTTCTTTTGATCATCGAGCGAAGTGGAGCTTAAATATAAACTAAGTACCTTTTTGAAACACTATCCGCAGAAAATAATTCTTAAGTTGTACACCTGATTGGAGTGAAATGGATTGATGGGTGAAGGTATCGTGCGGTTTCCGCCGGTGGGCGGTAGAGGACAGCGCTACGCCCAGCCGGCTAATGAATAACATGCAAATTACCCTGTCTAATGAAAACCGTTCCCTGCTTAAACACTCGCTTTCACAATAGTTTCCAGCTCTCGACGATTTCAGCTTTGTCTTTGACGTGACTGGACTGTCCTGGTTTCGCTTATCGATTTAACTTGCCTATTTTTTGATCTTACGTAGTACGAATGTTAAATGCTACTTCTTGGAATAAGTAAAAGATTTATCGCATGGATAAGCAATCGCGTTGAATTTAGCATATTTAAGTAGAAATAAAATGGTCGATTTCATGGTTAGGGGAATTCTTTAGCAGCAAATTTAATGCTGAGAAAGACCAGTATTGAAAGGGCATCATAAAAAAAATGCTACATGAAGAGTTCGTAGGAATATTTATTACGTAAATAATCTACCATTTTTTTATAATATTTATTAATAAAATTCAACCGTTTATACAATATTGTAAAAAAATTAATAACGAGGCATTTTATACACTTTTACGAATTTAACGCAATCAATCAATTTAAATAAATATTTTGTCGTCTAAATAAAACTTTTTTCAAAAGCTTATAAATGCCAAAGCCACGTCGAAGAGTTACCACGCATTGTGGTTCACTGCACTCGAAACACTTGGACTTACAAGAGCAAAGTTTTATTCCTCAGCATTATGAAAAACTGCTCGTATTGCCCGGTGTGTGGACGAGTCGAGGAGATGTAATATACTGGAAAAGCTAAGCTGGTTTGATGTTCTTTACTTAGAACCTAGGAGCAGTTTTTAAGCACTTTGAGCCATAAAAAGCAGTGTAACAAGTTATTAGCTCGTTGTCTTCATCAGCACGAACCGAATATAGTTTTTTTAGCTGTTCTTTAGTAAGAGTAATTAAACAATGTTATGCATTGTCTAAGATTGACCTATTCTTAATAGACACTGTTTTCTGCTAACATTGAATCAGGTTTAAAAGCTATTTTATCCCGCAGATCTTGAGCAAAGAAGAAAAAGAATTGGAGGACTACCCCAATTCCATTTTCCCCCTTACGTTAACATAGATCTCTGGGGGTCCATGTAGACCACTTTGGTAAGCATTGCTTTAAATCGTTTAAGCGTATTACAGAGACAGAAACGTCAAATCGGCGAATGTTTCGTTCAGAGATGTTAAAATTTTAAAACACAACTTATCGGAGTTGAGCTGGAACTGGTCAGTGGATTCGAAGACTTACTATTTATCTGGAAGAATTGTTTTATCTGGAAGAACTGTTTTATCTGGATAATTTAGCTGCGACTTTTCTCATCTTCTAGCATTACCATTATCATGTATCATTAGTGATCTGAACGATTTTTCATGCTGTAATTCACTGCCTCGTTGGTTTATTGAGTGCCAGAAATTGTGCCTGGTTGTTTTTATTGAAACTAATAAGTACCAGTCCGGAAATTGGCGGTTTTCAACAAGCATGCTTGATAGCAGTAGCAAACCACTGGACCTAGGTCTGACTATTTTGGCTATGTCGGTTAGCCGTCCCGTCGGTCTATGAAGTGAAATGTGTAAAGGCATAGAGAGTGAACCTGTGTTTGCGCAGATATCTACTTTCGTACTATAATATCCAGCGTAGTCTGCCATTTTTAATTGAGATTAGCTGCTGTGACCGAAATCGGTAAAGAAGATGTACTAAAAACCTAGCACATAGGTAATACACCTCAGTCATTTCTTGGTATCTATCTGCGTGTACCCCCTCGTACGTGGCGGATAATGCGTCCGTCGAGAGTCGAGACACCGCATGCGATGCGAAACTTTCTAATCTTTTAAACTTTAACTAAACTAACTCCGCGCACATCCGTCTTGTTACTGGATTTTATTTTTGTGCGCTTCACCCATAATAAATATAGTCTGCCACAGCCGTACGTGAACGTGGTTGATGTGGGGCCAATACTATTAGTCCTTGTCACAACTTCGTGTTTTGTCCGGCATAGTAATAACAAATTCGTTTGTGACAACTCGCGCAGATGTAACCTTTGTAATTACGTAACAATCAGTTTGGAACACAAATGTAGATCTCACTACATGATATGGAAGAGTGCTATTTAAATCAGAGTTGAAATTGTATTTGTGGAAACATCTAAAACTGAAGTGATTATGTAACCAATAAGCTTCTTTCGCCACTAGAATGCTATATTATCCTTGATTAAGATAGGTTATAAAATATTTTGAATAAAGGTAGGTTAGGTGAGAAGATAAATGTCCACCGTGCAAAACTGGAGTAGGCCGCTAGTATAAATATAGTAACAGATTAAAACCCCATTCTAATTGAAATATTTGCTATGTCGTTTTAGATAAAATAATCCGTTTATGACTTGATGTCTTTTTAAAAACCTGCTGTAAACAGAGTTAAAGCTGAGTTGCTTACTAATTATTAGATATGGGAAATAAATCTTATTGTTTTTCAAATCTATGACATCGATATAAATATCAGTGATAATATGGCCCGTTTAAAGTTTAACTTACATACATACATACATAACATCACGCCCATAATCCCCGAAGGGGTAGGCAGAGTCAAAGAGGCAGCATGCCCCTTCAACCACATTCAGCCAAAAATAAAGCCGGGCTGGGTTAGATGGAAAATTGTGAAAAAGCAGTGACAAGCGGCTAACCTGTCGCCTACATAATCACACACCCAAAACCCGATATACCATTAGTCGCCTTTTACGACATGCTAGGCAAGAACCACATTTGGCATATTCTTTTTAAGTCCCAGACCAACATGGGACAGTGGGCTGAGTAGGATGGAAAGCTGTGAGAAAGAAGTGACAAGTGGCTAGCTCGTTGTCTTCTCCGTCACATACCCAACAGCCCGTAAACCATTAGTCGCCTTTTACGACATGCTAGGCAAGAACCACAGTTGGCACGTTCTTTTTTTTGTCCCAGATCAACATGGGACTAGTTTAACTTAGTTGTATAATAAAGTTTACGTATTTATTATTTAAAATGATTCGATTTTAAGATTATACAATCAAACTAGCGAAACTTAATACTATTTAGATTAGAGCTTGCTCTTCATTAGAGCTTGCATGCAAATTAACAGCGGAAATTAGATTATAAGATCAAATTGCAAGGCAGTTAGTTAGACTGTAGGAGGAAACAAAACGTAATCGCTGTAAGCGAAACGAAGTAGATATTTTAAGCAAACCTTTCTTCATACAATAAACAATGGGCTTTGTGAGGTCGCTTTAACGCTTCAAAAGGGCATTATTTTCCCGGGCGAGTGATTAAGAGAGCCGTTCAATCGTATCGAACAACATTACCGGCGTATTGACTGAGTAGATAATGACCACATTACGACATTCGGGCCCACCTCAAGAAAGAGCCATTCTCTCCGTTCAATTATCCCCAAAATAAACCATGGAACCTTCAAAATTCACTGTCAAAGGAAAAATTGAGTGCGAATTCGCGAAATCTTGCTAATCTCCGTTCATTTGTATGCGAAGTAGAGTTCGGAATAGTCGCCTAATTAAAAAGAGTCTTCTTTGTGATGCAGATACGTCGGAAGGCGCAATCAGGCCCTCAGCCAACTCTTCAAATAAATCTTTGGCTAGAGAAATGTGAAACATCTAAATGAATTGACTTACGCTGAAGTAATTTTAATAGCTCCGTTAATTATACTATAGCAATTTTTTTTCTATTCACATTGAGAACCAAATATATCAATAACTTTTGTATATTCTACGCATCAGTGGCTAAGACATACAGCATTTTATTTAGGGTTACTTTAGGGATTTTTTTTAACTTTAATAAGGGGACGATGGCGGCTAGGAGGCTTCTTCCTACATCGAATATTTCCCGATTAAATTGAGACTGTTTTTTATGTTTCTTACTGGTTATTGCCCGCGTGACAATTAAAAAAAGGAATAATTTTTTTAATTAATTAGGGGTCGAACCTCTAATTCTTTATCAAAAACTTGTGGCCTGTCCCGGCTTCGCATAGGTGGAGATATTTGTGATTCCCATTTATTTCTATTACTCAGAGATAATGTAGAATTCTACTGGTGAATGCATATATGAAATAGGTCCAGAAGTTTTTCAGTTTATTCGTTACAAACATACAAATCTTTCCTCTTTGTAATATTAGTGCAGATAATATAGCCTAACTTACTCCCTACACGCTTCGATCCAATAATGAAAATTTTCCTGCTAGTGACGTTTCATTTAATTTTAAAGCATTTTTTTTTTACTTTTATAGTATAATCACCAGTCTTTTAACTTTCAGTGGCAGTTTCTTTTAGTAAGCAGTTTAATTAGAGTCTTAGCATGCGAAAGCTTAGAAATCAAAAGCGGCCGTGTGTAGCTGCTTTAATTAACATGGCCTTCCTTGAACTGAATGGCATATTGTAAGTCTGCCTTTAGCCTTCCCTCGACTCAGATCGTGAAAGGCTTCAAAGCTTTAATACATATGAGAAATATAAAATTGTACGGGTATAATTTTTATTTTTTCTTATATTCTTCTTTTCATCGGTAGTGTAATGAGGTAAGTTTTAAGAATAAATACAATAAAAAATACAGTTATCCAGTACCTCCTAATTTTTCAGAAGTCTGCTAAAAAAAAAAAGGGATTATCGATGTTGTTTTCTTTTGTTTTGGTTGTCCAGTTTATTAATACATCGAATTCTCAAGATCTTTATATATGATATTCTTAAAAACTACACCCCATTGAATTTGTCATTATTACATATTTTCGCATTATTGCCTCGGTGACTAAATATATATAAATATAGTGATATTTTACAGTCCAAGGGGCTGTCTTTCAAATCATTTGAATATCTTATTCACGATTATTCTAGTATCAATCTCTGTCCACCCGAAAACCGCCAACAGTCTGTGGTCACGGTACAATACAGTATGTATGACATACGCGACAATTGGCCGTACATAACACCTGGTTTACGAGCACCACAGATCAACCAGCAGCGGCTGGGCCTGACTCGGCTCAATGAATCAGCTCGGTTCAGATCGAACGTCGCTCGATATCTCGGCAAGAGTATGTAGCTAGTAGAACGTTTGACTTGGATGAGTAACGGTAAACGTGTAACGGTTGTGTACATCTGCAAATGTTGGTAAACAGCTGGTTCTCCTTAACCATTCTTTAAACTAACGAAAAAGGGTTGTGTAAGTCAACAACTAATGTGTTTTTTGTTTTTTTCCTCCTAGCATGTCAAGCTCTTAGTCTGAATGGAGCGGCTGGGCCAGACTCGGCTCAATGAATCAGCTCGGTTCAGATCGAACATCGCACGATAACTTAGCGAGCATATAGTAAGTGGCTCTTTCGACTTGGATAAGTAAGTGTTGTGAACATCTGCGAGTGATGGTTAACAGTTTGAAGAGATTGACGGAAATGGGATATTTAGGTAAGTCAACGAATAAAAAAGTTATTAAAAGTTATTTTGTCCTATGTTGGTCTGAGACTTAAATATTTTGTGCCTGTGCTTTTACTGTGCTTTTACCACATGCAAGTATAGCATGTGGTAAAACGCGACTAATGGTATATTGGGTTTTGGGTATGTGATTGTGTAGGCGATGATCTAGCCACTTGTCATTACTTTTTTCTCAATTTCCACATTTAACCCAGTTTTTTTTTGGCTGAATGAATAACGGGAGTCGCTGCTCTTTTGACTCTCCCTACCTCTTCGGGGATTACGGGTGCAATATTATAAATAGAAAAAAAATATTGGTTAGAACATTGAAGTGACTACTTATGTGTGACATGTTGTGTCCTCCTATTGCTTTATGAAATCCATGGAACTATTGGTAACTATTCGTCTACTCACCAGGTCGGCACTTATTCTTTCGGATGTTATCCATAAATGTATGTTTTCAAAGACATATTTTGCACACAACAGTTGTCATTATGTAATTCTGCCTAATTTAGTAGCAAAATGTGAATACACCTGCAAAGGTTAAATTTGGTGAATCAAATATAACGGCAATGTTTTCCGCGCTCAATATGTAGGTACTTAAATTTATTTATATTCGCAATAAAAAAATATAAACTAACTAACTAACTAAACTTCACGCCACTTCCCTAGCGGGGTAGGCAGAGAGAACCGAACGCCATATGGCACGATCCTTACACACCTCACTCGCCTCTTCAACATTCATAATCCTTTTCATACAAGCTCTACGATTTTTATGACTCCTAACATCACCTTCTTTTAATACACGACCAATCTGGTCGTGGTAGGTGAGCCTGGGCCTTCCGCGGCTCCTACATCCTTCCACATTCGCATTGTATATCTGTTTAGTCAATCTTTCGTCATCCATTCTTTCCACATGTCCGAACCACCGGAGCATGCCTCTTCTTACCTTGACTCCGACGCTGTCCTTCAGACCAACTCTCTTTCTTACATCATCATTCCGAACGCAGTCTGTGAGCGATACACCGCAGATTTTCCGCAGCGCACGCATCTCGACCGCGTTTATTCTACTTTCATGCTCTTTCTGCCAAAAAAAAAATATAATTCCATTTTAATCATATTTATAATCAAAACAACAACTCTGTTTCAAACTAAACATTTAAGCTGTCTTGTCCCAAACCATAGACAACGATACACAACGCATATTCCATAGAAGCTAAGACCCGATGTAGATCAAGCTGAATTCAGAATACGCTCAGTTTGCTCCTGTCGACTCCATATCAGTTTGTATGCTTCAAGATCGATATAGACTAAAGTAACAATTTATGTTGCATTTTATTTCTATTAATATCGTGTTGCTTCTCTTACAGAAAATGAAATGGTACTTATTGTCTTTTTTTACGAAATAGTTTTTTTTTGTTCTACTTTTAAATGTGGTACTGCACTTAAAAGTCTAATACATTTAGCATGTGAAATTGCATTCCCGAATACAATCTATACATATAAGATGCTTTGTCCTGAATGAATGACTGACGGATCAACGTAACAGCCTAAACCGCTGACTGTAGAGCCCTGAAACTTAGAGATGTGCTCTTTATATGACGTAGGCATCCGATAAGAAAGGATTTTCAGAAATTGTACCCCTAAGGGGATGAAAAATAGGGAAAAAGTTTGTTTGGGATAACGTGATTCCTTGGTCCAATCTACTTTAAATTTTGAATAAACATTCTTTAACAGAATTGACTTCTGCGCTGACGAAGTCGTGGGTAAAAACTAGTGCGTACTTATATGGTAAAATATGTATTTTAAAGTGAATTAATTTAAATAAATATCATCGAGAGTGTAAGTTAAACAAAGGAATACTTACACCCATTTGATTTCTGGTTTCTATGTTATTTCATACGTTCGGATTGCATTGCAATATCATAACAGAAGCGCGTTATACTATTGACAATTAGACATCGAATAGCGAGTGGGTTTGCATGTAATCGGCTTTGAACATACACGATTTGCATGGCCAGCGTATGTAGGTAAGAGCTACCAATCTGCTAGCAGGGCTGTGCATTTCAAATTTATTTGAATGCTTTTGTATGACTTTAGATCGCCCAGTGTTTATTTTTGTCTAAAAGTGATTTAAGCGACTAGCTGCCCCTTTGACTTTGCCCACCCCTTCGGGGATCACAAGCGTAATGGTTTGTATGTATTACTAGAAATTCAGGCACAGGACAAAACATATTTTCGTCAAGGATAGGTTGTCCCAGTGTGGTTAACTTTTCAATGTTTTGCCTGTCAAATTCTAAAATATTGTATGAATACATTAGGTAAGTTATAATAATAATAATGTCTTCCTAACCGATATCGGTCACGGCGGTCAATGTCAGCGAGGAGGAAGTGTGTGCGCAAACACAGGTGCACTTTCTATTCCTTCACTCTCATAGTCCAGTGAGACGGCAATTTAACATGACCGGCAAGAGGTCAGGCGCAGGACCAACGGCTTAACGTGCTTTCCGAGGCACGGGGGTGATTAAACCGCCAATTTCCTGACTCTGGCCTATTACTGAGTAATTTCAATATTAAAATAACCAGTCACTAATTCTTGGCCCAACCCGGGATTTGAACCCGGGACCTCTTGGTCCGTAGGCGGCGCATCTTACCACTGGACCAACGAGGCAGTAAATTTTCGAAAGTTATAATATAAAGTGTAGATAATAAGGGTCCTTTATGAAATTTTATTTTATTTTTTGTGAGAAAAGAGAACCATTTATATATTAGACTTTGCTACGCTCCATTAAAATTTAAAATGAAAGCGAAAATGTTGGTCATTGGAAGTCGCTAAATACTTTTTCGCTAAGTTGAGCCCCTACAAGCTCCAACCCTGTCTAGATCGAGCTTAGTCCCGGTCAGCTGAATAGAATATTCATTATTGATTCCAGCCTCGGTCGTGACGGCTGTTCTAAGGAGGTCCCAGGCTCCAAGCGAATATTAAAAGTATCAAGACTGTTTAAGGAAGTTTGCCTTGGGTACTGTTCGAAGCAACATTACCTTGTGTATAGTAATAATGCAGTTACGTTCTTGAAATCACTTCTTATAAATACGTTTTAGTTCTCGTCAATGTCATACAAGTATACTTGATGGTAGATACTTTATCGTATGCTATGTTATAGAATTATCTTCTTGTCTACTTTTCAATCATGTATCAATCTTCGGACAATGCTGAAGTTTTATTAGTCACCAGAAATAAGGCTAGTGTTTAATGATAAAAAACGGTTAAAAATGTTGTTGATTGATTTTAATAGTTGTTATCAAATTTGATCGGCTTATGTCTTTGTTCTTTTATTATGTGTTTAGTATACGAGGACGATTTGTGTGTATAAAAATTGAATTTGAAAATAGCCCAAACAAACCTAGTCACGTATTCATTCTCACGATCTCCTTTCGTCATTTTCGTATTCTCAGCTGTCTGCGCGAGCTATTGTAGTTCGCTGAATATATGCCTAAGTTTTATAGCGTCGATAAAGGCCCGATCCGATTGAATCGCGAAGCGATTGTTGTGAAACTTCACAATGCCATGGGAAATTGACAATATGCTCTCTTGAACTGAACTGAGATACCTGTTGCTGGCCGTAGATAACCTTTTGACATCGCCTGCGATGTTTACGGGCGGGAAATGCTTTAACACTGCCAATCGAGTGCTTCAGATTGAATTAATTATTAGGGTTGTTCTGGTTAATGATAATTAGGGAGACAATGTAAGGTATTGATTGCCGTTTAGTATTTCCGATTGAGTATTAGATAAGACCGCTCCTAAATTATGGAACACTATCATATATATACTAACATATACTAACATATATCATAGCCGATTAATATTTTTTTTATTGTAAACTAATTAGTATTTGATATGGTTTTAAAACCGTTTGTTGAATATAAAGGAATGTCAATTAATTAAACTGTCATGTATTTGTGATAAATAGAAAGCCCAGGGGTACTTACATGCTCAAATTGGAACCAACAGTCTTCGCAAGTGTGCGTCGTCCTTACACAATGCACTATCACTGCTCCTACAGATTCTGTATAAACGTTACTGTGAATACAAAACACCCTTTAGGTAAAGCTAAACTTATGTATTTCAGATAGTGTGTAGCGATATCAAGTGAAGTGGGCGATGCGATGGTAGGCCGGCTATCATTCATATGGTGTTCATAGAATTTCAATTTACCGTGTATGTTCGCCATTCGATGTACTGGATAAGGGTTTAGTTAGAACTCTACTTTAGAATTTTCATGGTAAGTATTTATATTTGTAAGAGGATTTCAACTATCGAAAATTGTACGTGACCAATATTTGGAAAAATGAAAATTATTCAAGAGTATGAAATAGTCTAGCTCTTGGAATTTGAACACGTTTGGATAGTTTTTGGTATATTTGTCTATTTTTAATCGTCTCACGGTCTCAAGCACACCACGTAAAGTGGGTGATTGGATATAATAGGGATGATGACTGCATTAAAAAAACTATACTTCTATTTAGTCCGTCAGTTAGATTATACAAAAATACTAGACACATATTTTTCGCTTTATTAAATTAACAAAAAACCACAAAAATAAAGAGCATCAAAGTTTCACCTTGTTTTGGAGTGGGGGCTCGCGACGTCACTATTTAGTAAAAAAAATTACGAACGTGTGACGTCACGCGCAACTTAATTGCATTGTATCTTCTTCAATGTTTGTTTGACAAATAAATAACAAAATACGTGTTTAATAAATTTTTATAATCTAACTTACGGACTGAACAGATTTTTTTACACCTTGCTTATTAATGGATAAAGATATTCTGCGACCAGGGTATAGGGTAATTTAAACTGTAGTTACTCACATAGCAGACTTGAATTACTATACGTGTGTGTATTATTCCTTAAAGTGCATTCATAGTTTATATCTACATACATATACAACAGCCTTTCGAGCATGGTTTGTATTCTCTATTGGCGTAATTCATTACATTAATTTATCTCATCCTTCCCGTCGCAATTTCAAAGCCATTTTTATTATGAATCCATTTAAAATCTCTTTGCCCGAAAATAAAACAAACAAGATTTCGGCGGGTTAATAAACGGATGCTGCCAAAACGGGGAGTGAGAAATCAAATAATCCAGAAGATTTCGCGGCGTTTTGCGTTTTTTGTTTAGAAAGCGATGGACTGTGGGGTTGTATTTCAATTTGACTTTTCCGTGGCCTTTTATTTTGGGAATGCGACTTTGTTTTGTCCGGCAGAGGTCATCTTCATTTATTAAGTGGGTGGTGCGTTAAGTTAATACAATTAAACGGTTAATGAGTTTGAAAATTGATAGGACGAATTATAGCATTATTCATTTCTCGTTTTACGCAAGTGCATAAAATGTAAAGCAGGATTATTTTGATTGTGTTTCTCATCGACATGTAACTACAGTGTGGAGTAACATTTCATGTCAATAATAATTGGATAAAAAAATATGCAATTAGTTACTTATTTATAATTTATAAAAAAAATAACCGAATCAAATATATATGTATTTGTTGTTATTAGGCACGATCTTTTAAACTTCGAACATTTATTATTAAAATCGTTATCAAATCTTTCATTGCTTTTAAAAACCCATCGTACACTATTATACTTACTTTATTTAAACGACGATTACCAGTAGCAAGTCATTTGCTTAACTGAAGTAGTCTGTGGTTCAGCGATAAACGACGCGTAATGGGTAAAGATGGTCGCCAATGGGTCGGTGGTTGGTAGTCGATGCCATATAGGGTAGTGCCATATAGTAATATGAACCATTCAGCGATGACCACTGGTGCTGTAAAGAAGCCATAATGTTCAGCGATTACACACCAGAGTTAATGAAAGATGTAAGTAGATTCCCTTTGTCGTTTATTTTTATCATTATAACTACATATATTACAATCCAATAGATTAGTAGGATTCTTTGACCGGCGAATACTAAATCCACGACGTGTTCCTAATGAAAAATAAAAACGGAATATATTCAAAGTCAAAGTCAAAGTCAAAATACTCTTTATTTATATAGGTTTGAAACAAACACTTATAAATCGTCAATTCAACAGGAAAATCAACTAATAATATAATAATTCGGAATGTTGTTAAAGAAACCGACAAGAAACTCGGTAGTTACTCTTTTACAAGGGTGTATAGATTATATGTCAGACACCAATTTTATTTTTATCCTGGTCATCATTATGCTCTCTTTTATCATACATTAATGCTATTCATCGCTCTTTCATAAAAAAATATATTATGAGGAAGGCGAAATTACGGTGCAAGTAGTAGTGACGGCAATATTTATATTTTACCCGGCAAAGTTTCAGTTTAGCACAAAAACTTAATATATAACTATACAAACCTTCCTCTTGAATCACTCTATCTATGTGAAAGCGCATCAATATCCCCTGCGTGGTTTAAAAGATCCACGAGTACAGACAGAAGCGGCAACTTTTATTTACACTACGCTAAAATGTTTTTTTTTTTATTCTTTATTTAATTTAGGGACTTTAACCACTGGTTATGTCAGTCCCATCATAACCTAATTATAATTCTATGCACTTACTACGCTAAAATGTTAAAAAGCCCTTGTGTTGCTGTTAGTATATTTCAATTTAACACTTTTCATCTACATTTTTATTATAAATGCCACTCAAAATAAGTTCGTATTTCAAATGGTTTCGATTTGATTAAACCTTTTCGCCAACGAGTTCTAGGGATAGACAGGTCCACCTGTCTGTCACCTTTGCAGACGCCAATAAAGAAAAAAATCGTTTGCAAGTTCTTTGCTCCGTCGACCCAATTGAGTACACAAACCAGATTAGTTTGTTGTATGTGTAAATATACAATCTGTAAATATTTGATGCTAAAAGGTTTAGACGTCAAAGCCAATAAGATAATTGGAATCGAGATCCGAAGCATGCCTCGGGCTTACGATTAAATTTGATTACTTTTATTGAATACGAAAACGTTATTTTAGGTCTATTGAGGGATATTTTCTAACGGTTCGGAAAATAAGGTTGTGCGAAAAGTTAAATTTGAGAGTATGTTTCGATGTATTTGTTTGTTTCTTGGTATTATGGTGCCGTGGCAGGCCCAGGCCAATTAGGATTAAGTGACCCTAACACTACAATCGGGGTTATGTGAGAGCTATCATATAACTACGCTTTAAATCTAAGTATGTTTATATCTTTCTTTTTCGTGGTTTGACACGAGTTTGTCGTCTGAAACTCATGAGAGATCTTTTTTTACTCAACTACACATTGAGATCCGTACAGCTAACAGCAAAGTTTGGAGGTTTTAATAAAAGTTTAATAGATTTTAAAGAAGCTCGTAGATAAATCCAGATCTCCATCCAGAGTACACGGACTAGTAAAAAAAGAAGGATTCCGCGCTACTAACTAGACATTGAAGCTCCTCGGGTGCAGTGGCGTAGCTACCCAGGGGCAAGGTGGAGCAGTGCCCCGGGCCCTAAGCTTGGGGGGGCCCTAAAACCTGATAAGCACACCTCTTCATTTGAGTTTGATTTGACTCTGTCTAACGTAGGAAGAAATATGTTAGTGCCCTCCCTGCAGCAGGGGGGGCCTGGACCCAAAGCTGCGTACGCCCATGGGCCCTAGAGTCTATTTTGCCCCAGGGCCCTTTGTCACCTACCTACACCACTGCTCAGGTGCTCCAACTTGACACGCGAGTTACGTCACACATTGACATAAAAAGCGCTTCAAATGACAGATATCCGAAATCTGGCTGGCTTGTTATTTTTTTTATTTTGCTTTGACTCACCTAATTAGTAATGCTTACTTAAATGCTGGTCATGCTCTCTAATCTTGCCGAATTCTTTTCGGTAAATGCAACATTCCGAATCGACGTTAGAATCATAATTATTTACCTGTATTAGACGATTTATAAGTGTTTATTTGAAACATATGTAAAAACAATGTATTTTCACTTTGACCAACCTAAGCTAATGCCCTGGATAAGATAATTCTCACTCCAGAATTACAAGCGTAATATAGATTTCAAATATTATGCAAAAAACTGACTATCAGAACTCCGTCTGTAAAAGTGTTTTCATCTTGTGTGACGGTAAAATTTCTGCTTTACCTACTAGTGCGGGTAGCCATTTTCCAGGCTTACTCAAGTGTAGTTTGAAGCGGGAATGGTGCTAGTCTTGATAGGGTAGGTATTTTTATGGCGTATTTCATTATTAGCATACCTACCTAACGTACCTATCAGCTCATAAAATCAGGTATTGTAAGAGGTTATGAAAGCTTTTTTGCATATAAGGTAAATTTTGTGTTTTAGAAGGTATTCTGAATTTTAAGACGATTGTTGTTTGTACTCAAAGTTATATTTTCTCAGTACGATGAAGTATATATTTTTTTAGTAATTCACTCTGCATGATGTCTATGAAGCTAAACAAGAAATTATGTATGAAATCTAGCCAATGCAATAGATGAAATATACTTTAGCGATCGGTACACACAAAAATCCCTTACTGAAATACAAACAACCATGTTAATAAAAAAATAATCTCCTAAAACGGGTTTTGAACCCGCATGCCGGTTTCATGTCCCTAACTACTAGGCTAAGTGGTCTTTATAAAAAAGAAAGACTACGTTTGCCGCCCACCTACCAAGCGCGGCTGGTCGGCGTTTGCCGGGATTTCTTTGTAAGTGCCGCTAACAATGGCTCTTCATTCCAACATTATTTTCTCATACACCTTTGTGGAGCCGAGATGGCTTGGCAACAATTGCTTGCTATTCACAATTTACTGGAGCAAGTTTGCTTCTACGTTCCAATTGCTCACTGTACGATAGAATCGTTAGGAGTGATTCGAATTAGATTTTGCAAGTTCTCGAAAGCAATTATGAGGATAAGCATTGTCAAATTGATATTGAAAATTGTTACCGTGAAAAAGGTTATCTGTCTAGATATAAAAAAATATAGTAACTGATTTCATTACATTTAATTTCATAAAAATATTCATATGCTATAGTTTTATACAGTTTAGGAACCTCAACCATTTTTTTGTTTGTTTCCAAGGAAAGGCCGCGAAAGGCGTATGGTTCGTAATTTGTAACAAAAATACAATAACTTTTAATGAGAAATGACGGAAGATGGCTTTTTAGTTTACCTAGGATAGTTTACTATTAAAACCTCACCAAGCTAATATAATTTACCCAGACAGAAAGAACATTAAAATCTCATTTATGTTCGAGGCATTCAACCATAATTTGATATCTTGCCAGTTTGATTATATTGAAGCGACCACTATTTGATTGTCCTCAATAGAAAGTAAGAATATAATGAATGGCAGGTTTTCTTAATACCCACTTAGTGATGATCATCTGACTTTATAACTACTCAGTTTTCTAGAAATGGGACTTACAATATTTTAGTAGTCAATCGTTTTATGTACAAAGTCACTTTAGTGTTAATCAAACACAAGTGTAGAGTGTAGTACCTACAAATGTAAGAAAATCTCCTGAAGAGAACCAAGGGGTTAATCCCTAAGTTACCATCGTTCTATCGTTTGATTGTGCAAATAAATTAGGCCGGGACCACAACAGCGTGATGATTCAAAACCGCTTCCATCTCTATTTGAATGAACAATATTTTGATTCTCGACCGTCCATTCGCTCGGGCGCGGTAAACAAAAACTGAAAATTGCATTGCTTTGTGAAATTGCTCTGGTGCTGCCCGTCAGTCAGGTTGTAAATCATGACTCCAAATGGAAGCGGCAAAAGTCGCTGGCTCGGATTTAGTGTTGATTGGGACACTGTCACAATATCGGGACAGCCGGTTAAATGTCTTGTCACAACTCTAGTTCGCTGTGATTAATGGGCGTTTTTCTATCAAAATTGTTGATTAGATCTATGTTTTTATTCTGATCGGTTTAAGGAAAACCGTTTTCGATAAATGTTTCTGTGTGGTACAATGAATGAAAAGAAATATGCAGCGTTTCTGGCCAGTATTTCTAATATCTGTGACTGAATTAGCAATAGTTAACGGATTTTGTAGAATAATGGATATTTATTTTACTTATAGAAACGGATTACCTACACTTACTTTGCACCTTTTTGAAGTATTGTGATTACATCTATCTAGTATAATTAAATTTATTTAATTAACTGATATGCTCTTAAACGTTATGCCACAAAAATATTCTTCCTTCATGCTCTAATAATTGTTTTACTTTAAAAAATAAATGGTGTCAAAAATGGTTAGTAAAATCGTAGATTGAAATGCTCGTAGTATTGAGCATAGCGAATTTTGATTATTTTACCAAATAAACCATTGTTAAAATTAACAATGTAAATAAACCATTGTCAAAATTAATAATGGTTTAAGTATTTGGTGGATAGTGGAAAATTAATTTGTAGAAGGATTATCCATTACCACATCTCTGCACAGACCGAGTTGGAGTTAATGATCCACAGTATGTATTTGTCGATAATTGACGCGTTAACGTCACTGTAGTAGCAATATCTGCGTCTGCTCAATAACATTACAGCTTTCACATTTCCACCCTTCAAGGGAGTGACGGCATCGCGAACAGTAATAGAGGGCTGTGTGATTTGCGCTCATGAGATTCAATTTCACGCACCCTGTATGATTGACGGCGGCATTATACAGGTGTTCAGCCTCCACACAATTTACTATTGCGTCTCCTAGACGAGTGTCGTTTGTTTTTTGAAATGGAAATGAGAATTTTTATATGAGCAGGTCCTTTGCGAGATAATAATGAATGCGCATGCAAATACGTAACTGTTCTTTATTGCGTTCTCTATATGTGTTGTATGAAGTTTTCATATACTCGGAGTATAAAATATGATGAACTCTTAAACGAGGCTATATATCATCAGATGTAAGAGACGGTAGGTTCAAGTGTGAGATTTGTTTGACTGAATATACTTCCCCACTAATCGTAATGTACGTTGATATTCATGACATGATTCATAGACACATACTGTGACTTTTAAATGATATAAATAGATATTATGTGGTTAGCGCTTGATTTTGTTAACAAAATAATTTATGGTGACCTTAGCTCCATCTTCTTTAGACATCGTATTATTATTTTTCACACTCGATAAGGGACTCAAATTCGCATAATATATTCCAGCAGCGAGAGTGTTGAGTTCACAAAAACGTATGCTGAGTCGACGGTATTCGACGATATTCGGGGTATAATAGACGCTCGGGCCACGCCGTTTATACGGCCCTCGGAATTATCAGCATGATTGGGGACCGATATCGGTTGGGGCACTGCAGTTTTAGGTTTTAGCGATACCGATGTTATTTTTCATGTTTAGGTAAAACCAAACTAAATTATATGTGGCGGACTAAGCGCTTATTCCTAATCACCATTCTAATATTCGTAAAAGAACGCTGTTATTCTTTTTTATATAAATAAATAAATATCCGACGACATCACATACATTAATCTGATTCCGAGGGCACTTGTGTTACGGATATCAGAATCAACAATGGTATTACAAATATATATTACACTAAATATTGGATATTAACACCCAGATACAAAACAAACACAAGTATTCATCACACGAATGTTTGTCCTGGTTGGGGATCGAACCCACAACTTTTGGCACATACGGTAGGATCATTACCGAATGCGCTATCGAGCCAGTCAATTTAAAGGGAGGTTGTGTTAAGTTAGACTCTACTGGTACCGACACTTAACTGGTGAAAAAGCGACCTTTAGATAATGATTAAGATTAAAGTATTTATAAATCGCTTTCATAGAAGGAAGAGCTCACATCATTATTTTATATAGGTAATGTAATGTTAGGTCGAGTGGATTGAGACTCTGACGACGAAAGTCAAAGCTTTGCATTAGTATCCCTCTAGAGGCAAATGTTCGTTTAAACTAACTAACTAAACTTCACGCCACTTCCCTAGCGGCATAGGCAGAGAGAACCAAACACTATCGTTTAATGGTCTATTAATATTACTTAGGTATACCGCCCAATAAGTACCATAATCATCAAAATGGTTGGGGTAATAGTGGGCCAAGCTAAACAATTTATTTGTTTAAAATCTATTTATCTAACCTTCAAACCCAGTCAGTCCCAGCGCCCATCCCTGGCCTCAATTCCCAACTTTATCTCGCGCGGTAGTTCCGTGTAATTGTGTGGGACATCCGTCGAGTTAATGGGCGTTAATGTGAGCGGAGTTGTCTTAATTAAACGGGCAAGTGCCGAGTGTTTGTACACACGTGCGGGCTGCTCGCTCCCCGCTGACGAACTAGTCCTCTTCACTATGATTGTTACACTGCAATAAACAACAGGACTGATTCGTTTAGTTTAAATTTAAACCGGTGTCAGAAGTTAGAGTTTGGGTAGTGATTCTTAAATGCAGTATTAAATCATGTTTTTTAAATTTCACGCGATCAATAATTATGCAAGACTTAGGTATTCCTGCGGTTAAATAATCGTTATTAGATTGTTAACGAACTTCCGATATTCAAATGTAGCACATATCCCTCACTAAGTCTTCCGGAATGTCTGTATAATTCCTGGAACATCTCTCGTTTTTTATCATGTAAGGATGCTAGTTCCGGTGTGGTTTTGAGCGAAGCCAGAGAAATAAAAAATATAGAATTGGTGATCAAACACTACTATGTCGCTCAAAAGCACTAGTGGAATCACGTCACAGCGTTAAAGTGAATGAAAGTATATTTAAAACGATAGACAATAGAATCAATAAGGTAAAGACAGGTGACGACGATACCGTTATTTTGGTAAATAAAGGAGCGTTTAGCGAGTGCCGCCTCGCACGGCCGCTTTTTGCACCCGGAATTTGCGGGACGGTTCCGCATGTATATCCGCATTTTTCTAAACAGCGCTCCACGAAGCTTGGATTATGTGAGAATTTTCACGAGGAATTCCGAGATTCTCCGGAATGGTTCTATGTGAAATTCTCTCCCAGTTCGATACATTGGAATACCCTTTAGAGATTGGAGTGACGCAAAGCGTATTGTCACAGAAGAGAGGGTTCTATACCGTTTTGTCACGTGGAATAGGTTATTGTTTTCCACCGTAAAATATGCCGCCATTTTGGCTAGTTTTCAATTTGACCCGGAAAATATTTGGGCGCTGTGCGAGTTTGTGACGTACGATGATAAAAAGAAGAATGGAGGCAAAATCGATACTTTTTTATTCCTAGTGCATTTTTGTGTCACTACTGCGGCATTGTTTATATTGTTTTGAACATTATAATTGTTTGCTTGTTAAAAACGTGTCGTATGAAATGTTTGTAAAAATAAAAACCAATAAAATTGGTTGGAAATTTCACCCAGCCAATATTTGATTGCCGTGTAGGTTTATAGTTAATCTTAGGCGCTAACTTGAATTAAACTTAATCATAATGGTACAACCAAAATATTGTTCCTTATTGTTTTGGATGGAGATAGTGCACTGAAGAATTAAATAGGTTATCGTGTTAACTAAATAGGGTATCTTGAATATTTCAATAACTTACTTACTTGCAAAGTGTGGTACGATGCTTGTTTTTAGTAAAAAATAATGTTTTTGCTTATAAGCATAAGGTATTCCTTATTCATCTTCACAAATGTTGTTATCCATTATTATTCAGTTAAATATTATATTTTATTACGCACATGATCTTTTACAATATAATGTGTGTAACAGTGGTTTTTGTTACAAATGTATATTATGCCAGTAAATAGTAATATCCGATATTGAACTGTTATATAACTATACTAACTAAATGGATTGTTCATAGTATGTACTCGTGACTAATGTCAACATTTGTAGGTTAAGTTGAATAAACTAGATATGAATTGTAAATGTTGGTAATCATATCACTATATAGAAAGCAGTGCCCATTTTTTTAGTTATATAAAAAATAAATTATGAGTATAAAAAAAGTCCCATGTTGGCCTGGTACTTAAACGGAATGTGCCAACTGTGGTTCTTGCCTAGCATGTTGTAAAAGGCGGCTCAATTGGGTTTTGGGCATGTAATTATGTAGGCGACAAGCTAGCCACTTGTCACTACTTTTTCACAATTTTCCATCTAACCCAGCCCAGTTTAATTTTTGGCAGAATGTGGTTAAAGCAGCTGCTCCTTTAACTCTGCCTACTTCTACGGGGAGTATGGGCGTGATTTTATGTATATTTGTATAAGTATAACATTTACGTTTGCATTAAGATTAAATAAAAGAGATTTGGTATAATTAAATAATTCATTTGTGAATTTTACATAATGACACAAATTATATACATTTATTATATAACTAGCTGATCCGGCGCACTTCCTAATGCCCCGTTCTTGGATTTTTAATACCCATGTTTTTTTCCGTGCAACTTTTTTTTTTCTTTTATAAGAACCTTCACCTGACAATAACAAACACAACTAAAAAAGAATTAGCGAAATCGGTTCAGCTGTTCTCGAGATTTGCGCTTAGCAACACATTCAGCGATTCATTTTTATATTATAGATAAGTACATTATTATAGGTACATTTTTCTCATTGCAACTGCTATGTGCTATGCATAATTTTAAGCCCCTTGCTTATATATACAGACACGTAGGATAATAGTTTTATGATATGACAAATATACTATATTCGAGCTAATATTATAGTGACTGTGAGTTTGTTTGATATGCTATCATGCCTAAGCTATTAAACCGATTTTAAAAAATCTTTTATTGATAGAAAACTACATTATAAGCGAGCGACATAGGCTATATTTTATCCCAGTGTTCTCACAGGAACGGTGCTATAGTAGATAATATTTAAACCTATGTTAGTAACGCATTAGTCTGTGAGCTTCTTTTGCCAGAGCTGGGGATTAATACAATGAATAATAATTACCAAATAATCCTATTATTTGGTAGTATTATTCATTGTCTATAGAGTTCGACTCTTTGTAAATATTTTAGTCATATTTCGGCGAAACGTCAGCGACAGAGGCTGATGTAGCCCGGCTTTGTATGGAAAAATATTTTGGCTTTATGTTTCAGCAAATATCGTAACTTTTATTCAGTTTCCTTTGAAAACCTTTCAAAGGTTTTCTCTGTTAACCTTTTGAAATAAAGGTTATTTATCGTCACGATTTACATAGGAGTCAGAATGGGATTTTTTTTGAGGAAAGTTATTAAGTAATTGGGAAAAATATTGATATTGCAGATAACTGGTTTTGTATGGTTGATGATGGTTTAATTGATATCGAGAACGTTGGAACTTCAAATGTAAGTGCTCGCGTCTCATAGGCGAGGATGGCTGGTTGAGAAAAAAAGGTTACGAAGGTAGCAGTCGCTTCAACGTAATATCACGGTCCACCTCTTCTATAATCCAAATTAATATGAATTATATGATATATATCCGAGTATGGTATTTAAAGATGTTGTTATCATTCCTTTTCCCAGTATAAAGTTCCCAGTGTATAAAAATTGATGCTTCCAATGACAGAAACAAGCCTCCCAACATCATTCCACAAAACAATAAAAAAAGTTTCCGCCACAAAGTAGCCGATCGAGTTAACCATTATAACAGAAACGGTCAAGAGACGTTACGGCTAACATTGTAGAGGCGGCACCGGTGAAAATTGTTTAATGGCGTACTTGCGATTGTCGTAAAACTATATTTCGCGGAGGGTAGACACGGGCCCTCGTTAAAACTCCGGCCGTTCAGTAAATCTTACGGGTTTACGATTCCACAAAAATTGGGCCGGTAACCCCTACGGTGCCGGTACTTCCTGGGGTACTGAATACAATTCCGGTCAATCGACCGGCTTCGGTAGTTTTCATCGAGACTTGCCGTCTAATCTAATACCGATTTATTCGGCATAAATAAGTCAGATTGAAACTGGGATAGGTATTAAGATAATGATGCGAGCTATAGTTTAATCAATAATGTCTTACACTAATGGGTGTTTTGGGAAAATGGGTCTATGTCCTGTAACGTGATTTGTACAAAATTATAATGATAAAAGTTATAATTTTAAATTATGATATAAAGTTATAATTGCGAAGCAGTAAACTTTTTTTAAAGTTAATGTCATGCCGATTGGTTGACAAAGTATTAACTTTTTTTTTTGAATACAGGAAAAAATATTGATTGTAAGTTTCCTTATAAAGACACAAAATGCATGCTTTTAAAAATATTTCTTTATGTTAAGAAGATACCTATTCACAGCGGCTTGTGTAGATTTTAATAATATATCTTGAACCTTACAAAAATATTTGGAGATTATAAAGCACAGATTATAAATTCTCTATAGATACATGCAAAACATCGCCTCCAAAGAATATTTCAAGTACAAAGCTAAGTCAGAATATTCAAACTATAACTTTATTACACGGTACACGGCTCACCCTTCTCGCAGCAAACGCTTGTTTGGTATGAGCCTCGGATTGAACCGTCAATTCACAGTGCGCCCTCCTCGAATCTGCCAAGTGAACTAGCCGAAATATGGTTGGATGCTCGTGGAAGTCAGCAAGAGATAGCTTGGAGCTACAATTTCAGCAATTATCCCTATTATATTAGACTAGACTCGGATATGATATCCGTAATTAAGTTTAATAATAATAGTTTATTACACAAAAACACACGAATGACACGAATAAATTTACAACAGAAAACAAATAGCAGGATTGAATTGTGCATTGGGTTCTCCCAATGCCCAATTCAATTCCTGCTATTAAGTTGTACAGAGGCCCCCAAACTAGGCTGTGCCTGTATCTTGGGCAAACAAACTTAATCTATACATATAATAAATCTGAAGAGAGGTCAATTCTGTACATGAATTATATTTTCAAAATAACTATCAGGGGGTGATTAGTGCTCGATACTGATGCCAAAAATGCAATCAGTAAAATTTTTGTCTGTCTGTCTGTCTGTCTGTCTGTATGTTTCTTATAGAAACAAAAACTATTCGACGGATTTTAAGGAAACTTGGTACAATTATTCTTCATACTCCTGGGCAGGTTATAGTATACTTTTCATCACGCTACAATCAACAGGAGCAGAGTAGTGAAGGGAAATGTTGGGAAAACGGGAGAAGTTGCTACATTTTTTAAGCTTCCGTCGCGTGTGCAACCTTAATGGTTAAAGTTACATAGAAATCATGTATGACGGAAATAGTCTTTATAATATTAACCATAAACGCGGGTGACACCGCTGGCACAGCTAGTTTAAAATATTAATAATAATGTAATAAGTATTAAGATATATTATCATCTCATCATTTTAAAATCGGTAAAAGTTTAATCATAGCACTTACAATACTCATGTAGTTCACCTTATTGCATTTAGTCCGGTCATTTGGTTCATATTTACTTGGAAAGTTTTGCGGGAGTTTCGAAAATTGGTGATTGTGATTGAATTTTAATTTTTCCACCTTGTGTCTCTGCTGCTCTGTCTTAAAACAGTTTTTTGACAATATCTACTTTCCAAATAAGAAATTTAATACAATTTTTCAACTAACCCAACCCGATTTTTTTTGGCTTAATGCGGTAAGGGGCTTTATTGCTCCTTAGATTTTGCCTGCCCCTCCGCGTATTGCAAGTGTGAAGATATGTATGCATGTACGTACTGTAGAGTGCACGCCAACTGCAGGGACAGTTTGATTGCATCATGTAAGTTGCAGTACAGAGGCGCTCCAGAATAGTTACAGTTTTTAACATGCGAGAAGCGCGCATGATTATTCCCTAGATGTGAACGCATCTATCCATGATTGGTTGTTGTATTTTAGTAAGAGCTGAGAAATTACTTACAATTATACATACATACTTAATATCATGCCCATAATTCCTGGAGGGGTAGGCAGAGTCTTTTGACTCTGGCAGGCATGCAGCAAGCCCCTTAAACCACATTCAGCCAAAAATAAAACTGGTCTGGGTTAGATGGAAAATTGTGAAAAGTAGTGGCTAGCTCGTCACCTACATAATCACATACCCAAAACCCCAAATACCATTAGTCGCCTTTTACGACATGCTAGACAAGAAACACAGTTGGCACATTCTTTGTAAGTCCCAGATCAACATGGAACATCTAAAATAATGGACTTACAATTATTATGATTGAAATGTAGTGTGTTCTGTTCTAGTAGTTTGATTAGATCAACCATAAATTCTGCTTCACTCAACAGGAATATGGTGCAATCGAAGATAGTACAATGTCGGTTGTGTGCTTCGTTTGATACCGATTCAGTGTTTCAGCATTCGATTGATTTGCTGAATATGTTTTATAGTTTTGAGTGGATTCTTGGTCGAGTGTCCACTGCACTAATAGATTAGTTAGATAGTAACTACATTATTGTGTCTAACTTTTTAATTTCATAGGTATATGAAATAATTAGCATGCGGCTTCAACTATTGGAAATCTATATGCGATTCTTTAGCGATCATTATTTTTAGTTAGAAAATTTACTCATTTTTTTATGAGTGCTCAAGATAATAATGGTAAAGTCCAATTGGACTATTTTTAAAGTATTGTTTATTTTTGTAATAATACAAAGTTTTATGTATATATTATCGTTCCCTTTATAATTAAAAATAAGCTAGAACAATACACTCAGCTAGTATATATGTGTATTAATGTAAGCTTACAAAATCCCCTCTTATCTTATGATGGTAGTCCCAAACCTCAAACGTACTAAATGTGTAAGGAAATCTTAGTGTGCCGTTATGTGATTCATCTCGCAAACGTTAACAGGTAATAAGGCGGTCAAATGAAACTATAGCCGCAGTAATAGAAATATTCGTTAATAATGTAGGGGAGCGAGCTGTGTCCTTCACGTCTGTAATGGACTCGGAAGATAACAGATATAATAACCGACATTGTGGTCAGGCCAAGGATTGGGTCATACCGAGAGGAGATGGTAAGAGAGATATTGTTTGGTGCTGATTGGAACAAATGTATTATTTATAGAATTATAGGCTTGAAAAGGTAATAATAAAGAATGGTATTGAATGTTTATGGCGGGGTCAAGTTGAGTAAATAAGCTACAATTTCGCGTGTTGCATACAAAGATAAGAAACATAAAAAAGCGACAGTCGCTCCATTAGTGCTACGTCAATGCTACGAAATTGCAACGAAAGAGGCCGTAGTCATGATTGCTACGACAATGCTACGCGCGCAGCGACTGGACGTAGTTTTTTAATTACTACAAATACCTATCTACTATTTAAAACCTTTTATCAGTACATTTTGTAGCCCTGAAATACACACTACGTATACGGTAGACCGCACAGGTCTACTTTTAGGCTCCATACTTAATATGTCAATAGAACCGTATCGTATGTTTCATTTGTACTATTTTGAAACTTTGCCTTAAACTTCTATTTATCTACACATGTTTTCATATTATGGTTCATAAGACGTAAAGAATACTAAAGTTGATTAAAACAATCAGTAAGAAAAAAAATATTGCACAATATTATGTTGCATGTGACATACAAACAGGTTACCGCTAGATATTGTGAACAAAAAAGTAAATAAGCACTCATTCACCCATATTGCGGCGCCCCGGGTGTGCCCCCGCCGCGCGGTCCGTAAGAACGCGCCATAATGTCTACTGGGCCAACAGATGCTCTCTCTTCCTCCGCTCATTACCCTTTTGTCTTATATCCCAAAACGAATACGGAATAGCCGACTCTAAACCGTGCACCGAAAAGCGCAAATCGCTCGAACCACGCGCAATCAGCGAGCAACGAGTATATTATTGAGCTGGAAAATGTTCCAGAACTTAAAACTGCACGATCTCAGCCCGCTTGAGCGAAACAGTCACATTACCAGTGGGATCATGTAAATAAAACATTAGCTACAGCCGTGCACTTATGAATTTAACACGAGCGGGCTAATATCTCGGCAATTACTTAGCTGATTATACGAATTGCTTCGGGCTGCGGAACGGCCCTCTGAAGAGCTTTTTAATTGATTCGAAATGCATCTCTATCGGTTTTATATAGACTGTGTATGCCAGAACTGGAAAATAACTATTTCTTTGAAAGGATTATTTAGTCTTAATGCGCTTTCATTGGCGATTTCTAAGTATAGTAAGTTTTGCAAAAGCTGATATATAATGATACTATCTATATTAATATTATATAGACGAAGGTTTTGATTGTACATATGTTTTTTTACATTGAGGCTCCGTAACGACTAGACGGATTTGAAAAAAAAATTTCACCAATGAGAGCTTTATTATCAGCAAGTAGTATAGGCTATATTTTATCCCCATATTTCCACAGGAACAGGAAATAGTGAGTGAAACCGCGGGATGCTGCTAGTTTTAAATGTTTTATATAGGTACTGTTATTAAATAGAACTCTATAAAATTTTTGTTATTAACGGAAAGCGTATTGTAACGATCATTACAGGCTTCCTGAGAAATTAATATTAACGAGTGTCTGAATTCCAGCGATATATAAATAACGTAATTTTTTTTGTGTTAATAATATCTTTGCTATCCGTGTTTACGCCACGCCATTCCACGTTTACGAAAAAAAAAAATTTACGCCAATATCTGTTTTTCCTTGCAGTTGTATGAATTTATTCCTTGAATATGATATCCTTTTTTAAATGTTCAGTGGCTACATTATCGTGCTCTCGAGAAAATTTTTATCTTTGTTTCTGTCAGTCTACGTTTTGTGAAGCGCGTGTAAGCTTGCAAAAATTTAGACCACTTTCCATTGTTTATGAGGATCACCTCATAAACAATGGAAAGTGGTCTAAGGTCTAAAAATCTAAGTACGGATTACTTAGATTACTTGATAGATACTTAGATTTTTTTTAATCGGTAGGACTTAGACCTTCTACTCTTACAACTGTTTTGAAATATCCATTGAAGCCTTAAGCGTATTCTGAAAGTTCTAATCGTTATTTGACTCTAGTGCGGAGTGTTGGCAGCCGATACAGTCACTGGCTCACTAGTCGCCAAACTGCACGGAAAGATCTATGACCTATGAAATTAAACGGATTGGCTCTACGTGCTATTTACTATGATAAACATTTTTCTTGGAAATTGAGTTTAAACATGTATACGTGCTTCGGTCTGTGTGGGTGGGACTATTTTTAAATGCGGACGATTGTTGAATATTGAAGTTGCTGAATCTAGAGAGCAAATGATTTTATTGGAAGATATTTTTACAATCTGTCCATCTTACTTACCTAGTTGCTTTCCATGTTGTCGATATGCCAGTTTCGATTGGCTCTTCACTTGACTATGAATGATCTTCTGTAAAAATAATAAGTCATACCATAACATTACCATAGTTCTCAAAATTTTTGTTAATTATCATATTATCAAGAAATGTCACCCATTCTTAAGATAATGTCAAACGGTCTCGATAGGATAAATGACCGAAATACGAATTAAAAAAAAAAACTCTCGACATTCTACATAGAAGTAATCCATAAAAACTTTTCGTGCTGGATATTATCTGTATTGTTCAAATGTCCCTATATATAGAACCATACCTATCATTAAGTTTTATAGTTATTGATATATATTTTACTCGTATTAGAATTTCCTGTAAATAAATAGTTAGTGGCTTGCTCTAATTGTTTAGGTAGATTTCTACCTAAATAAATTGTACATGGAAACAACTTAAGCACTTATTCGTGGAACTGTTTAGAAACGTGATTATAACTTGGAACGGAACGTTATTTGGAAATATTTATTAGTATGCATTCAGTCTATTATAAAGGTTATTAGAGCATTAGTCGTGTTCATTTGACCTTTTTTATTATTGCGGCATGCTTAAATAAATTTGGTGAAAACATTTTACAAAGGATTTCCAGTTAGTGAATTTGGTCTATATTTACTCTAAAAAGCATTTTACTCGGCTACCCCTTTTACGTTAGAATGGCATCGACGCTTTTCGTTATTTTATAACGTCAATTCAACAAACCAATTATAGTTAATAAATCTAATCATACCAGATAATTTACATATTTTGTGTCAATACAACAAATGCATTCATATCAATAGTGGTGTGGGATCTTCATAAAGTTTAACTGTACCTAATGATTCGAAGTCGGAAAGTCGAGCGAAGTCAAGGAAGAAACTTGTTACGACAAATAAATCTAGGAGTTCCAGCGCAGCCCATTAAGTGCATGAAGTGGTAATAACAACTCGACGTAAGGCAAGGAGTCAATAATTGGAAAATATTGTCCGGCAGCCAGCGGGGCTTCGGCAATATCGGCTTGCCTGGCCAGCCGGAGATAGTCCTAGATACATCTACAGCTATCTGAAACACAGTGTGTATCTATACTTTAGTAATTCTCTGTGAAAGTTTATACAAACAAACCCAAAAGATTCGTCTACTAAGACAGTAATCTAAAATGATTATAGTTTATTAAACGACTTCAAAAAAAAAAGGAGAAGGTTCTCAATTCGACTAAATTCTTTTTTGTATGTATGTTACTCGATATCTCTAAGAATTTTATTATATACCGATTTTTTGTAAAGCTCGATTTTTGATTGTTTTAAAATGTCTAAGTTATGAATTGGATATAAATCAGTTAGTAATTAGATGAACGGCAATACTTTTGAAAGTCTTAAATTTAGCAAAAATACTTTTGATACTGTGTCTTTAACTAATTATTTGTTATTGTTTATTCGCTGTACTAATGTAAAGGTTCATCTTAAACATTACTCACATAGCTGTTTTACATGAAATCGAAAGTAAATGACACTCGCTACCATATTACGCTACCCAGCCACTTCTACCGTGCTATATAACTTGCCAAATGTTCATTTCAATTCCCGTAATGAACCTCTAGGCCGAGTTGTCAAATACCAAAGGTCTTTGTTGAGCAAAGGGCCTAATGGCTAGCTGAAGGTCCCGTATTCTATAATACGTAAATAATCGTCGAGAGCACTCCATAACTTTTTAATTGCTTTTTACCTCGATGGGCCCATGCTTTTAGTCAGATTGCTTATTTTGTTAATGAACTTCGGAGCTTCAAAACTTTTTGCTTTACTTTTCTTTAACAGCTCGAAATTATCTCTAAAGTATATTAAAATGATTATGCGGTGAACAACTGAACTTTGTTTATTTACGGCAGATTTCGTTCGCTTGTTCTAGAATTTGACTGTCAACATAATCATTTTGGTTGACTATAATTGGATTATTTATTGCTTCATATCCTCTCCTTACTAATGTTATAAATGTGGATATAACTGTCTGTATGTCTATCTGTTAAATCTTAATGACTAAACTATTAAATTTGGTACACATTGTATAACATGGCAATATAAAACTACATTTGTCTGTATATAGAGTTTGTAACTTTAGATGATAATTAAATATCGGTATCATCTGAGAATTGAGTCAGGACAGTAGTGGATCTCGTCAATTGCAACCATAGTATGGGCTCATTGATATAACTTGTTTTAGCGAATAAGATTCTGCTACATGCTATGTATTGTATGTTAGTTACATTAACCACCCCTGACGATATTTACCTACAATAAGAACGAGAGCGTCGCAAGAGGAAAGCACTCTCTAGTATTTACGCTATTTTCTGCGAGTGTGTATCCTAAACTTTGATCGGGAAATGTTGTTTACGGTATGACTCAAACCGGCAGGTAACATTTCGGACATGTAAAGGCGCGAGGCACAAAAGAATTTCAATTTGGTACCGTACCTATCGCGAAACCCTTTTCAACTTTACAAAGTAATTTCCTGACGCAAAATTGATTTGTTGGCTTCGCGGTTTTTGTTTGGCGGCGACTGCGGTTTAATTAATAAAAAAAAGTAACCTGGTTATTTATTTGCAGCCTCGATACTGTTGATCAACGTCTGCGTCATCGGTGTAGTAATGAGAGCGTTTTAATTAAAATCTAACTGGTGGTATCGGGAAAGCGCTGGAATTGAAAGGTGCTGTGATTTATTTGTTGTGACTATCGTTTTGTGTCAAGTACTCACAGGTAGAAATGAATGACAGGTAGGAATTTAAAGGTATTTTGGACATTTTTTCGGACATAATTTTACACAAAAACATAACTTATTTTTTTATGTATATCATGAGTATTGGAAATAAAAGCCTTGTTATAAAAATATGTGGATTTTACTAATTAATAAAATAAGAAAGTCTCATTTATGGCCAGTGAAATCACTGCTTAACGTACTCTTTCGAATTATCTAAATATAAATTATAAGAGATCGTCGTTGACCGTTCTTCGAACGGAACTTCTCGAAGCGTAAATACAATATTTGTTTTTTATCAGAAAAAGGAAATATATCAAAGTGTTAATTTTTTTAATACCTCGGTGGGCACTTTTCAGGCCAAAGTTGAAATGCATAAAATAAAAATACAATAAATACTCTTACTTTAACTACAGGTTCAATTATGCACTGTTAAGAATTCGCAGTATTGTCGGGTTGCGTTAGTTTTTTATTACTCCGGGAAAAAGTACGTTGTTTCATTTTACCCTGGAAAACCGGCAGAAGGAAAGTAATCAAGTTATTTATTTGAGGCTCCGATAGTGTTTGCGCGTCACCCGGCTCACTAATGAGAGCTATATTTTAATTAAACCCTAACCAAGCTACAAATGAAAGCGCCCGAACCGGCAAGATTTGAATAGTAAACGCCACCACGGGTGGGATTGAGACGTTTGTTTTATATGTACAAGTTTATTTAATTTGAATGAGATTGAAATTTTAATAAGGAGGTAATAAAGAAGCCTAATTTCTCGCGAGAGTATGCCACGCGCGGCAATAACTTGATTTTACGAATTTAGGACGCCATTGCAATACTTAGATGTTAGTATGTGCTTTAATATTAAACGAAAGACTATATTTTTCTATTTGCTTATGTACTTATTTTTTTTATTTTAGTGACACAATATTAACTCTGTCGCTAATAAATTGACATTTACCCAGCCACATCAAGATATTTTGAACATCTGACAACTGTATGCACTAATATTTCCAAATTCGTTATGTATATCAATTTATAGGAAGTAAAATGAAAAATGCTGGCACTTACCTTCAAAACAATGACAGATGGTATAAAATGATGTACCTATACTCGTAATAACAGCTGGATATACAGAGCGAGACGAGTTTGTCATACCACGACGGGAACACTTGCAAATAATGCATCCTAAAGACCGTTCCCGAAATGACGACATCCCGAGACTTATTGAAATTCCTAAGTATTCCTAAGTTTAAGTGACGGCAGCTTCAGGGCACACGGGAAATGATTACCATATTGAACGCATTTCCTCGGCGGGAAGGTAGGCTCGTACGGAATTATTTGTCATATTAACGTCACTCCCACAGAGTTTCGACGGCAAGATGTTAATATATTAAATTATCCTCGGAGGTACACTGAGCAGTAACTCGATACCAATATTCCGCTGTTTTCGCTTTTGAATGCCTTTTATGGCCTGTAAGGGTTATGGAGGATTTTTATGTGAGGTATTCTTATGCTTTGCCATTCGTTTCCGTTCGGGGAGGTATTAAGAAGTGTAACAGATGGTATTATCTCTTGAGTGCAATTTTTATATGCGGTGAATTTATAATATGGTTACTACATAGTTCGCATAGTGCAGTTATTTTTATATTGTTTAGTACTGCTCTCTTCCTTTTGATGACGAAAAGCTGATATTTAATATACACAATCAAATGGAACAAGAAAAAGAGCGAGAGTGTTAGACTATTAGCGGTATTAAATTATAGCAAAATAATAAATACGTATCACGTTGGTCTGGGACATAAAAATAATGCGCCAACTGTGTTCCTTGTCTAGAATGTCGTAAAAGGCGACTAATAGTAGGTATATCGCGTTTTGGGTGTGTGATTATGTAGGTGACGAGCTGGCCACTTGTCATTACTTTTTCACAATTTTCTATCTAACCCAGCCCAGTTTTATTTTTGGCTGAATGTGGTTAAAGGTACTTGCTGTCCCATTGACTCTGCCTACCCCTTCGGGGATTACGGGAGTGATGCTATGTATGTATGTAATAAATACAAAGTAGGTAGTAGAAGTTATCGGCTGAATACGTTTAGAAGAATCCATATATTATTTTGGTATGTTTTTAGCTAAAATTGGTAGATATTATTAGTTTTAATATCATAATTGAATACAGACAGTCAGATTCAAGGTTAGTTTTACAATATTTGTGAATATCAAGAATTAGTTTACATTCGTACCTCGTGATGGGACCAGACACTTACTACCCAATTGGCAGAAAACGACGAGGTTTGTTTCCCCCCAGAGAAATTGAAGTCAGACGCTCAACAGACGTGTTTTATTGTATTTGTTTATACAAACTCACTTACGGACGACGGGAAATCTCTATAGGGCACAGTATATTTCTTTTCGAGACTTGCTTCGGTGGGATGATTGCTGTTGATTTTAAAGTGTGTAAGTGTGAAAGAGATAAAAAGGGAAGAGAGAAGCTGAATTGCATTTGTTATCTGGAATGTTTATAATAAATAAATAATTAAATATCCGACGACATCACAATACATTGATCTGACTCCGAGGTAAGTAGCTTAAGCACTGTGGTATAAGACACAGAACAAACACAAGTATACATCACACGAATATTTGTTCTGGGTGGGGATCGAACCCACAACTCTTTGCGCATGGGGCAGGGTCACTACCGAATGCGCCATCGAGCTTGTCTAATTTTAATTTTATAATGTCATTTGTATGGATAAAATATGAACTTACCCTTTATTGACAGAGTTCTGTTTAGAGAAGGCAATTGTAATTATTAAATAATTAATTATATAAATATTTATAGAAATATCTTTTCATAATCAGAATGTCTAAGTAGTTACGCAATTTGTTTCGGCATATTTTAGTAGTAATAGTACTTATACACAAATAAAAATAAATTAGGTCGCTTATTTTTTTATTAGAAACATAGATTTGGTAATTACTACGTTTAAATATTACGCTTCTTTAATAAGAACTTTTACGCGGACCACTTTGTTGCGAACCGCCCAAAATCCCCGTTTGCATAATTCTCAGGACTATAGACAACACCAAGCTTAATCGGGTGACATGACACAGTGGTCCCACTAAAGCTCGCTCGAGGGAAGATAACCCAGGGAATGATTTCATAATTGACGCTGTAATAAGGGAATAACATACGCGCACAAAGACGAGGTGTATTAAATAATTCGTTTACATGAGCGAGTAATTACCCTACCCTTAAAATTGTCGTCGCAACATTAAACGGCGTCCTCGCTTAAGGAAGAGCTCCCCCTGTAGCTCCCACATACTCTTGTGTAATTTTATAGGCAACTGTCTAGCTTTGCTCATATGAGGCGTGGCGATGTTGCTTACGTGATGCGTATACTTTTTAGGCTTTATAATGTCTTCAAACTATACATATAACTTGATAGGTTACTTATAACTGGCCCGATGGCGCATTTGGTAGTGACCCTGCCCTATGCGCTAAAAGTTGTAGGTTCTTCACACAGGACAAACATTCGTGTGATGAATACTTGTGTTTGTTCTGTGTCTGGGTGTTAATATCTAATATTTAAGTATATTTGGAATAGCACTGTTGAATCTGATATCCGTAATACAAGTGCTTAAGCTACTTAGCTCGTAGTTAGATCAATGAATGTGAGGTTGTGGGATATTATAATTTATTTATATAAATAAGTAACACGGATTATATGATCCTTAACTGATGTGATGTCGATGTACCTAAATAGGTTATATGCATTTGTATTAAGAAAATCATAATCCATTAAGATATCATAACATACAAATTTAAGACACATAACTATTTCATCAACAACTGTTTGTCATGGTGTGGAGATGAAATCTGCGCTCCTTGTAATCAAATGGGAACATTGCTAACCATCTGAAAATAAAATTATTTGTTCCTAAAGAAAATATATTTATTAATATAAGATACTATCTGTGCCCGCGGATTCATCCCCATTTATGGTTAATGTTATATAACTTATAGCCGTCTCTCAATAAATGAACTATACTTATATCCAACACAAAAACAACATTTCAATTCGGACCAGTAGTTACTGAGATTAGTGCGTTCAAGAAAACAAAAAAATAAATCTTCAGCTTTATATATTAATTTATAGATTAACATTAACACATACCAAGTGGGATGGTATATGATCCATTGATCCAAGACGCATTCACAAAGCGATTACCCAATTACTTCCTCTTTGACGACACGTCATCGAATGCCAAATGGCTGCAAATTAGTCTCGGTGTATCGTGATGGCGCTCGGAGTGGGTGTCCGATGACCCGTCTGATGTGCGCCCTTTCGTCACGCGGACTTCTTATGCTCGTTTGACTACTGATATTGGGGAGGGTGCGGAGAAAACACCAGTTTCTGTGCAATAGTTAAGAATGTAATTGAAAGATTCAGAAAAAAAAATATGATTAGAAGTTTGAATAATCTTGAACAAAAACTACTGAAGGCTTATGAATAAAATTAGACATATACATAGTAGATAAGCTGGAATAACACGAATACTATGTTTTATCGTTTATCACGAGAGCGAAGCCGCGAACAGAAGCTAGTTAATGATAAAACTAAAAAGCTTCTACTTGTTTTAATGATAGTTTGATAGTCATTTAGCTGAATGTTTTAGTCAAATAGTAATTATATTTACGGATATTTTCAGTTGCGGGAGAAAAGATATTGTAGGCAAATTACATGTTCTTTTGTTGCGGTAATGGATTACACTTGTAACTAAAATACACTATTTATCTAATGAATAAATGAATTGATGTTTATTTGGCACTTAAATACAATAATTTTACAATTAAACATACAACAAGACATAACAATAAAGCACCAAATGCGTCCCCGATCAGTGATACCTCTCTCTTTGTTATATTTAGCGAATTTTATGATAATTTTAACTGTGCTAAGAGTGGACTTAATTTTACGCAATCTCGTGAAAGAAAGACTGTTTATCAACCGTGCTTAAGAGGATTCAAAGAAAAATTCTCGTCATAAAACGAGGACAATGACCTTACAAAATTTCGCTTCATTACTTTTGGGGATTTGAGACAATAAAGTGTGTGTGAACTTGGTGTAATTAGCTTTGTGCCCTAATTTTCTATTGGTTGGAACCTTGGCTTAAAACTTGATTGTAATTGGTTATTAAATAATTATATTATAGGTATTATCTTTACCTAACAAAGCATTCGTTACTAGATCCGGAATAAGTTTTGAAATGGGCATTTTAGGCAGTTTTTTTTTTTTTACATAAGCTTTTTCATAAGGTTGACAGTGATGATAACTGATGATTGCCCAACCCAACCAATATAATATAAATAATAAATTCTACAGACTGACACACCAATTCCCTAGTTCCAAACTAAGCTTTTGCTTGCGCTATGGATAGTCATACTTAAATACGTTTATATACATCCATGACTCCAGTACAAATGTCTATGTTCATCACGCGAAACATTTGCCCCTAGCGGGATTCGAACTCGTGGTCCTTGGTGTCGGGGCCAGGGTCTCTGACCACTCGACTAACGGGCCAGTCTATAGTCTAATATGTCAATAGTTACTAAAAATCCTCAATAAAAAGGTGTTAAAGATTAGTATACGTTAATATATTCGATTATACATATAGGTTTCGTCCATAGCACCATTTGATCACAAGTATGATATCTTACTTAAGACAAGTGCAACGTGCGAGATATCATGCGTAGACGCATCTGACACAATATTTATATATATCTCTATCTGAAATTTTAATATGTCTTGTGCTTAAACGGGGTCCGTTTAGACCATGATCTAGGATTTAGTGAGTCTGGTAATTATAATAAAGGGTCCGCCGATCTGACCTCTACTGACGACGACAGTCGTCATTAATATCAAAAACATATTTCGATATTAATGTAATATTATATTTTGATAATATAGTTGTAAAGCCGTCAGTCTCTCCTATTCGTTATGATAACTACTCAAGTCATTGTCGCAATTCCAGTTGCGCTAAAACCAAATCATTGCTATAAGAAGAACGTTACTCGCCTATACACTTAACAAATGAGATGACGAATAGAGCCGGCGTAAACTCCTGCCTCTTTTGTTTTATATTTTTGTGAGTCGGGTCGTTTGACGGCGCTGAGTAACGTGACTTAGCCTTAATGACACCTACGAGAGGACATTATGTGAGTTTCACCAATCGTAAAACGCGTAAACAAAACATCTTAGTACAGCCTATACACGAGTACGACACGATGGTACATCGTGTTCCGAAATGACTTATAGTGGGTACAACTGTTCGTAGAATGTTACCGAATATAAATGAGCTGATTATTACAACAGGACATTCAATGAGAGGTAGTAAGGAGAAGGAGGCACTTACCCTCTTTGATCTCGACGTGTCAAAGAGTATGCGTAAGCGATATCGCATTGCGTAGCTAATTCTTATTTATTTATTAATTAATTATCGGCAAGGGAATCTGCACTTTTAGATTACAAATGTGGAACCATGAGCAAAGTGGTAGCCACGGTTAAATACGTAGTAATTACTATGCTGAGTATTTAGAATCGGCGTAGTATTTACTGATTAAGTCCATTCGGACTTTAAACATCATAATCATGTTTTAATGTATATTTAGGGATGGCTACTTACCACGCTACTTATCCCCGAAGAGGTAGGTAGGTTTAAGAGCAACAAGTAAACAGTGAGCATCATCTTCTTGGACACCTTGTATACACAGGTACATACAATAAAGTTGCCAGAACTCAAACGTTATTAACGGAGCCGTGTTTCGAGTTATCCACGTCCCAAAATTTTAGTATCTCATCAACGCTTCTCAGCGAACTCAAATCTATATCTCTCAGTTTTACGATGACAAGTTGAGATTAATCCGGCTCTAAGAAACACGTTTTATGAAGTTGTAGTTGGATTGTAAAATCAGCTATTTCGTAAATTTACTAGGCGATAGTCGGAATTACACGATTTCTCACATTATAACGTATTTATTAGTAATTTAGGGAGGGTTTTGGCCTTAGTCTCATTAATAGTCTCTCTTGTAGGTTTCATGAAAATTGAGCATCATTCATCACACGATAAAAGCGAATTGAAATTGTATTCTATTTACGTATCTTAACATTTTACTGAATATTTAAAGAACAATATAGGAAAAGTGGAAGTTATCTTTCTTGTGTGGTTTCGATAGAAGTCGACTATGTCAACGCTATTTACCTGAATGCCATGGAAAATAAATAACATAGATTAAACATAGATACTTTACGTAGTTTATACCCTTCAGGGTATAAATGGAAATGTTTTAGTGAGCAATATATAATTCAATCTAATTAATCATCAATTAATCATATGTAACGAAACTCAATTAGAAACTACTCACTCATGGATTCTCTATTTAATTAGCGTTTAATCAAGTTGTGTATTTGTTTCAGCGGGCAGAACTGCATCGTAGTAGAATTTTAAAATAATTATATTCATTGTCAATACTTTTATAATTTATTTTAAGTTAAGATATTTTGAATTATTCATAGTAAAATTTAATTAAAGCTCGACTGGCGTTTCGATTTGTAAAGAATAATAGTTAGTTACCTATAGTATACTTAATTAATTTAAACCGAGTATATATAATTGAAAGAAATCTTTTGATTATCTTATATATTATTGACATTTATTAATAATCACTTGAAATCGTGAGTGCAAATGAAATTATTATATCTGTATTAGTCTAGTTCATCTTTACATAGAATAATATATTTAAAACAAAGTCACCGCTTCTGTCTGTTCGCTTATATCTTTTAAACTATGCAAGGGATGTTGATACGGTTTTCACCAATAGATAGAGTGATTCAAGAAGAAGGTTTATAGGTATAGTTTTATATTGTTTTATGCTCACCGTGCTAAGCCGGGGTGGGTCGTTAGTGTATATCTATACTAATATTATAAAGAGAAAATATTTGATTGTTTTGTTTGTTTGTATCGAATAGGCTCCGAAACTAATAGACCGATTTAAATAATTCTTTCACAAACAGAAGGCTACTTTATCAGCAAGTAACATAGGTTATATTTTATCCCTGTATTCTTACGGGAACGGGAACTACAAGGGTGAAACCGCGGGACATTGCTAGTTATTAATAAAAATCACCTCACTTAGCTCAAATCTGGAATCATAACTCTATATTTTTTAAACCTAAGCCTGTGGATCTTGGGATCCTAGATTTAGTGAGCGATTACAAGCTGACTTTAAAACAGGACATAACATTAGCAAGATCGTATTCATCTCCGGACGGCTCTAAATGAACAGTTTTTTTCAAGAAAATCTAACAATAAATGAAACTTTCGATACAAATGTTAAAATAAAGCTACAAGTCAAAAGTAACCGTCTTAAAAGAAAATCCTTTTAATTACCGACTACATGGTTCAAGAGAAACAAAGAGTTGAACTTAGCAGTTTAAATCTTCAACACTGCGTTGTCTGCGCGGCAAGTTGCTAACAAGCTTGGAGCAGCGAGTTGCCTCAGCAGTTAAACTGTGGCCCTGCCCAGCTGCCTAGTACATTCCCTTTGTTTGTTGCATACCACTGCACAGGGCAAGTATCTAGATTCTACGGTATCCAACTTAGATTTTATGTAATGAACTCGACTTGTTTTGGTTTGTGTTTATTTAGACGATGAGCTAGTTATTTGATACTTTATCGCAATTTTCCGTTTAACTAAAAGACATTTTATCATTTTCAAATTCGGGTTAAGGATCATGCTCCAAATTATACTTGTTCAAAGTTTTGAGAAATGGTCTATTTGCGTATCTTGACTAAAAATATTTACTTTTTAGTCCCATCTTGGTCTGGGCCTTAAAAAGAATGGTCAAACTTTGTTCCTTACTTAGCATGTCGTTAAAGGCGAACAATGGTATATATTGTCTATGCGATAAGCTGGCTACTTGTCATTGCTTTTTCAGTTAGTTCAATCTAACTCATACCGATTTGATTACTTTTAGCATTTATAGTATTGGTAAGAATTTGTTATCAAGGAAGTAATTAGGCACCTCTCATCCTGTGAGCATGCTTTGCTGAGAGATTGCTCAGAGTCGCAAGAAATTTCAAAGCACGCGGTTGATAGATAAAATTAAAGTATTGATAAACTAAAACTAACTGCCGTACATTTCAAAAAAGTTTTCATTGCCAGCTACACAGTCCGTAGAAACTGTTTGAATCTTTAACTTTGCAAATTCTAGCGCGTGGCAAGAGTCAGTAACTAGCTTAGGGCGGCAAGTAGCTGTAACTAGTCTCCGAAGTGAACTGGGAGCTGTCCAGAGCTGCCCACTTACATTACCCTTGTTTGCAGGCAACTTTCTGTCCGTGGATTGACTTAATTTGAGGAAATAAAAGAAATTGCACAGTTGATCTGATTGATCTATCAAAGGATGACTAAAGCAATTTTGGATGACATCGAACTCGTGAATAAATAATAACATAACTATTGGGACTGAACATTCAGGAACGCTAGGACTCTACAGCTTATATTATAGTCTTCTACATTCCTCATAATGTTATCATCGCCGACTTAGTTGTAGATACTAAAGATAGAACAATAAAGATCTACTTAGATTTTTATATAAGGAGTGGTCGGTAAACTCCGAAATGTTTGTTTAGAAAATTAAATCATCATCTCTTATAAAATAATCACATGTTTCATTAGGATACTGCCCAATTTCTCTATATCTGCATATCTACTTAAATTTTCACGCATAGGTATGTCAGACATCTAACATGGTTAAACTAGCAATCTTAATACATTACAATGCAATACTTCTGTAATTCTCAAATACTTACTCCATTTTAATAAGTAATAACTTTCCGGACGGGTTCAAAGAAAATATGAAGTGCTCTAGAACGGCAGAACAATGCGATTGCAACACTGCAGTTCCCAACGGAAAACACAGAGGGTTCTTGAGTCACCCTCAACGTTTCTTATCCACTTTAAGTAACTTCTATAAAACCCAGGAACAAACGTCGGCTGGCAATCTGACGGTGTGTAGGAATAATTCTGTGAAGAGCAACTTTGTACTGGGTAATTTTTCTGCGCTATGTAGTGGCAAGCTAGGGGATAATTTTATTTCAGTAGTGTGTTACCTGGGTATGAGGTTCGGTATGCAGAATTTTAAACTACATGCAGTTAGTTAAAGTGTGCTATGATTTTCAGGGTACGTTCTATATTTCGTAGCTTTTATGGTCCATGTAGATTTTAAAACTAAAACAGCGTCAGTCGAAATGGAGAACTTTAAACTATTCTAAGGATTACAAATGTTTATATTTTTTGCAGACTATATATTTTAACTTTTGCAAACTCATGGTCAGCATAATTATTCCAGCACTGATGGTGCACGAATCACAGTCTAGAGGGCTGTTAGGACGCGCTGGTATAAGTATTTTTAGGATGCATAATTAACGCTGACTCTTAAAATGAAGTGTACCTACACATTAACTACACTATACAACGCAAAATTTTCTTTCTTTCATTATCTATTTATTGAAGACACTGTTTTGTTTTATATTCAAAATGACTATTACTTACACTACTCTCGGTCAGGTAATCGTTTGTAACTAAGGCTGAAAAGTTATTCTGTACTTGCCCATGACTGCGTATATATCGCGTTTAGTGCCATTAGTGTTATTTTTGTAATGAAAAGCAAAAGGTTAAAATCCTAAAAGAAACATATTTTTGGAAACATTTAAACAAGCATTCAACAAGTTTCAACGCTTTATTGAGAACGGACTTATATTTTCTGTAAGCAAGGGTCCTCCAGTCCCTGCCGGCCTCTCTCACTTAAACTATTCTCAGGAACAAAATGTCGCCGCGTCACTCTGCGACCTGAATGGTCTTGGAATATTGCATAAAGATGAATCTGCTCTTATTCTGTTGACTACTTTTAGTGGAGTGCCGTAAGACTTATACCACGGAATCCAAGGCCAGACAATGAAGCTTCATAAAAACTGTTGGACTGCGTAGTTAAAAGCTCAAATAACAAAGTTAAAAAAATAATTGAACAACAACAAAAAAAAAAATTAACTGTTTGGAGTGTACCACGCAACTTGTATCAGCCAAAGTCAATGGTTAGGGGACACAAATACCCATCGATTAAACCTCTATGTATGTTCTAAATTTTTTTATAGTTTTCGAGATACGACAATTTTTGTAAAATTTTAAAATTTTATGTTGTGGTTAGTGGTTTTGGTTATAATTTATTTTGTGGCACGTTTATATGAGATATTTTTTATATTACACCTAAAGAGTGTAAGAATCTGTAAAAAACACAAAATACGCATTTTATTACGACTAAAAGCTCAAAAATGTATCACAAAGTGGAAAATAAAATGTTGTTTTAGAGAAATAAACATTGCTTTGCATTGCTTTAGGTGTAATATAGACAAAACATATCTTAAATAAAAATGACACAAAAAAAATAATTACCAAAACCACTGACCGATACTTCGAATTTGAACATTTTACAAAAATTATCATATCTCGAAAACTACAAATAATCGTAGAACATACCCAGGTATTAGTGTCCCCTAATCACTGACCGTCGCTAATACAGGTTGCGTGGTACACGACATACAGCTAATAATTTTTTTTGTTGTTCAAGAGCGGTTAGTAATTATTTTTTAACTTTGTTATTTGAACGTTTAACTAAGCAGTCCAACAGTTTTTATGAAGACTCATTGACTGGCCCAGGATTCCGAGGTTTTACAATTTTCACGCCTTAAAAAAGTGAAGTGCCACTTTTTTAACATTTGTGTTTTATTGTGGGCACCCACTTGTATTTAATTTTTCCAGCACTGGCTTGGTCCACGGCTCTGTCCGCATAGTAATTCCGTCTACGGCTTAAAGCTTTTGGCGCGTCCCTCAGGAACGTTTAATAAGTAATTTTCCCAGAATAAAAGTAATGTATGTTGATGCTGTTAATCCGAGAGCCATCTCTTATATATGTACAAATATAATGTTATGCAGTGGTATAATGAGTAGCTTATACGTGCTTGAGCAGGATGTTTTGTTAATTATATTTTGAAAGTTCTATTTGCAGTTTTAATTGCGTATAGCTCCAAGTATGTGATATCTACACTGTCATTTTTTAACTTAAGACAACTAGTGGTAGTAAATTTAACAATTTTTTTTGTTTTTTTTTCTGGTTCGCTCTTCAGTAGTCGAAAAATAGGCTAAAAGTCTTGATTCTATCGAAACAAGCGACATTTTTTGGCTAATTTTCTATATACTAAACTATCAGCACCATTAAGTCCTTGCTATACGCTGGGTGGCGATTATTTCGGTAAGATACTTTATTTAGTGCCTTTTAGGAGTTTTAGGTGTGTTTACTTGCCTTGAAGAAATATTTTTCTATCCTTCAAATAACGCATAGATTGATCATACTTTAGTTCTTCAACATATTAAGACAAGGTTTTCCTTATAACATAAGTATATTTTTGCCGCAACAGCTGTGATGCAGGGACTTTGAAAACTATTTCTCCACTTACCTTAATTACTTCTCACTAACGAAGGCGCCGCGCAGTATCGGTACATGTGACAGAAATAACTGGGAAAATAAATGGGCACTTGACGTGTCGACGTGTCTCAGGCAACTGATATGATATATAAAGTTGTGTGTTCCAATACTTTTCAGTTGTCAGATTGTCAATAAAACAAGCTTTTTTTCAAGGTTAAATAGTCAGTTTAGAAGTAAAAAGATTTTAAAACGAAATCTTCAATTTTATCACTTCTAAAATCAATCCATTTATATAATGTCGTGCCGATTACGTACGTTTAGGTAACAAGAGTGGGTATATATTAAATAGACAAATTACCTAGGTATACCATGGTTAAATGAATTATATGTATTAACAGTAAAATCAAGTATTTGTTTACTTGAAACATTTATTTCTTGTATTTTTATTGGGTGTATAAAGTATGTATACAATATATATTTTACTGCATCATTAACGACTGTTTCAGTCCATTAAAATATATAAAGTCTGTTTCAGTCCTCATTTATTGATAAGCATTCATATTTATTTATGGAAACGAGTACCGGGAATAGGGATGTTGACTGGCTAGTCAATTGAGATACTTTTTAAGAGCTGTCAAAACGAAATCACTTCATATATTTTGTATGGGCTTGTCAACGTGTGACGTCACTAGTTTGTATAGTCAACTGACTTAATATTAAGCAGTTTTTGTAAAATTAAAAATCTTAGACTCAATATGATTGAAAATCAATAAGGCTTAACAGCATACTACGATACTTTCTTTTTCAGAATTGATATTTCAAAATTAAATATAAATGGTGTCAACATCCCAATTTCAAGATTCTTGACTGAGTAATTAACCAATGAAATCTATACTTTACCAATATTATAAAGCTGAAGAGTTCGTTGGTTTGTTTGTTTGCTTGAACTCGCTAATCTCAGAAACTTACGGTTCAATAAAAAAAAAATTTTTAGTGTTAGATAGCCTATTTATCGAGGAAGGCTATGGGCTTTAAAATAAACGTGAGTTAAACCGCGGACAAAACTAGTAATTTATAAACAGAAAAGCTCTCTTTCACAATAATATCATTAGCTTCGATGGTATCATTTTAGATAAGTAACATGTTCTATCACCCCTTATGTAAGACCTGCATTCATGATTTGTTTATTCTGCTCACCGTCTCAGTCACCGCCACACACACAGCCACACTATTTTTCCCCACTTATCTGGATTACTTTATTAGTGGAGCGTTAATGAAGTGGCTTGTGTTAAGAATCGCCACGTGTCGCGTCGCCGTCCATCGATACTTAATTAAACTTGCGCTCTGAAGTTCTTTCGCCCCCAATGACTGTAGTTTCTTAATCGATTTGCCTTATATCACCTGGAGACAGTCGTCAAGCTGTGGACTGGATTTTATGATAGCTTTGATCTATTTGCTTCTAGATTATACATAATTTTATATAGCGTGATGGTATTCTCGAACTCGGAATCGGAACTCGGAATCTCGAAATCTTCCATTTTCAGAACAAGTCGTGATCAGCTGTTTCGTCGGCTTCACAACCACAAAGCCAATACACCTTTAGTCGCCTTTTATGATATGCTAGTAAGGAAACACTCAGAGTCCGAGATAATTTTGGGACATATTTTAATTGTGCCAGACCTAATTTAATTTATATTATAGTAGTCTCTTGTGCGTCAGAAATCGTCCCGTTTATAGACACTTAATTGCCGTAAAACTATTTTCTCCCCTTATCTCAAATACTTCATTAGGGCACCGTTAATGAAGTGGCTCGCTGAGCTCGCCACGTGTCGCGTCGCCGGCGTCTATCGATACTTAATTAAACTTGCGTTCTGAACTTCTTTCGTGGGCCCAATTACGGTAGTTTCTTAATCGAGTTTCCTTATCTCACCTGAAGACAGTGGCTGAGCTGCGACTGGACTTTGAGATAACTTTGGTCTATTTGCAGGACCGTATATTTTTCTTATTGTATCCATTAAATCAGCTGATATACATTTGTTACATTTATTACATATTGTTTTACTATTTATGTTAAGCCATCAAAAAAAAAAAACTTTAGTTTTACTTTATTTTTGGTATCGAGATGCGTGCGCTGTGTAAAATCTGCATTCTGTTCGGAATGACGATGTAAGAAAGTGTAAAAGAGTGTTGGTCTGAAAGACAGCGGAGTCAAGGTTGGAAGAGGCATGGTCCGGTGGTTCAGACATGTGGAAAGAAGGGATGACGATAAATTGACTAAACAGATATACAATGCGAAAGTGGAAGGATGTATGCCCAGGTTCACCTACCACGACCAGATTGATCGTGTATTAACAGAAGGTGATATGAGGAGTCATAATAACCTAGTATAGCTTGTATGAAAAGGATCATGAATGTTGAAGAAGCAAGTGAGGTATGTAATGATCGTGCCATATGGCGTTCGGTTCTCTCTGCCTACCCCGCTAGGGAAGTGGCGTGAAGTTTAAGTTAGTTTATCATTCTCCTGGCTTCGTTTAGAAGACTCAGCAAATATTCTTATAAAAAATATCCAGTAAATACTGCTAAGCGTAAACCTCATAAAAACTCGAAACTACGAAAAAACTTCTAATGAAAACCCAAACTTTCCAGCTGAATTCAGCAGTAAATAAACGAAGTAAGGGAAAAAAAGGAATTAGCAGCTAATTTCCACCCCGGGAGCTTGTCACAAGCGGAATAACCCATTGATTTGGAAGGCAACATAACGTATGTATGTGTTCGCCGGGCCCGGACGCTCTTCCGTTTAAGGTCCCTAACGACCGATAAAATTCCTCCCAATTCCTTTTTAACTGCAAGCGAAGTTTACCTGCGGGTCGGTAAATACCTACCCACATTTGGCCGCCGAATTGTGATTCACAATCTGTAAATAACAAGAAGAAAATTTACTTTATACAGAGTTCCACGTGATTGGAGCGGCGGTGTTTTGATCAAATTTGGGTAACGTATTAAGTAATTTAAATGGGGCTATTGTTCTTGACGTGTTTTTCGGAGTTTTACTTAAAATGCTTTGTATGCTCGTTAAACTTAAGTTAACTGATGTTTTTGGCGGCTTTTGTAGGATATCTGTATCTGCAGCTGATGTAAATCTTTTGACTGGTTCGATGGCGCATTTGGTAGATACCCTGCCCTATGCGCCCAGAGTTGTGGGTTCGAACCCCACCCACGACAAACATACGTGCGATGAATACTTGTTTTTGTTCTGTGTCTGGGTGTTAATATCTAATATTTAAGTATATATTTGTAATACCACTGTTGAATCTGATATCCGTAACACAAGTGCTTAAGCTACTTAGCTCGGAGTCAGATTAATGAATGTGATGCAGTGGGATATTTATTTCATTTTATTAAAAAAAAAAACGAATGCGTCTCTGAAGTTTTTGGTAGGTATATAAGTGAAAAAAGGGCGCAGTTTGTATCCTAAGTGCAGGTAAGTTAGAAAAAGTCACCTAGATCGTAAAAACTTTTCTTTTAGAATTAGTCTAAGAATAAAATATAGCCAACATAATAAGTCTAAGAATAAAATATACCCGTAATGTATGAAAAAAATTCAAAGGGAAGATCTTATGTGTAAATTTAATGTTTCGTGTACAAAATGAGTTTTAACAAAATGACCAGACAGAATATTCATATAAATCATGTGAAGTGAACTGTCTTTCACAGGGCAAAACAATTATGTATTTTGAACTGAATCCAAGATCAAAGACGGAATATGAACATAAGTATCTATTGACTGACATTCATACCTTCAAAAGACAAAAAGGGGAATATTGACGAAATCGACTTGATAACAAAAGCTCTTTCTACACGCCTTTTGACTTTCCTGACGCGTAGGTAACGTGGAAATTTGTTAGGCACGCTAAACAGAGCATGCGAGGGAACATAGTGGGACAAGTGTAGCGTCACGCTTCAACAAATTGATGTTCCTAATGGCTGCCATTACAGACATTGTGTGATGGACCTTTGTGCGCGCTCGATCGCGCACAAAGGTCGGCCGAAGGATCAGCCCAAAGAAAAAGTATGAAAGGCGATATTCATAAATTCGTAAAAAGCTATGCGATTTGAAAAAATCCATTTGGAATGTTCGTCGTGCTTATTTTGTTAGAGCTGTGCGCCCGTTTTGATTTCGTGGCTCTTGTTTGGCTTTGCTGGGAGGCAAATTATATGAGGGTGCTGATTAAATTTGCTGTGTACGTTTTTACTTTGACGAGTGCGAATAAAAATATGCAATGTTGGTGTTGCTAACTCGTTGTCAATATTCGGCTGACTACGGTACGAGGCTCCTAAAATAAAGTTTCGGATCGTATAGTGTGTGTAGGTACATATAAAATACATATCCCATCAAAAGCAGAAATGTAAAGGAGCTAATTTTAATTTTAAGACAGCACAGTTTTCGCCTTTACCGAATCAATAATTGGGATTTAATTGACTGACAAGCTAGTAGATGAAGTTAAAGATTTTACTTGGCTAGTTTTTACATGTAATCGCAAAACAGAGTACACTTCACTACACAATACAATTTCGAATTTCTTTATCTGTACGGAAAACAGTTTAACAAAAAATATCATTAAAATTTCTTGATAATAAAGTATACAAATTTGTACGCTGACGAAGCTTCTTCTAGAACTACTTTTGCTCCTCAAGTATCTTGACTCGAGTCTGGTCCTAAAATATAAAATCGCTTTGTATGCATAAATCGACCGCACGGGACAGGCGATTGACCGACTTTTTATCGTTGCCGCTATATGCGCATAATATTTGAGTTAGTCAATCGCCCGTTACATCGCAAGAGAATTGGTATGCTTTGTTCTGTAGACAAATATTGGAACTATTTTAGAAAATTTGAAAGAAAAACGTCTTACGAACACAACTGGTAAATGCCTAGGAAAGATGATGGAGTTAAATGAAGAGATTAAAAATATGTGATTTTAAACTTTTGACTAGAAACAAGACAAAACAAGATAAAATACTACTAACGGGACTAACGGGTAGTCTTAGTAGAATATGTAGATACATATGTTGTTTGAAGGTACCTCTTTAATTTATTTAATCTCATTAATTTATCATCATGTAGATTGACTAAGATAGGGCGCTGAACCAATTAAAAAGGGGTAATTGCTTTAACTTGACATACTTGAAATTATAGGTTAAAGATATATTATGTAATAAAAAAAACAATGTTAGAAACAGAAGAATTTAATTTTTTACGGCATACACTGAGATTTTTGACAGCCAGTTTGATGGCAATAATACTATTGTTATAGCGTTGAACAAAGAGTATTTACTGAACGCAGAATAAAAATGTAATGGACATGATTGAGCGACCGAAAAGACCTGGCAAGCCGCCGAAAAAAAAATTGAGAGATGCCCAACTGATGTACCCGAGATGACAGCCACATCCCAGCAAAGCCGTATAGGGCGAGTTTCGCAGACCCTAAATAATGGGATTAAGGCCATAGTAACAAGAAAAAGTGGACTGGCTCAAGGAACCTCGCAACAAAATATTACTGAATAAAGATTATCGCGGTGGTTAGGTGTATTGTGCCAGGCAAGTATTTTTATAACATTTTAAAATAAAATAGCTTTGATAGTATGTTAAATAAAAGATGATTCCAAGTCGCTATTGGAATACAGGCCCTTTACCATTGGGCACTTTGGCTATATACCTAGGGCTCCGTGATCGATAGAAGCCTTCTAGTTCCGATCCCGATCACAAAATTATAACTTTAATTACCAAAAAACAAACCAAGTCTTAGGGGCACTAGTATCCTAATCTGCCTGGGCCACTAACAGGTTTAAAATGCTGCAACAGATAATATAATTTATTTCGAGCAGCTGCCTTCAGCTTTGTTCGCCTGGTCAAATAAAAAAAAACATTTGAATGATAAATGGTTTTATAAATAGAACTGCAAGTAAGACTTTAAATTATAAAGTGAGGTTATATTGTCTACGTCCGAGTGAGAGATGCGTAAGCCATTGGCTGAGATAGCATCAGTTACTACCATTTTCTAAAATACCTTGTACGGTTAAGCATCTTAATCTGATAACCCTTTGGACTTAAAATGCCATGAAGCAAACATCTTACTCCGATTACTTTCCTAGCAGATGGTCACAAATAAATCGGACGGAAGAGAACTTGCAATTTCGTTCACATTTATTTCTGTTACGCTGTTGCCTAGTGTTTGCACACGCGATACTGACATTTGTGCTCTTTACTTTGCCATTAACTACTAGGTATTCTTATTTCTTTACCTAGATTACGACTCGGTCATCGATGAGGCATATTCCTTGCTGACTAAGTTTAATCACTTAGTCCAAGAACAGGATTTTTAGTTTGTCCGATGTAAGTCTGGGACTTGAAAACAGAATGTGCCAACTGTGATTCTTGCCTAGCATGTAGTAAAAGGCGACTAATGTTATATAGGGTTGTAGGTATGTGATTGTGTAGGCGACGAGTTAGCTACTTGCCACTACTTTTTTACAATTTTCCATCTAACCCAGCTCATTGTCCCATGTTGGTCTGGGACTTAAAAATAATGTGCCAACTGTGTTTCTTGCCTAGCATGTCGTATTATGCTTCTAAAGCTGTTAACCTATAACATTTTAAATGTTATAAAAATCAAGCGTAATCGCATACAGGAACCTGATCATATTTCCGCTTCAAACAAACATGACTAATATATAAAGCACGGACATAAACTAAGTATAAGATGCGCTAGCGGACTCACGTGCTAGGCGCTAGCCGGCCGCGTTATGCGGAACCAGGTAGAGCGTAGAAAAGCAATCAAATTCTCGTTATAGCCGAACGTGATTTGTCTACGGTAGCTGTTCGTAATAAAAGATACAAAAGTACACTCGTTATTTGTGGGATATCTGTGGAAGTATTCTGTTTGCGTTGCGTTTTGCGTCTACTGCCACTGACGCAGTGAAATATTTTTTGTTATTTGACATAGGTACATACATATGTACATAAAAATCCCATCACGTCTATCCCTAACTAATATGCAGAATTCAAGGAGTGATAGCTTCTTAAACCACATTAACCCAAAAATCAAATTTATAGTTATGTTAGTAGGTACATATGTTTTATTATACTGTTTTAGACTATATATAAACGACATTCTCTGCCCAGTAAAGATATCAATTTACATCATAGTTGCCTCTTTTAGACACCAGTCTCCCACAGACATTATTATATCTTACGACTGGATACTGGACGTATGGATTGTAAAATTGTCTATGGTGAGAAAATAAAAAAAATATATTATTATTTATTTATTTTAAAAGTAGAAGGTGTGTGCATACGCTATTTCATGTCCAGAAGTAGGATATATGCCCACACATCTTACTATTGAATACATAGTAAATCTGACAATCTACTGTTGTTGGCCTCACTAATACAACCATGACACGTTAAGCTGCATTTGCATCCATTAAAATAAGCCTCATGAAAGGCCTTAATGGCGTGTTTACATCTCTGACGCTAGAATAATCTTGCACGTAGCATAACAAAGTGATAAGACACGATTATAATTTAGATGATTCCATGTTGGTCTGGGACTTATGAATGTTCTAACTGTGTTTCTTGCCTAGCATGTCGTAAAAGGTGACTAATGGTATATCGGGTTTTGGATATGTAATTGTGTGGGCGACAAGCTAACTACTTGTCACTTCTTTGACACAATTTTCCGTCTAACCCATCCCAGTTTTGTTTTACAGCATGTAGTATCTTATGTAGTATCTCATTTTTTACGTCATACACGTCGTAGATAAGGTCGCAGTTATATTATTTTTGTTTTTAGTCTCAGCTCGGACCAACGTGGGACAAATAGGTATAAACCTAATAAGATAAAAACAATGCGATTTACACGCAATTTATTTTTGGAACTCTTACATTTTTCCCGCCGGATGGTAATACGATTATCCGTGGAATATTTTAAAAATGTTTGCTCAATACCTTAGCATTTTTCCAAATATTCCGAATCTCGTTATCGATGGGTAGCTTGGGCTGCTCCCAGAGGATCTTGCGGAACGGATTAATCAATGGATGGTTACAAATTTTTGTAACATCGCCCCATGAAACCATTCGTTAGAGCTGAGCAGTATGCTGGAAAATGTAATAAAGTACCTATATGCGACCAATTTTACAGGCGGACGAATTTTAAATTGGATTACCAGGGATTTTAGTGTTTTGGCTTGGATAAAAAAAAAATGTTTGGCGTCTAACATGGTCGTTAGATTTGTTAATTTAAACCTAACAGGGGATTTGTATGGGGTTTGTTTATACAATATGTTAAAGTTGTAATATGTCAATTTCCTTTAAATAACTTTTCGTTCGTATTTACCGGGCCATCAAAGTAAAACAATTGTAACTAAATGTAAAAACGCAGATTAATCCTAAAATGATGTATTAATCATATACTTATAGGTAGATATAAACTTAAATGTAATATTCAGGTGACTAATCATACATTCATTTCTATTTCCCAGATACAAGGCGACCGTTAATAGCACTTTGCACCCATACAATAAATCTCTTAATTATTCTATTCACGTTCTCTAAATCTCGGATCCCTGCACCGGTCCTAAAATTATATCGTCAATATAAAGTGTTATTTCCCTTCCAATGTTTATGGGTTTATAATACTTTGATGAAGATCAAGGGTGTTTTAACGTTCAGTAATTAAAATTTTCTTCATATCAGTATACTAAAGGCTATTGGCAAAACTGAGTTCTTTTTTGACATGTTAATGCAATATTAAGACAGTTTAAAGGTAAATGTATAAGTATAAAAGTTTGACGCACATAAAAGTTGGACATTATGCAACATTTTTAACTTTAATTCCAAGTTCTTTATTTTAGTTTTTGGTGTAGTGTATTAGAACCATCAATGAACAAAACAAATATCTCGTCACGATATAAATTTATCACGCTCGAAGGAATAACGTCATTATTAAAGTAATAGCGTCACACTATTGCATCGAATTTAATTCTTTACAATTTTTTTTCTTTAATTAACATTATCATACACGTTTTTATTGTCACGACAAAAATATAACTCGCTATCTTCCAACTTAGAACTTATAGTTAGAACGGGCTTAATTGAAAGAGTTTCCTTCTTATTATTCAAGTAAACAGTTAACCTCTCAGTGGCATCCATGTTCAGCAGAATACGTTAAGTCACGTCACGTTTGAGTACAGGTACGTCAAGGTACTGTTGTGTGTGTCAAGGTCTTACAAGTTTTTCAACTTATAAACTTATTTTACTTGAATGACTTGCACGTTCCGCCGTTTGTGCCTTCAGGTATTGAACGGTTGACGCAAATAGTGGGTTTGTGAGTCAACGTTTTAGGGTTAGATGGTGGAACGTTTTTAATGTAAATAACGTGTACAAAATCATAAAAGAGACATTTTTTCTTCTAACATAACATGTCGTTACGCCTACTGTCCCTGAAATTGTAGGCAGAGCCCAAGAACAGGTTGGGTATATGAATATCCATTAGGACCTATTTTATTTTTTTTTTCTGTTGGGGAAACTCCCACAAGCCGTCACCCTCTGCTCGGGGAAACAATGGGTGGTGTGTCGGACTCGAACCGACTAAAACCCCAACGTGGCTTCCCGCGGCGCATTTCCGGAGGAGCCGGTATCCCCACTGCCGGGACTATATGACAACTCCTCCGTTGTGCGCATGCCGCGCTTCGCGGTTCACCTCGCGCGGCGGTGGTCGATGTTGTGCAGCCCAGGGTCATCCGTCGTCGGATGCGCAGCACGCTAGGCCACTCAGCATGTCTCAACTACTCCTCCCAGGAATCAGACGCCGGTCATCCCCGCGAACGGCGTCGTGGGCACACTCTCGCGCTGTGTCCTCTGCTATACCAGAGGGACACGCGGAGAGTGTCTCGTCAGGGGGGCCGCCTTCCACCCGGCGACCCAAATTGAGGGCGAGGCCCTGTACGCGCGTACTGTGTCCCGCGCCCACCGCAACGCATCAGCAGTGCGCCCCTGCTGGGTTGCCGAGGATAGGGAGGCGGGCAACTACAACACCCAGCTCCTTCTCTTCCTCGGCAATTCTAATCCGGCCACTGCGGCCGGTGCCGCGACTGGCTGGCAAGACACCAGTCGCGGCCCACCTCGAGGTCCCTTTTAGCTTCAGCCCTGGATGTTCCAAGTCCAGGGCTTACTAAGCCCCCCCGTTACGACAAACCGAGGACCCCGGCGGGGGATCTCCATTAGGACCTGACCTAATTACTAAACTTCACGCCACTTCCCTAGCGGGGTAGGCAGAGAGAACCTGACCTAAAATCTATAAATAAGGTAATCTAAAACCTGTACACTTTATCCTACGTTTAGTGACTAATGTTGGATATATGTGGCTGATTCTTTTTAGTTTCTTGATAATTGCTAAGATAGCTTAAGTAGGCATGCTCACTTAATTGCCTCTGGGGTGGCGGCGTTATGTGGCGGGTCGTTACATTCCCTCTGATATGGTTGAGTGAAGCGATGGCTGACACATACGTCATACCTACTTGTGTACAGATGCGACCTTTTCGTGGCTGGTCTGCTCTGGTTAATCTTTTATCACTTTTAATTGTATATTATGTCATCTCCGACATTCATTGACGGTATGATTTGGTTTAAAACTCAGTGTATAATTTCTATGTACCTATGTATATTTTGACGATGAAAAAAGAGTAACTACTGAGTTTCTTGCCGGTTTCTTGCCAGTTTCTTCTCAGTAGACTCAACATTCCGAACCGGTGGTAGATCCACATTGCTTTATAGATTTTTGGAAACTTGACGATTTTTGGAAGTGTACATAAAAGAAGACATTTTGAATTTTCGAATGAGTTCCTTAAACAACAGTAGCTAAAAGATGAGGTTTCTTTTAACATTCTTTTAACATTTTTTTTCATCAGCTGCTTGGACTAGTGGGTAGAGACCCTGGCCAAAAAACTAAGGGCGTAAGTTTTGGTGTTATGAACATAGACATTCATGAAGGCATGGCATCTGTCGTATTCGCCATCGTCATCTTCCTAGCGTTCCAATTCCTTGTAAGATCCGCAGAAACCATGATATTATATTTGATAACTCATATAATTACATTGAAGCGATTACCGACCTTAATCAAAACAAGTAAACCGAAGTCGTTAATTTCGTTACCCCTTAGTAAGATTATAACAAACAAAATGTTAACATGCGAACAATATTATAGAACAGCTACAAATTAACCAAAATAGAACCAGACTAAGTTAACCTGACTCCGCAACTGAATGAATGTTGTTGGTACGGAGTTGTTGAAACCGAGCTGAATAACTCTACATGTTAAACTAGGCGGAGGAACAAGGTTTAAATCGGATTTAATCAGCGCCACTGTAAACGCTTCTGATATTTTAATGTAGTAAAAACTTTGATATTCATGATACTCCGCCGGAGTATTTGGGAAATTAAATTATGACATAGGGAGAAGATTTCATCTTGATATGTTATCATTTCTATATTGGTCTGGGACTTAAAAAAAGAATGTGCCGTGTTCCTCGCCTAGCATGTCGTAAAAGGCGACTAATGGTATATCGGGTTTTGGGTGTGTGATTGTGATCGGGGATTCCAGGCGTGATGATGTGTAGGTATGTAGTACGTAGGTACAATTATATACCTACGATATTTTACTTTAATGATATTAATCACGACGATCGTGTTGCATCATCTCAAACAGTAGATTTCGACTGATGTTGTGTAAATAGCAACTGACTTAGTAAAGTTAGTGCTCAAGGTAGGTTTATTACATCTGATGATTGGTTGAGTTTGGTGACTTGCTTTAAGTATAATCTTTAACCATTCATATTAGTTCCGTGTTTTATATTACGTGTAATATAAAAACATATATTTTAACGGCAATGTATACTTACCTGCCTAAAGTAAGTATTTAATATAATGAAGGCAATGTATAGGTTAATAGCCCGGTTGTTCAGATAATGTATGAAATAATAGGATTTCATACATATTTTTCTGTATCCCTGAAAATGTGTAAGCCAACATTCATTTCGATCGGTGGAGTAGAAAATAATTACTGAAGTTTTCTAAACTTGACTAATAAATAAATAAACACTACTTAGGCACCTGAGCTACTACTCAAAAATGTATTATTCTGTTACATCTCTTATTTGCAACACAAAGTTCATAACATAAAATATTTCACGAGAACCTTTTTGCAAACACTTAACTAATTTGTTAAATTTAGTGTCATATTATACACATAATTGCAAATAACGTTCCCGAGAATATGATAAAGTGAATAAACAAATAAAAGGCCATCCTCTGAACAAACAGAAAAATGTCAGACGGTTTTTACTCTCACAAAGTGTGTGTCATTTATTTACGAAGGTAACTTACTTTGCCTTCACGCCTTAATCCCTGATTAAGCAACACTCATTCAAACTGTATCTCTTATTCAAATGGAGTCGTCACGTCACACGTCACCACGTCCGAGCGGCAAAGGGCCAGTGAGGCGTGAACCACTTAGCCCCTATTAGGAGCACCCCAAACTGTCGGCCACTACCAAAGCTTAGCCGTAAAATCAATTAGTTTTCGACTAATCACCCGAAAGGAAGGGTCACTACCGCCACAGGTCATTGCATGAATAATTTGCGAGGGCCACTCGCCGCCCGCGGCGTCCGCACCTATCAAATTGTGGTCAAACCCGATTACTGAGCGGGCCTTTGATGCGTTGTTTGCGCTGACATTTTTGGTAAGGATTAACTTTGAGCGGAGATAAACAGCGTCGAGTACGAGAGACACGTGTAAGACGTGAGCCGTATCCACTTGGTAATTTTGTTTGTAATGTACACTGTTAGAGATGAGATTTCGAATACGAAAGCAGAATTAATATTAATTAAAAACGAGATGTTGCTCTATTAGAAAAGGGTGTTCGTTTATTGGAACGTTTCACTAAAATACTTAGTTACTTCTTCGAACTTGACTTCGAGGTTTGTAGTAGTGACCATATGTATGTATTTATCAAGCATAAAATTAGTTTTTTTAAAATGTTGTATCAAAATGCTAAATGTAAAATAAATTTTGATTAAATAATAAATAATAATAATAAATAATAAATTCTTCAGACTGACACACCAATTCCCTAGTCCCAAACTAAGCTTATGCTTGTGCTATGGATACTAGGTGAACATACTTATATACGTTTATAAACATCCATGACTCGAGTACAAATGTCCATGTTCATCACACGAAACATTTGCCCCTAGCGGGATTCGAACCCGCGACCCTTTGGTTTCGTGGCCAGGGTCTCTGACCACTCGACCAACGGGCCAGTCAATTATGATTGAAATATGTTGATGCTGAAAAGAAACTTTTTTTATATCAAATGGGATGGAATTCGTAGTAAAATAAATGGCAATGGACCTAACTAAATTAAATCAATCTCCCAGCTACCAACTACTAACATAAGTTGTCCGTTCGCCTTTATAGATTAGTTAGCAATCAAGCGTTGTGCCCTGAAGGCACACTAATGCCTACAAGTTAGTCAGGTAACACACGTGGAGAGCGTCCTCCGCTCGAGTGTTCGAGGGCCCTCCAACTCCTGATCGCGCACTCATTTCGGGAACTATGCGAGCTGGTATATAAAGCTTTTGAGAACATATATTTTCACTAGATTAGGGAATAGAATAAAAGCTATATAAGTCTATAAATTTCTAATAGACAAGTAGCTTTTCTTATAATCTGCGGTCGTTTAGGATTAATCATGTTGTAATATATTGTAATCCGATTTATTTACTGCAACATGATTTGGTGAGTTATGCTTTTTATGTAGGATGATCTAATGAGTTACTTGCTGTCCTGGCGAACTTCGTACCGCCCCATTCTCTAGATAAAATAAGGGGATGGGAGTAGGAAGATGAAAATTACTTAACGACCTATTCTCATACCTACTCGATCGATTTTTTTGTGTATTAGACAAAAAAATAATTATTGAAATCGGTTGTGCCGTTTTGGAGGAGTTCAACCACAAAAGCTGTGACACGAGATTTTTATATATAAGCGAGACGAGTATGTATCAGCATTCCTATCTATGTACATTATCTTGTAAATTAGTTAGCTATGAACCATTGGTCCCTAAAGGCACGCTAATGCCTGCAAGTTAGTCGGGTAACACACGTGGAGAGCGTCCTCCGCTCGAGTGTTCGAGGGCCCTCCAGCGCGCCGAGCACTCGCCTCCGATCGCGCACCCATTTCGGCAACTATGCGAGCTGAGGCAAAGAGAATAAGGGTTTTGCATTTTTATTTGGATTGGCATTTGATTAAATTTTGTTTATTAATGCAAATGAGATGTTTCAATAAGGCAAGGTACCTATAGTTGACACTTAAAAGGCCATAAATTTATATAAACTAAACCAAATTAACTTCATACTTTTTATACATTTTTGAACCATTAGAGAAATGTGTTATTTTTTAATCGATTTAGATACAATATTATGATAACAAATTTATCCCGTAATAATTATATCCTGCGGGGCGCACCATAAAATATTTACTTAGGCAAACCCTAAATTAAAATATGTAGTAAGTAATAGTTTTTTTCCAACTTTGGACTTTAAAGTAAAATTTAATTTAAAACCAATTTTTCTGGGCTGTCGTTTCCGTTTCTATGTAACCATGAAATTTCGTTTTGAAAAACCGTTCGATAGCCGAAGCATTGAATGGTTGAAATACTCCATGCGAGCACAAAGCCATTTCTTCGCCAGCGCCTGTTAGTGTTCCCCAAAATAGACCGCTCAACATGCCGCCCGAAACCAATCGAACAGAAAAATAACCGGCCTCACTTTTATTTGAAACTTTTCACTAACTTTGTAGCTTAAATAAAAGCAGACGTCCCTTGTGAAGTTTTTCCGTTTGAGCAGTGACGAGCGAGAAATAAAATCGGTCCAGTTGCTTCCGTATGTACTCCGAATAGCAATCGGTACATATTACGACACTACGATAGATAAAGGTACCTACGGAATTACCAAAAAGCGGTTCAATACACCTGTATTTCTTATTATTATTATGGATTAAATTTTAATTCATTTTGTTCTTTTATTCAGCCCTGAAACAAATTGCTTTAGCTTGAAACACTCGATAAAATATTTTTATTCGTAATTCCATCTTCATTCTTTAAAATAACTGTTATTTACTGTAGTGAGAACCATGATCCCTTTTCAGCTTAATAACCTCTTATTAAGGTGTTGTTTAGTGAGTGTTGAAGTAAGAATGGGTGTTCTGAGTGTATAAGTGCCTTAATTTAAGATCAGACAATAGAGTGCATGATCTCGCCAATTTATTACTTGAATCTTTTAATCATATTTGTCGACTATTATAGATTGATAGAATTATGGAAAATAATGTCTAAATTACGCCCTATTTTTGTTACATAAACATTTTAATATAAGTTACTAGTATCTGATAATAAGCCTCCTTCTACGCCAGTTATAAATCCTTTGAAATTAGTTTTGAATTTACGTTGAATTTACGTAAACAAATTACATTTCTCATGAATAAACGCAATCACCAAGCGGAATTAGTAATAGTATCAGGAATTTGTTCCGGCCGAAACATATTTATAAGGAGTTCATAATCTCGCCTCAGGCGGTGGCACCGGCCAAGAATAACTTTTAATTGTTTTACCATTTATACAAGATGGAAGCTGGCCAAACTCGCGCCATTCATGAATTAATTCCGTTGAAATAACTAATTCCAAGGAGGCTCGAATGGCTGTGTAACAAGTTCCTTTGTAAGCCAAAATGACCGCGACTTTTTTCCTGAATAGTTTATAAGGGGTTAATTTATTTCAATAAATCTCATAATAAATAAATGTAAATTATTTTTGAGAAAGTAAGTTCCTAAATAGTTTCCCAAATCGGCTATTAAATAATGACTCGCCAAAGTCATTCTGGAATTAGAGTTTGTCATAAAGTTTATAACATTTTCTAGCAATTTATCAATCACATTTTTTTTATTAAATAGTTTAATCAAACGGACCAATCATTCTGAAATTAGAGTTTATCATAAGTTTATTGTATTTTTTAGCAATTAGATTTAAATTAAATAGTTACTTCCAATACTTACCTTTCTATATAAGGTCCGATATGGCTCTGCTTTGCTGCAGTTCCTATTTTGTCTATATTGAATTCCTGATTTATAAACAAATATCTATGTTCTGATTCTAGAAAACGTAGAAGTAGAAATGTGTATTTGTCAGCAAACGTATTCAAGGAAAATTCAGACACAAAACACTGCTTTGATTGAAATTCCTAGACAGTTCGGATGATATTGCAAGATCGATCGGTGTCTGATGGCTGCCAACTGAAGTCTGAGCTTCGGAAAACTATACTTTACCAAGCGAGTGAAAGAGCTAAGAGGTAAGTGAGATAAGTGTTAGGGAAGTACTTGCTCTAGAGGATGCTTTTGGTAAGAAAATTACTATTATACTACACACGACATATACCTAATGCCTACACAAGTAAATTAATAAATTATCATCACAAACAAGGTTATCATCACATACATGATGATGAAACTTGCATTATCAAAATTAGTATTAAGCAAAGGTTTAACAAATACCTGAACCTGACGGAAATACCTATTACGTTCATTAACATGTCCCGGTGCGGAATCGAACCCGCGCTATTTTTATTCAATGCCAAATCCAAACCATTTATATGTTAGGAGTGGTAAAACCGAACACATGTAAGCTTTACTTATTCATTCAAATAATATTAACATTATCATCGTAATTTAAAATATACAAACTCACTCACAAATTTCTATTATTTAATAGTTCATTTTGATATTAATTGCTTTGAAACTTTCAGGTCCAAAAATAGTCATAAGGCCTGATTATTCAATGGTCGGAAAAAAATTATTGATCTTTGAAATTTGGACTATTTTACTTAAGATTTGTTTCTTATATTCTTTGACAAGCTCGATGGCACATTTAGTAGTGACCCCACCCTATGCGTCAAATGTTGTGGGTTCGATCCCCACCCAGGACAAACATTCGTGTGATGAATACTAGTGTTTGTTCTGTGTCAGGGTATTAATATCCATTATTTAAGTATATATTTGTAATACCACTATTGTTTCTGATATCCGTAACACAAGTGCTTAAACTACTTGTCTCGGAGTCAGATCAATGTAATGTAGTCTGATAATTATATGACAATATCGATGACAAATTATTTGTATTGTGATTTAGACTGTTATCTTCTATCTGACCATTGAAAAACCAGGTCTAAGTTTCGTTGTCGATATAGGTAAGTAACTTTTGAAAAGCGCCACGATAGATTATTGAATTAATAAATAACATGCTCAAAGATCGCAAATGTGCTATTCGCGTGCCGGCCGTAAGAATATGGTTGAAGTCGCCCGTAATAAACAGTTTCTGTGTTTTCACACGTAATTATTTGATTTATTTGTAAGTTGGAAGAAAATACGGCCGCACGAAGTTTCTTTTTGTCGGCAGAGTAAATTAATGTAAATTTTATTACAAAGAAATTCAAAGTTACGAATTTTTTTTTGTACCTATTAGCTTTAATATTTTGCACAAAATAGGAAATTTCCCATTTATCAACCTATTTGGTTTACATAGCATTTATTCACAAGTTCCTGTATATTTGGGTTTGCTAGCGAAAAGCTTAATCAATTTAGTGCGTCAGTTGGATAACAAAAAATATTGTGTACCTTTTTAGTAAACTGTATATATTTCATAAAGCAAAAAACATGTTTTTCATTGTTATTTGATAACATTACTGACGGCCCAAATTTAATCTTTTTTTACCAAGAAATCATCCCTTTTGTAATCAAATATAAATTTAATCGCAAAAGGTGGCATTCTTGCACCCGCAACTATAACCTTACACCACTGCAGTGCAGGCAGCTGTTACTGGCCTTTTATGGTTTTAAATGCATCGGAAACTGTGTTTAAACGAGGAAATTTAAATAATATCGCATCTGAACTGGACCACAAAAATAATAAAAGAATTCTTATATTTTATTCCACAGGATACATTAAAACAAAGAGAATAAATACATCGATAATGATGCCAAATATAATTTGCGTTATCAATTTGCTTCGTTTTAATTTCCGACGCTCAATGCAATTAATTGTTGTTTGTTTTATTTTTAGGACTCAAATTACCGGTTTGTTTGCATTGGTTTTTATTATCTTAATTAATTCGTAATTTTTTTAGTAATCAATTCTTCCAACAAATTGAAGCTATCTATGTGCGGTTGACTAGAGTCCATTTTAATGGTACCTACATCTAATGTAATGGCATTATTCAATTAAAGCGTAATACGTGGCACATATTGTATATTATGTATGAAACTTGGTATACATTACGTTCTTCAATTTATATGAAAGCTTTAGAGAAGTATCTATAGATTATATATATGAAATCCTTTTTTTATAAGTATACTAAATAATCCTCATAAATCAATTAATTTGGTCCTTTACAGACATAATATATAATTTAGTTTATCTATAATACTAAAATGGACAGAAATTTCATAAATTCTAAATTTATTGTACATATACAAAAAAAACAATGAAAGAAAATATAAAGAACCAATAATTTCTTTCAAGTTAAGTCACTACTTATGTTTAAGGTTATGAACAATTCCAGTAATATTCGAAAAGACTGCTTATAGACGCGTACTTACAAAACAATAAATACAAATGCCCACACTTTGTAATTCTAAAACAAACGACGGGCGATCGAGGGGAAAAAACGAACTAAATTTGAAGTTGCGCCGCATGTTTGTGCACGCAAATTCTTCAAAATATTGGCCCGTCTGCCAGTGTTGATTCGGCTTTCGGCGAATAGCGTTGCGTGTCAACAAAATTAATGTTATTGTTGGGGAGCGCTGAATGCATTTGCAAGGTTTATAGACATGATCAGAAGCAAAAATGTGACGTCAACAAATGTTTAAGAAAGAAGATGGAAGAAGGATGAAGTAGGATCCGTTTATGTCTATTGGTTTTTTATCATTTCGTCTTAGTAAAGTTTAAACACTTGAGTTGAGATTTACGTTACAAGTTCAAGTTCGGTTCTCTCTGCCTGCCATGCTAGGGAAGTGGCGTGAAGTTTAATTAGTTTTATTTATTGGTGAAATTATATTACAGTAAATTGTTTTAATAAAGCTTGTGACATTGTTCACATTTAGTCTAGGACGCACAGCTTCCCCCCCGCTGGGGTCTTCGGTTTGGCGTACCGGGGGGGCTTAGTAGGCCCTGGTGCAGGACAGGGCCGAAGCTAAGAGAGACCCCGAGGTGAGCTGCGACTGCTCGGCATTTCCCACCGAGCAGTTGCGGCACCGGCCGCAGCCCCCTGCGGCCGGACTAGGATTGCCGAGGAAGAGGAGGAGCTGAGTGTGTCGTTGCTCGCCTCCCTATCCTCGGCAACCCGACAGGGGCGCGCTGGGTCGCGCTGTGGTGGGTCGCAGAGGGATTGAGCGTCCCCTTCGACGAGGCGCTCTCCGCGTGCCCCTCTGGCTTAGCAGAGGGCACAGCGCGAGAGTGGGCCCACGACGCCGGTCACGGGGATGATCGGCGTCTGAATACTGGGCGGAGTGGTTGAGACATGCTGGGTGGCCTGGCATGTCTCGACGCGCGCGCGTGCTCGGTGCTGTGCATCCGACGACTGTTGTCGTGGGCTGCACAGCATCGACCACCGCTGCGCGAGGTGGGCCGCGTAGCGCGGCACGCGCATCACCGGAGGAGCAGTCGTATAGTCCCGACAGTGGGGATACAGGCTCCTCCGGAACTGCGCCGCTGGAGGCCACGTTGGGGTTTTAGTCGGTTCGAGTCCGACACACCGCCCTCTGCTTCCCCGAGCAGAGGGTGACGGCTCGTGGGAGTTTCCCCAACAAAAAAAAAAAAAAAAAAAAAGGACGCACAGCTTAAGTTAATCTGTGCGTCTTTAATATAAAAAGTCCGAATAAATTATGTATTTCGTTTCTGTGTAATTACATGGATTGAATAGGCTAGTTTACTTAATTTTTATTTTTATTTTCGGTTATCTCTACCTACGCGCTAGGGAAGTGGCGTGAAGTTTAGTTTAGTTTAGTTTTATTTTTGATTTTGATTTATTGATCAAACTTACGGACTATAAAAAAAAATTAGTAAACATACATACATACATAACATCACGCCCATATTCCCCAAAGGGGTAGGCAGAGTCAAAGTAGCAGATCCCTTTAACTACATTCAGCCAAAAATAAAACAGGGCTGGGTTAGATGGAACATTGTTAAAAAGTGACAAGTGGCTAGCTTGGCGCCTACAAAATCACACACCCAAAACCCGATATATCATTAGTCGCCTTTTACGACATGCTAGGCAAGAAACACAGTTGAGATGATTTGGGTAATAAAGTCCATTATCGTCCTAGGAAAACTGACATCAGTTATTAAGTCTTAGTCATTCAAACTTATGTATCATTTAACGGCTGCGATTTGCAAAAATGCTCAGGATAGCTTAATGTGCAGAACAGAATAGTCACAGTTATTTTAATTTTAGTCACGCGGGCTCGAACCGTAGCACACATTGCCCGACGTCGATTGCACTAGCCATTATGCCACCGAACCCTCCAATGGGAACAGTGATGTGAATATTAAATTTTGTTTTACACTATCTGAGTTCCGAGAATTTCATGTGGGAGTTTATTCAGTACTGTAAACTGGACTGTAAACTGGAGGTATGTTATCACTGAATTTCATGTGGGAGTTCATTCAGTACTGTAAGCTGGAGGTATGTTATCATGGCTCTTACTTATCCTTCAAGAATATTTTAAGCATTAACAAAATAAAATGAATGCTTATTTGATAGTATGTTCGTAGTCTAGATAAGAGTTTTTCAAAAGCAACGCAATACGATTTTTCCAATTTTACTGATGGTTGCCCATTCAAATTTTGAACGAGATTTAGATCTTACGTGTAGCTCTTAAAACTTGTTTGTTTTATCTCCAAACAATATACTGACATTGAAAATTGCTTATTTTTAATCAGCTAATATAAAAAGAACATGAAATTTTTTGCGTATATATATTTTGAATGTACCCTTTCCCCAAGTTGATTTTGCAAGTTGTTTGCGTCTAAGTAAGTAATACATACATTCAAACCTGTTCATACACATAAATATGGTGGGTGCCATACACATACGTGTATATTACTTACCATAAAGGACCCGTCCAGTCACACGCCGGATGCACCAGCGTCTTCCTAACGACTCAATGCACACCCGAGCGAGCATTCACGCATCGCTGGACAGGTGCGAGCACAATCGGCGAGCATCCCTCACTTGCAGGGCAGTACAACAAAGCACCATTATTAATGCATTATTCTCAGCATTAGGATAGGGCCGATTGATCAAAGCAGCCAAAGCTGCCATAATTATCCCGGTCGTACGCACAAACGGGTGTTAAATTAACTGCCAGCACTCAAGGCGCCCGCGCCAATAAAGAAATGTGTTCTTGTTATGTTTTAATAGGCCATAACTCATTAATACCACAGTAAAACGCAACAATTCTCTTCGGAAGAGATTGTGTTGAGACATTACCGGGGCAGTTAACCGCTACGGGCTATCATTTGAATGGGAAACCATTACGCGTTTATGTTTAATGATTATTTGAAGCTCCTCATAATTTTGCGCCATTTGTAATTCCGCTCAAATGTCTGCTCGTTAAGGATTGTTGCGGTGTAATTGTATTGTTTTTTCCTCTCCATCCGTGGGTGCGGCGACGAGTGGAGAAATAAAAAGTTAATTAATGTCCGCAAAGAATTATACTACGCTAGTTGAGAAATGTCTCGGCCGCCGTGTTTGCGGGCTCGGTGTTGCCAAATAACGATGCCAGCTTTTTACAGTCCTGTCTGGCGAATGATGGCACGTGCTTTAGTTTTTATGTCGTTCACCACAATGTATAGTGTCAAGAAAAATTAACAATTTTGCGGGAACAGAGACGGGCAACAATGTTGCTTGGTATTGGTCGACTGTCTTGTTTTATGGTCAAATTATGCTTCACCTGCGTGCTTTGTTGGATTGTCTCAGGAAATCTTGATTGCAGACTAAAAATTATGTTTTGCTTTTTCCAGTGCATAATTATGTTTTATTTTTACATTAATTGAATATATTTTTGGATTAATAGGAAACACGATAGCAGTTTCGTCGCTCAGCAACCATATGTGCATTCGACGGGATAATAAAATATTATTGTGTCTGTTTTTTTTAATTAAATTAATTGGACGTCGTTTTATGAATGTATATATGATATTCCACCCAATATTTCGTGAATCATAAATGTGTAAAGCTGATAAGTACATGACATCAAACAAGATCATTTGAATAGTTCGATTTCTTACATTTTTTAAATCTGGCAACTCTCCAAGCGGGACCCCTGAAAATGTATTCTTTAGTTTGCTGTTTGCACTGAGTAATTATACGAAGTCGCTGTTTTTCACTCTTATCTCCACATCTCTGTTAGCCGGGAATTTAATCGAATGTTGTTAACGGTAATGTAGCGATTAGTCAGTGACTGTTGTAAGTCCGTAGAATAGAATAGATAATGCCAGCGCTGGGTGTAGGGCGAGCATCCGCGCGATTCGTCGGTGTAGCGGAGCAATAAGTAACGCTTAGCACGACACTGAGTCGCGGCCACCACAGTCCTAGCCGGATCAGTGAGACACAAACTGCTGACGGACGTCGACATGACTGACTGCTAACTGACAAACGTCAGCAAGTTAGTCCGTTTGCAGATATTCTTTCAACTGAGGTAAGTAACCTGTTTTAACATGGCTTTAAAACTTCTCTTATATCTAATAAAATCTTGGAGCTTCTAACTTCATTTTATCTGATTTTGGTTTGATTTGAAAATTATTATTGTTTTATCAAGTGCAATTGTTAACATTATAATGAAGCTAAGTCGGTGATATAATTATAGGTACACAATAAGCTGATTTAATATTGTAACTGGGAGGTACTCGTACTCGTTAACCCTTTAAATTATTTAAAGCACTGAGAAGCACGAAGCTCTCTTTCTATCCACTATGGTAAGTATAGTACGTACGACGTCGACCCTACATTTTGAATATAGTTTTTATTCTAAAATGCATTTTAACATCTAAAAAGATAACAATATGAATCAACGTTGTAGTATTAGTATTACTTTCTTGAACATGGCCTTCTGATTTGGTCTTTGTAAGTAACAAAGACCAAATCAGAAGGCCATGTTCTAGTCATTACTGTGACACGTTTTCACTGTGATAACAGTCCGCGCTATCCTTGTGAAATCTCGTCTTTAATAGCTCGCCTCATGTACTAGCGACGTGAGATATGGCTGCAGTCTTTGCTTTAACTATTACACGCTTGCATGGAAATCATTTTGAGAGACTGAAATGTATGCATGCTCTGTCGGTTGTCCGTACCAGTTATAATTTCAAATATATCTGTTGCTGCATATTACATACATATTTGTATAACATAAGATTTTAATGAAAATTATGTGGCAATATTCGTTACTTCACTATTATAGCAACTACTAACAGTTTTATTTTTTAAATAGAAAAAAGTAATATTTTTCTATTTTGATAGCATTATATTCATACTTGTTAAAGACGTATAAAGGTAATTAATATATGATTATCTGTTTGTGGTCTATTTATTTTTTTAATAGGTACCTCTATGAAGGTAGAAGAAGCGAAAGGTGTATGTCAGGATCGTAGCAAATGGAAGGTTGTGATCTCTCCCTACCCCCATGGGAAAAAGGCGTGACATTATGTATGTATGTATGCATCTCTATAGTCCATTTTATACCTCACTTTTCAAGTTGCCGGTTGAACGTGGAATTAATTTTGCTGACCGGTACAAAGTAGAAAAAATATTCACCGGTAGATGTGGAAGGACCCCAAAAAGTTTTTTATATTATGCTTTATTACTTGTACTATTCATACTAAGAAGTTTATACATACTGCAGTTTTTGGGACAAAATAAATGGGCATCATAATTTATTTCTGAACTATGCGTTTTATATTTTGTGACAGTTGATTTTCAAATCACATCTAATCTCTATACTAAATAAGTGTCAAATTTAGGTTCACAATAATACATTATCCACTTACAGGTCCCAAAAGTAATATATTCAGTAGTTGGAACTAAGAGAACTGATGCCTACATGTTAATCGCTTGTATATTAGTATATAATGTCAATCTTAGTATCAATCACAAACTCATGCATAAGCAATTAGACTACACTTACCGTAATACAACGTACATCGCCAAAACATAAAACATTATCGCTCACCTGGAATTACCAAAGCAAATGAAATAGTTTTCAAGTGGAATGAAATGTTATACTTGGTCATTTTGTATCAGTTATTTTTTTAGCTAACAAATTAAAAAGTCTTGTAGTGTGGTATATTAAATGTTCAGTTGTTTTTATATTCGTAGTACTTGTAAAAATATTCGTAGCATATTAGTATGTTTGTTCTTCTAATACAGCGACAACAGATATTAATTATCACTACCATACCGATTCACATGTCTCATTATAACAAACACTAGAAGCGCCCCGCGGTTTCACCTGTGTAGTTCCCGTTCCCGTAGGAATACAGGGATAAAATAAACCTATGTTACTTGCTGATAAAATACCTTTCCATAAAAGTGAAATAAATTTTCAAATTGATTTTATTAAACTTTACAATAATATAGCTCATACACCCGAATAACATATGTATATGATATTCTTCATTGATGTACCACGAGCGAAGCCGCGGGCAGAAGCTAGTACTTCATAAATTAGTTTTCAATAGCTCAAACGATACAATTCAATTTCCAACTCGTCTGCCGCGCAATTACGTCCGATAAACGTCACCGGCGTCGGAGCCGAGCGCAATTAATCGTGGACATCATTTGCTGGACACCTGCAGAAAAACAAAGATCCCAGATGAGGCCCCGTTGCACCGCCCCGACTATAAATCATCGGAACCCCCCCAACCTCCTAACCCCCACCCGAGCAAAACATATATTTCTATGTTGTCGGACCAGCAATGAAACCGGACGTTGCAGGTTTAGTTTCGAGACAACGGATAATTGGTTATACTTGTTTCGTTTCGCTCTTGTGTTTAATTTAGCTGGAAATAAATGCTTTACGTAGTAATTGCTTGTTCTGAAATCCTAGATATTATTCTTGAACTAAAGCGCTTGTGCAACCAGTTGGTTAGTAGTTTTGTATTCATATACGTTTGTTGTATAGAATTCGATATTTCGAGTATATTTTAGGAGTTGAATTGCGAAATTTGGAACTCGCAGTCTTGAAGGACAACTTTCGACGAATTAATACACGTGTTATTTACAACTAACTAGAAACTGTTTTATTATATAAGTAGAAAAATATCGAATTAACAATATATTATCTCAATTTGTCCAATTAAAATCAAATAGTCGAAGTAGAAATTATAAACTATTCATATACCTACTAACTTAAAGGGAACCATTGCTGTTTAAGAAACTTCACCATATTAAAAACATTGACATCTGTCATTCCGTAGTTAGTTGGCAGATTTTCGTAGCGCGGTCCCTGTTCATTATTTCGGAATATAGAAGTCACGTCAAATAGTGATATACTTATGTATCTACCTTGTTACTTCAATTGGTACCAGTGTGTGTTGAGAGACAACCTTCGGTATTTTTTGTTTTATGTAAGTATCTACGCAGTAAAATAAATATATATCTTTAATATGTATTTCTAAAGGTTGTCGAAATAAAAAATACGTTAAATCTACAATTGTAGCTTTGTAACAGCTGTCATTATTAAATGTTAAAATCTTAGTGAGGGCAATGAACCTCATTAACTAATATAATAAAAAAAGGATGAATAATAATTTACGAACAAACTTATTAGATAAATAGTCCGCTTCTGGACAAAAGAACCCCTAGTAAACGGCCTGACGCAGCAGTGGGGTGTTCTTAACTGTCAAGACCAATAACCCTTAAACATGTCTGCTTTGAGGAAACTGAGGCGCTTACCGTTTATAGTCGGAACACTACTTTTATTATTGAATCTAGGCACTTAAGCACTTAAGATTACACGTAAATTACGAAATCGTAAGTCAGGTGCGTTTAATTAAAACTTTTGTTTAGGATAAAGCTTGATGGCGAATAGGCTTGGGTTTGAGTCAAAACATCAAACGTTATTATTATTATAAAACTTGTGAAACAAGTGGTAACTAGGATATGATTGCTAGCTTGATGGAGTACTTAAAAGAAATAGATTGACTATTAATAAATAAATAATAATACTAAATTCTCCAGACTGACACCAATTACCTAGTTCCAAACTAAGCTTATGCTTGTACTATGGATACAAGGTGAACGGATAGATTTTATTTTATTTTATTTAGTCGCTCATTATTTTCATCACTCATAATTAGTATGAGGAACTAAAAATTGTATGTATATGGCACGATTGTAAATGATAATCTTGAGAAGGGAAATTGCTCTTTCCCTCCCAACGGACGGACGTGCAATCAGTGAGAGGAAAATTGAGCTAAAAGAAGAATTTATCATGTTTAAACTTCAATGTGACAAGACGCTAGCATATTTCATCTTCAGTCAATTGTTTTTAAACGGATATTTTAAAATCCGCAGTAAATAAGACTTCCGCTGAAATGACGGAGTCATTAAGCGGAGCCGTCGAATTGGCAATGTTTCATGCTCAAAAAGCGTCGGTAATCAATTTCACACATCGCGTTATTACCGGCGCGGGCGACTACGTAAGTGGCAACATTATGCAAAGCGGGCGCGCTGTCCCGCGAGTGTCTGGGGCGATCCCGCACCGCCGCCCGCATTTGCCTATTTCACTGAGCTAGGGGCTACGGTCCCAAACTTAGGATGCTTTTTCTAGCTTGTGATTAGTAAGAGTGCAATGTTGAATCGCTTCAGGATGTTTAAGCTTGGATCGAATTATCGGTGCGGGTGACTACGTAAGTGGCAATATTATGCAAAGCGGGCGCGCTGTCCCGCGAGTGTCTGGGGCAATCCCGCACCGCCGCCCGCATTTACCCATTTCAATGGGCTAGGGGCTGCAGTCCCAAGCTTTGGAAGCTTTTTATAGCTTGTGACTAGTAATGGCACATTGTTGAATCGCTTCAGGATGTTTTAGCTTCGGTCAAATTATCGCGGGCGAGTACGTAAGTGGCAATATTAAGCAAACTTAAGAAGCTAGGAAGCGTAATCTAGCATGTGAATAGTAAGAGTGACATGTAGAATCGCTTCTGGGTCTTTTAGCTAAGATGAAATGGCGCGGTTTCCCATGAGTATCTGGAGCGGTTCCACACCGCTCCCTGTGTTCTGCTGTGTCACCGGGACTGCGGTTCCAAGTTAGAAACTAGGAAGCCTACTTTAGCTTGTGTCCAATAATAATAGTGTTTTGTACCGCCGGTTGATAAGTTCCAATGGATTGTCTATGTTTAATTTTCAGAAATTATATATATGTATATACATATATATTTCTTTCTCGACCTCACTTTGATAAATAAACGTCTAGATTCCATGCTAGCTTTCTTACATAAGTATCCAACCATTATTTTTCCTTATTTGAGAGGTTTCTTACAGAGTAATAGTCCAGTCGTTATACAAACGGCTTAACGAAATGAGAAACTAACGTAGTGCTGGAATATCGAAATACGTATCTAATGAACACCGCAATGATGTAGGGCCGACTGGAAATAGTGCTACAACTTATTGAATTTGTTTTTTGTTTGTTCTCTGAATAAATACGTAATAGAAAGTAAGGAAAACAAGTAATACTTAAATAGGTTATAAACGCAGTTTTTAAAGAATATTTTTTAACAATAAGTAATGTTTACCTAATAAGGTTAACTTTAGGATTTTGACGCATATCAAACATGTATTTTACTAACTGGTCACAGGTATAATATTTTGTAGGTCTGTGGCTTCACTTCATTAACTTGTCGAATGATAAGCATAAACATAAATTGAGGTCGTATCTGCATTTTTTCGCCGATCGATTATTATAGTAATTTCTTACTAAGTTTAGACTTTAAAATAAATTATGAATTACTAGAATACAATCATATTTTTCCTATTTAATTTTTATATATTGCAATTGACTCTTCACGCTCTCCCCGCGACTAGCCAGTTCGCACACTTTTGTCTCCACGAGGGGAGCTCGCGTCGGCATTTTAAATTTCACGGCGATATCCGTCCTTTCGCAGTCGGAAAATTTAAAGTGCGTCCCGCGAAACGAATGCCAGTGGCACACTGTCGCATTCCGAGATATCGTCGGATTTACTGGGCCGGAGGCTTTGTGCTGAAATAAAACGGGCCCGCGGAGAAATCCACCGCATGTTATTAGGCGAATGCCAGATTTATATCTTGTATTCAATTTGGGTGAGAGCTGTTGTTTGCGACGGTTCGACGGCTCTAATGCGATAACGCAGCTTGATTAGAGGATGATAGGGGTCGTGAATTACTCGCGTGTTTCTTGCAGAAAGTAAGTTTTCTCTAACGACCTTTTGTGATGTGGAGAAGCGTTTTGCGAGTCAGCATGGCGATGGTAGCTGATAAAAGTTTCTCTTGTTCGTTGCGAATGAAGCGGCTTGGACCCTCGTTAAAGCTTACCGTTTCTATTTCTAGTCACTTTATCAGGCTATAATAGCCTAACAAATAAATAACCTATAAAAATAATCTTGGGACATTATGTGATTCTAAAACAATATTGAATATGTTTTTGATTGACTAGCAGAAAATCTTGAAAGGTACTATTTTTCGTTTGTTTTTCTCAAACAATGTCACATACATTGTTTACTCTTTGTTTTTGCAATCGCGTATTGACTGCTATATTAAATCTAGGCTTTGTTAAAATATATTACATAAAAAAGCATGCAATAAACATGCAAACAGAAAATTTTTGTAACAAATAAGAATTACACGTTAAGATACTGCGAAAACTATTGTATAAAAATTCATGTAAAAATATAAATTACCTCAAACGTACACAAGACAGAAATAACATTTATCCGTGAAAATTCAACTTAAGCGTTAAATACATCAAACGCGATTGTTCACGATTCTTGAGAACGTCACAAAATTAAGATTTCCCAACGAGATAGGCGACGGCGCCCGACGCACCGAGTTCGCTTCGTACGAATAATGTACGCGTATAAATGTATGCACGCTAGGGCGACGTATAAGTGTATGTAGCATTCATAAGTAACGTTAACATACATAACTGATAAGACAAAAATGACGTGTCAGCAATACTTCACGTAGGGTTGCTCCTAATACGATTTTATGTGTCGTAAAAATGATCATTAAATACTCATTGTCGGAAGGTTGTGCGCAAGTCGAGTATAAACGGTTCCCGCAAATTTTGCTGCTGTTAGATAGCTTGTGCGCTGAATTGGTAAGGAGATAACCTAGACTCTGTGAAAACTAATATTTGCCGAGGAAAATACGCAGAATTTTGGCGGAATGTCCATGTAGGTATAATAACATAAAGGCATCATGTATAAATGTCATACCTAATAGCTAGGCGTTGGATCACATTTAATACAATAATAATACATGAAAATATATTGCATATTATGATGAACAATAAGTTTACGAGTATTTTCTAACTTTTCACTTTGTAGAGCTTAATGAACATGATTTAATTGTGATTCATAAGATAGCAAATAACCAACTACGTTATCTAATAAAAAAATATATTATCGTCCTATCAATCTTTTTAAATACATTTAAAACAACTGAAAAAGGAAGCTTTCAAACAACAGACTTGGTAATTATAAGCTAAGTTAAATTAAAAGCACAAAAGGGCAATAAGGATTTGGGAAGCAATTTCATTAAAGCGACATCCCTAACCGCAAGACGAAGGCGAAAGAGACAAGGGAGGGTCCGTTACTACAGTCATTGGGTTACAATGAGTGTTATATTGGACATTAGTGCCGTACCACTGAGAGGTCTGGCTGGTTAGTCCAAGAAAGTCGCTATTGCTATGACAATGAGTGGAATATTTACCTAATAGTTCTTTTGTGATTTTTTTTTGCATTATTATCGCTAGATTTAAGATAAATTGTCAAATAAATCCTATTTAATCTCAACATAAGGCGGCCCTGTGATTGCCTTTTCTAACCTCAAGGCAAGCCGAATTAACAATCTCACGCTTTATCATTATTTTTCAAGTTATTTCCAAGGTATCTGTTATTATATTAAATAAAATTATATTTAGTACTTACAATAATCCGAGTTGAGAGTGAAATTGGCAATGATGATTTAAGAAACAATTTGATTAGGGTGACACCCCTAACTGCAAGATCTGGCGTAGGCGAAGACAAAGGGGAAGAAGGGTCCGTTACTACTGGCATTACGGTACAATGAGTGTTATATTGGACATTAGTGCGGTACTGTACGGCTTAGGGGAATTCTTACACCGGTGTTCGGAGTCTGTATATTGAAATCTTGAAACTTTAACCAGTAGATTATTATTTAGGGATGTTCTTTTCAGATTATTCGGGTAAATAGTGTTTAAAGGCAAATATAAAGAAAACTGGCCGACATAATAAAGTTGATTTAATTCGAGTGCGTTAGGTTTGGGAAGTATTATTGTGATTTTATTAAGTTAAATAAACTTTTTAAATAATAACAAAGAACTCTATACGTAAAAATCAAAACAATAAGCATTTTTTAAGACAGCGTTCGTTTTATTCGCTATGTATATCGCCAAAGAGGCGCTATAGGAAAAATAATGATCGATCATATCTACAATATATTAAACTCTATATATGCGGATACATTAGTAATATTCATAATGAGCACATTTACTAAATACATATCTACTCGTAAGGGCGTCTGAGGCAACCGCTATCGATTTTATTCCCTTCAGGGCAGCAATTTGTTCAGGTCGGTCTTGGGATGTAAACATTTATTGCTCTATACGTCAAGTATTACCTAAAGATTGAGAACATATACGTTTATGACTTACCACTCCTCAGTAAAGTCTAAGGCAAACTTAGTTTTCGAGTACTAGTATTATTCAGTTGCCTATATAGATATTCGACCGTAATTCGTTTGGTAATATTAATTTAAACTGTGCCAAATCCTATATTCCTCCGTCTGCGTTACTCTCTTAAAAACGGGTACAAAGTTTTTCTTCATTTACGAAGTATGAACTACCCAATTTAAGCCTAAGGTAATCAAATTTTTCAAATACTAGTATTATGAGTGCTTCGATGATTCCTCTTTCACTCGACGACTTATTAATTTAATATGATATCGCTTTCGTGAAGCGCGTCCGCGGTGGGTCTGTTTATTCAATTCGCGGAGATAATTGTGTTTAATCTAACTTGTTTTACAATTTTCGGAGAGGTTACTCGGCTTCAATGTACTAGCGTTTGCTGCTGAATCGTGTAATTTGTTCATTCGTATTACGGAACTAGCTATTCGTGTTATTTTGAACAGCGTTTCGAATACAATTGGCTTGTAAGTAATGGGTAAGATGTTAATTATAATAATAATAATAATAATAATAAATTTATTTCAAGGAACAGGTTCACAAATAACATATTATAACTTTCTTAATTATATCATTCTCATAGATAAATTACATTATGTACTAGCATTAAGAAGTTACAACAACAGAAAAAGAGGAATACTAGCTATTTGGAACTACAAACCACTTTAACAGCGGCCACTGCACTAGACTCAAGGCCTGTGTCGCAGGAACCATTACAGTTACTTGTTAACAATGTATCGGCTGATTTAGGTTAACACGTATCGTACTAGTGAATTTGAATTAGTTATTTGTATTAGAGCTTTAATAAAGCTACTATAAAGAAATAAAATGTCGACATATTTTGATTGAAATGAAGGTTTTTTTTTTTTTTGAGTGTGTATGTGTGTGTGTGTGTGTGTGTGTGTGTGTGTGTGTGTGTGTGTGTGTCTGTGTGTGTGTGTGTGTGTGAGTGAGTGAGTGAGTGAGTGAGTGAGTGAGTGAGTGAGTGAGTGTGTGTGAGTCCATGTTTAGTAGTCAATTACCAAAATATTTTCCGTGTCCTGGTAGTTTAATTTTTTGAGATAGTCCTGTAAAAGTTGCTTCATTTGACTAAATGTACAGTTTTTAATACCTTTAATTATCTTTGCTATTTTATTATAAGTAAACATGTGAGAATATGGAGGAAAACGTTTTGCAAACCTTGACTGGACGGCAGGTAATGTTAGTCTGAAAACTCGACGTGAGGCTAGGTCCTTAAAGTCAGCTGAGTTAATAGTTTTATTGTGCACTGATGTTGCTACTTTAATGATGTATAGTTGACGGACTCGTGCTACGTTGCTTTCTTTGTAAAGCTCATCTGTAGAAAACCTGAAAGGTTTGCACAACATCACCTTCAGAACCGCACGCTGAGCTCTTTCCAGTTCTAACATTGTGGTCTTGGCTATACCACCCCAGGCGGATATGCAATACAGAAGGGAAGATTTACAAATAGCGTTATAAACCAAGGTTAATGTTTTTTTACAGGCAGAATTACGGAGCGATTTCATAATGTATATGGTTTTTCTTATTTTACTGGATAAGGTAGTTATGTGGTGTTTGAACGATAAATACTCATCTAAAACTATACCCAAATATTTGATTCTGTCAACTCTATCTATTACAGGGCTAACACCCGCACTTTCACACGTCTGAATGATTAGATTTGGGAAATATTTGTGTTTAGATGCACGTGTCTTTTGGAAGGTCATGTACTTTGTTTTTTTAAAATTGAGAGTGAGAAGATTATTATTCAGCCAGTTAGCTAGTCCAAAAATGCCAGATTTTGCTGTATCAAATGTGCTTTCCCAAGTGTTCCCATGAAAAAGTACCACGGTATCATCGGCATAGCAGATAAGGTCCGCGTTTGGTACTGGGACCTTAAAGATGTCGTTTAAGTACACCAGGAACAATGTGGGGCCGAGTATGCTTCCTTGGGGCACGCCATACCCGACAGGCAATTGTGAGCTCATGTTTGCCCCGACCTTAACGCACTGACGACGGCAAGAAAGGTACGACCTAAACCAGTCCAAAGCTACTCCTCTTATGCCCATACATTCAAGTTTTTGAATTAGGATAGGGATTGAGACCGTGTCAAACGCCTTGGCTAGGTCAAGGAAGACACCGATACAACACGTATTATTATCTAATAAAGAAGCCACAGATTCAGTTAATAGTACAACAGCATCCTCCGTTGACCTTTTCCGTCTAAATCCAAATCCAATTATCTTCTACTGGCTGTTGTTAGCGTGTATAAGCATAATGTGTTACGGAATTGGATATTAAATCTAAGTATTAGATAGGGTATATTAGACTGGCGATGATTTACTTTATTTCCTGAAAAAACACCGGTATAAATAGTTGATCACACATGTAATTGTAAGTCAATACAAATGCTTAAGCTATTTACTGTGATGACATTAATGTGTGTGATATTATTTTCAGTATTTTAGTTATTTATATTCCTATTAATATAATGCCTTGTTCATCGTCTCGAGGCGACAAGGGGTCAACGGATTTCCGGCTAAGATGGAAGTAGACTAAAGGACACTAGGGACCAGTGGAGTTCACTTGGTTCCGATACAACAGGACATAGTTTGATATCAAATTACTAGTAATACAATGAGTTTAATTTATTTTCTAACGGTTCAAGGTTATTTATAGACTGGCTCGATGGCGCATTTGGTAGTGACCCTGCCATATGCGTCAAGAGTTGTGGGTTCGATCCCCACCCAGGACAATTCGTATGATGAAAAGTGTTTATTCTGTGTCTGATTGTTAATATTTTATATTTAAGTATATATTTGTAATACCACTGTTATTTCTGACGGGCACGTACCTCTAGGTTTTTCAAATCATACGTATTTATACCACTAGCTCGACGGTGAGGGAAAACATCGTGATGAAACCTGCAAATTCAAATAACTTTGGATTTGTAACCATGATCCAACAATTTTCTGGTTCCCCTATCTTACGGTTTCGAAGGTGAGATCGACAGCTTCAATGTAATTACCAGACTCGCTACATCCCATAGAGACCCTGGCCACGAAACCATGGGTCGCGGGTTCGAAACCCGCTAGGGGCAAATGTTTCGTGTGATGAACATGGACATTTGTACTCGAGTCATGGATGTTTATAAATGTATTTAAGTATGTCTATTCGTTCACCTAGTATCCATAGCACAAGCATAAGCTTAGTTTGGAACTAGGGAATTGGTGTGTCAGTCGGGAGAATTTATTTATTTATCATTATTATTTATTTTGAGATTGCCGGTGGATCAGCACCCAGAGAGCACCGTGTGCTCGGGAACAGGTGCGATACTGGCAGTCTATCGGTCACAGCCGTCGTTAGTCACCGCGCCGCAGACATGCCTCGATTTGGCACCAGAGCTGGCAAATTGGACCCGAGAGGGGACTGACTGGAAAAAGGCTTCTGTTATTATTAGGTGAGCTAACTAATGGTAATGGTATGACTTATGGACGGTATTTTTAATTGAGAATCATTTGTTGACGACGTTTCTCAACTAAATCAAGAATCAGTTTACTTCGATGGTGTCAATATGTTAGAGATGTTTCCAATGCACTTTTAAAGTTCTATTCATATTTCGTGTTTAGTTATGAAATAAATAAGGCGAAAATTAATTTTATAAAATAAAAAAATTGACATAACGTTTAATGAAGATATCGTATACATGCAAACAGTTAACCAATGATATAGTTTTTTGGACGCGGTAAAATGTATTTGCATACTGGCGAGCCTATCGAGGGTATAGCGTGGCGTGTGGTATTTACTCATTCTTTTTATTTTTCTCATGTAAAAAAAGGCAAGAAAGAGAATACTACTAAACCGAGCGGTGTTTAATATTGCCCAGGTAGTAGACCCCGTTTAAATCATTACATAACTCTCCAGTCAAATTGTAAGGCAGTTCGATTTTTAAATCGTTTGAATCAAACGTCATTACATTCGTAATCATGGTTGTCATTCCCCGACTTTTCACGGGTCACCGACCTCTGAAAGGAGGCAGCAGCGTCGTTGTACGGCGTCGATTCATCATTTTGTCGCGGGTTGTCGTCGGCCGTCGCCGCCGCGACGCCATCGGTATTCCACACTTGTAGTTAGCGTTGACATGTTTTTCAACTGGTTTCGACAAAATAGAGACGAATAAAAGCTGAGAGATTTGTTCGACTTGAGATGAGAGTTTGAAAATAATAAAAGGTGAGGCGTTGTCGAGGAGACTCAGGTCTTAATAACGGAGAAGGTGTATTTCCACAGAAAGAAGAACTAGAAATAGTATTAGTAGTCGCCACAGTTACACACCTGGTATTTATGAGAGTTTTGTTTATAAGGCTTATGATTGAGTGTGGGTTTTGGATTGAAAAACGAAGAAGTCATATATTTTAATATTTAACAACAGTTACCTAATAAACTACTTAGTTAAAACCTAAGCGATCTACAAAAAAGTGTTTGAATCCGGCTGGAGATTAAAAAATACAAGCGCGTAAAAATTATATGAAATTGGCTATGTTTACGTTACATGCCATGTGCCCATATCAATTTGTAGGCGCGAAAAGTGCCATCACATTAAATGTTTTTAAAATCTCTATAGTATTTCTTAAACACTTTAGATAGATATATGAATTTATTATAGGTAACGTCAATAAAAGCATGCATATTCCCTATTCAAAAAAGTATTACAATGTTTCTTTTAATTGGGTCAGGAAAAATACTCAAAATACGCGATTGGCAAGCTCTGTTCTACCTATTTCATCACGTAAGTGAAAAAAAAAGCTGAACGAAGGGCTTAATAGCAAAAATATAGCAATAAACCGCCGCTCGTCAGTTCATGAGGCGCTCGCGATCAAGGGCGCGTCATTCCCCGCATCTTTTCCGCGTCATTTCACCGACTCCACTCGCGGATAACACCGCCATATATGTCGGGGCGAGCGCTAATGCGCTCCCGGCTCACTGAAACCATCGCCAATTTATGCCACCGACGCTTTTTCTTATCGATATTATTACCTAATACGCCGGTTACGCGCTGTATTAGCTTAATCTTTGGCAATTTTGTTCGAGTAACGAGGTCGAATTTCACCTCGGTGTTTCCAGTTATGAATCTCGTTTGGGGAAGGTTCTCTGGTGTCTTTTGTTTTTTTTTTCAACTTTCACTTGTCCTTTGTGTCGTGTAGTTTATCCATATTACGCGTTTTGAGGAAAACGCATGAAATTATGTCAAGGCCGTGTCACTTTATATGCTATTGATTTGGAAGGTAAGTTTGAGCGGAGAGAAACTAAACCGTCACTAGGAATGAGGGAAATGTATAAGTAAGTTTTTCATAGGTAAATATTTTCAAACATTTTTAAATTTCAGTTTCACTATGAGAAGTTTACGTTAATGTTTAAAAAACTCCAATTACATATGTATATATCGTTTTCTCTACTTCATAACACAATATCCTGTTGATAAGAACGAAGATACTTGAACATGTAAATATTGTACTGTACCTGAATGCGAAACTTTTAAACGCAAACTGTTTACGTACCTTTAGAAAACGCCCGCAAAATTGGCATCGCTTAAATCACCGGGACACATTCGACCAATGCAAAGGCCTATTAGGTAACCGGCCGACGCCGCGATTTTAATCCGGCGTCAGAGGCGATGGAAATGATTTCCACCATCATAGTGCGGAGTGAAGCATAAATAATTCCTTTAGGTGTCACGGTAAAAAGGCGCAGCAATCGTTAGGTGTTCGCATCAGTTCCGCATCATTTGACACGCTCCACGCAGGGCTGGCATGTAAGTCTATCAAATCTTGAGTAGGTGCTTGTAATTATATGCGATATAAAGTATAGTTATAAAAGTTTATGGTTATAATATATTTATGTATTCTAAATAAAGTACGAATTATTGTGTAAGATTAAGCTGGGCTTTGTAGTTAAAATATCTCTGACTGCACTTTTTATTAAGCTGACTAACCAGCTTCACGCCATTTCCCTAGCGGGATAGGCATAGAGAACCAAAACGTTTTATTATTTTATCGTATCAGTCAATTGCACACAACTAAGCAATATTAGCAGATAGTTAGTGTTCGTAATAATAAATTTGACACCATGAATTTAACTATAAACCAGCTGTAAAATATCTGAAACACAAGTATCCTATACTATATTTATTGATAATAAATGTTTTAATTCATTTTGAATCTTTTGTTTATTGCTAATAAAAAATTGCTTATAAAAAAGCTAGAGGGTTCCTTGCGTTTTGCAATAGTACATTGCAAATAATTGAAATTACCAAAGAATTTATTATGTGTGAATCCAATGTCGTGGAAAGCTGTGAAGTCCCGACAGCCCTGTAGGGAGCGGCGTTTACACATGCCACTCGGCGGATGGAGCGAGCGCGCGTTTGTCACAGCGGAGGTCGTTAGTGCGCGCGCCGCGAGTTATTGGGAAGAAAATTGTGCTGAGCGCGGCGCCGCCTATCGGAACGCTCGCCACCTTGCTGAGCTGAGTCGCCCAAGCGAAGGACAGGACTTCGGTTAGAAGACACTTTCGCCTATCTCGTCTTCTCTTATGATGATATGACTTATATTCTAGTGGGTTAAATAAATAAATAAATATTAGAATACATCACACACATTGATCTGACTCCGAGGAAAGTATCAGAATCAACAGTGATACTTATTACAAATTTATACTTAAACAATGGATATTAACACGCAGACACAAAACAAACAAAAGTATTCATCACAATGTTTGTCCTGGCTGGGGATCGAACCCACAACTCTTGGCGCATAGGGCAGACACTACCAAATGCACCATCGAGCTAGTCATTATAATTTTTATTTATAGGGTTATTTGCATAATACCGAGTGAGCCTATCCAAAACTTAATACTGCCTTAAGACGTTTATCTAAACTTAACATAAAACAGTTTTAGCAGCTATTGATGTTGAAGCACCGACCAAGCACGCTCGCAGCCGGCTCGGCGAGCTGGGCTGGCCGGATGCAGTTCCGGAATAGGACTACACGTCACAAGGCGTTAGGCTTTGTTCTTCTGTACCTCTACGTTTAAAAAAAAAAATAGGTTGATATTTTCTACGACTAAGATTTGAACGAACGTTTGATTACAATTATGTATTGTAAAACTAATTTATGTTTATTTTTACGATATTTTGTTGGACTATTAAGATGTTAAGTAGTTACTAGATCTAATTCAAAAAGACAAATGACGTACCTACTTATCTACCCATAATTCAGCCATTGTTTTTAGTAAAAGGACGATCCGCCACATGATAAATAAAGTTCTATTGATCTCATGCCAAATGTAGAACTGAAAACGGCACAAAAACATACCGTATTAAGTAAATTAATTTCGTAATACACTTTCACAATTATTCCCTTTGTGTCGCCATTCGCGAGTACTACGAGTTGGATTAAAAATACTCAAAACAATCTTTTCAGACTACCCACAGCGCACATATTAAATTTGTTCATAGCGTGAAAATAAATCCCGAAGAGCTCAAACCCCGCTTTGCAGCAGCTCCCAGCTTGCCAAATTAATTTTCAAAATGTGGATCCGTATTGTAGCTAACTCCGAACGTCGCTGACGTTTGGAGTTGTACGTTTTGTGTTCCGACGCGAACACACCGCGCTTGCTGGTCGGGAAATGGTAATCAGTCGTTTTTACTTAAATAAATAGTTTTAATTTCAACTGAGGCAGTAAAGATGATAAACATTGGTTTTCTTTTGAAACTCACCTTTTTGATTAGTTTGTGCATCCAGTGTGGTCGGCTTTTGCAGTTGATATGGACTCGACTGATTGGGGTTAACTACAAAAAAATTAAACTTCTGAACCGTATGTAGAAAAATACATGCATGGCAGGTATCTGGTATCTATCAGAGTAGGGTTTCGAGTGGTCTTGGCAAACACCAAGTTCATTAAATATCAAGATAAACTAATGACTTAGAATCAGCCTTCAATAATATACCTACGTAAAGTTTTAATAAAAATATTTCTAAATCGTCCCTAAGTTTGCGGCCAGGTGTACACAAATTTTAAACACTGGCACGCCAGTTTCATATTTCGAAAAATATACAATACCCGCTCGATTATATCATATGCTAATAAGGAGCTGCCTGCGACGAAAGATACGAGTATCTAGGTCATGCATAGCTTGATGCTATTCGTTTGTGACGTCACCCCGGCGTTACAGTGGATGCATGCCGTGCCCAGTTTGAGCCGAGTTTACTAGAAGTGCCGCCGCTTTTTACTCAGTTTTCGTTGCAATTTCATCTGGCAGCAAAACAGGCACGGTATATCGAAGCCAATGATCATAGAAGATATTCTACATTGGCCTAGTTCTAGAATGCGTGTATCGTTCATGTGGACTTTCGCCTTTGGCTCGCCTTTTGGTAACTGGTTAAGAATCTATAAAAAGCTTTTGTATGTTTGTAGGAAGTAATCCATGTTTTAATGTAAGATAAAATAAGCCTTTTAACCTATAACAAACATATGTTTTGACGCCCTAAAGATATTTACATACGTACTTTCATATATACCACCACACCCGTAATCCTCGAAAGAGTAGGCGAAGTCAAAGGGAAAGCAAACCCATTTGACCACATTTAACCAAAAATCAATTGGGCTGGGTTAGATGGACAATTAGGAAAAAGTAGTGACAAGCGGCTAGCTCGTCGCCTACAGAACCACACCCCCTAAACCAGAAAGACCTGACAGGCAAGGAACGCAGAAGGCACGAATTTTTTTAAGACCCAGACCAATATGGCACAATGAATGTATATCCAATTGTGATTAATATTAACTACAAGGACAATATCAATGCTTTCATATTTACATACAGACAAATTGAATGCAAACGTAAGATGACGTCATTTTCTAAACGGGCAAAAAGCCGTGCAGTTTAAAATAGGGAAACCAGATATTACATTTAGAGCAAAAGGAATGTTGGAATGCTCACACGTCCGCGTTAGCTAGAAGCCATTCATCAGCCTTGCATGCTCGCCTTAGGATGCCACCGCCCGCGTCACCGACAAAAAGTTAAGGCGCCGCTATGAATGAACAATAGGATTTAAACACAGCTGTCTGCTTGACGCATTTCCCTGGCGACGCCGAGGAAGCTAAATAGCGCTCGAGTGACGCAATAACTCCGCAAGTGCACTACGGTTTGTTTGGCTCGCTTCAAGTGTAAGGGCCAGTGCACATTGTCAGGGGGATGCCCGCTAAAGGCTGGAACTCACGGGGCGGTTTTGAATTGCCCACAGGAACCGCAACGCGTAGGATGCGGAAAAATACTGCGCAGTTTGTCTGTGTGACGCAGTTTATATTTGTAGTGTGTGTAGTTGTTTGTTTCTACCGCATGGCGGGCGGCACCAGTTAACAAATGCAAGTTTGGCTAAGTTGATTAATGGAGAGGATGCCTTGAGAAATATTTTTTTCAACAAATCATATTTTATCATAAGAAGATACATTTCATCTTATAGGCTCATTTATCATAAGATAAGATGATGATTTTAAAATAAAGTAGAAATAGGTACCTGCGGAATGCGGAATTGCTTCCACAAGTGTACTTAAATTTAATTTTCTGTTTTTAGGCGAGGATATAAATCCAGCGCACATTATATTTGGCAAGCGCATGATACAAACTTACACTTACACACACATATGTCCCTCAAAAATCTATTTAAAGATATTGCTTCATAGAATCCAAGTAAAGTTGGCTAATTTACGTTAACAGTTAAGCCACTTAAAAAGACGCGCCGCTATTAAGCCGTCTAAAATTTCTAAAAAGACGTATTGTCTTATTGAGAGTGAAGAAACTTAATACGACTCAGTGACAAAACCTTTAGCTTCCTCCGCTGCCGTAAATCACCGTGATGGATAAGCAAGTCAAATACCGTATTGCCTTCACGAGTGTGCTAAATACAGCTGAAGTGTACGTACAATCATGCCGTACGTCTGTTACCGCTTGTTTGTAAGGCAGTCTAAAGGACTACATCATATGAAGCTTACTTATGGTTTCAACATACATAAAATCACGCCCATAATCCCCGAAGAGTCAAAGGGGGTTTCAAGTAACTTTAAAATTGGCATTGACAGAAGCCAAATAAATTCACTTAAAAAAAATATATATGTATAGATTCACTATAAATCTATCTTGTTTATAACTACTTAAAAATTCGCAAATGTTTTTTTTTTTTTATTTTGTTAAATTCGTTCGAACCGCCTTAGAGCCGTCATTTACAGAAACTAATCTAAAGCTTTTCGTGGAAAATTACCTAATGTACAGACGGCAGCGCATCAGGCTATACATTTTTGTTGCGAAACAGCCCTTATCACAACTGAATAAGACTCAGCAGTGTTTAGCCTGAAGTGCCTAGTGTAGATAAAACTTCGTAAATGAAAAAAATAATACAGTTACTACAACTGTCTTAGAATCGCCCTTCACAGAAATTAGGTACAGAAATTAATCTAAAGTTTCTCGTGGAAAATACCCTAATGTGTCTAGTGCGAACTGTAAATTGGCTCACAAAGGATTTGCAACCTCGGTCTATGACGTGCAGGCCGCTCGCTCGTGAGCACGGACATGTAGACCGGCCCTAAGGCAACTTGACATAATCAGAAGATAAAGGAGCCCGCTAGAGATCCGTACAATGGGTGCAGGGTTATTAATTATTTGGCTCTGAATCCTAATGCCGACAAAAGGCGTCTGCTCCAGACTCGAGCATCTGCCCAATTTGCGCACAAGTGATGTGTCATTATAAGATAGTGTAGTGCTCTGAACAGCTGTATGGTGGAAATGAGCCTATTGTGTATCCTAAGCTTTAATTTGTAGGTTTTTGTTAATAGCGCAGTAAGAAGTACTTATTCGTGTATTGTTAAGCTATTGAGAACTATTCTATTGTTTCTTTTACCAATGTAGGTACATAGGTATTCTTGAGAAAATGTATTGCTCACTTTTATTTTGAACTGTACGATTAAGTTTCTCTGGAGATCAATTTAAAAGATGGTTAAATATTATTTATTGTTTTTTTTTTGTTTCCGTTCTATTTACGGTTTATAATAATAAGATGCACATAATATTTAGTAATATTCCGTATAATTTTTTTATTCACGTAAAATTATCATTAGTTAATACATTTGAATTCAAATCTATACTTTTCAAATGAAACATCACTGGGATATGGATCTAGATGAGAACTAGCAAATATAAATGAAAAAAACCGGGCGGGCCAAAAGTATATCAGACGTTGAGAACGGTCTAAAAGATTGAGAAAAAAAAGGAACGTAACCAATAAAGTAATGAATGAAAACCCGGACACTCCACTAGCATAAAACTGCCAAACCGAATGAATCATAATCCCAACTAATGACCACGGCCCTGCGCCCATAAAGAGCTGGCTAAGGAGGCGCATTAAAGTTAGATTGGCTTTTCATAGTCGGGGCTGGAGTGGCCGTTAAGTTTAGTGCGAGCGCAAATCGCTCTGCTCGCTCCGCGCCGCGCGCTCGTGAGGACGCCGACACAGTTAAGCGGATGACAGAAAAGTTGAGTGACGTGAGAATCTGGGTAGCCTAGTGGTTAGAACCTAGCTACGAAGTCAAAAGTCTGGAGTTTGTGGAACCAGGGCATTTATTCGAGGCTGGAGTGGCCGTTAAGTTTAGTGCGCACATCGCTCTGTTCGATCTGCTCGCTTCGCGCCGCGCGCGAAACTAAGTTTGTACTCGTAACTTAGTTTCCTTTTAGGGCCTCTACACAGTTAAACGGATGACAGAAAAGTTGAGGAACCAAAATGTAGTCACGGGAGAATCTCAAACCATTAGACTAAGATGAACTTAATGAGATGGTGGTTTTATATTTATGCCGCTAGCTTACCATCAAGAAAAAATATCTTGAGAATATCTAATTTTGCACATTCAATTCGCTTCAATGTTATCGCTCGCAAATTCTCCGATCACAGGTCAAGGTATTATAGGAGTCGGCACCTTGCGGAAAGTTGCGTGAAACTAGAAATATAAATCAACATCACATAAATGTATATCTATTGTATGTATACAGGTTAGAATACAAGTAGCCTCACTGTCATTTGGTGACGGATTTAAAGCGTGTCCGCATACGTCCTAACGGCTTCTTCCGACATACATTAAGATGGACTTTTACTGGCCTTTAGATGTGAGTATCGGTTACTTGGAGATTTGACGCATTCGTCATATGTTATCTTGGATGCCTCAACCCCGTTTTATCTCAGATTGCTTGATCTTAAGCGCAATGTGATTGTGTCATTGTAGTGACTAGTGATTTGACATACGGTTGATTCTTCGAAGGCAATGTGTATCTGAAATCTGCGCGTTATTTTAAACGTGCAAATTTTATTCATGCTGACTTCTACTATACGTATATAGGCAAAGTTTATGCTAGTTTCATGCTACATAGCTATAAATAAATAAAAAATAATATGCAGAGAGAAGGAGTAGTCTCTGGAAACAATACATCTATTAAAACAATGTATAAAAAGATATACTGTTTTAGATATGCAAAATGTATGTATGTGTTTTGTATATAATGAGCTTTATCCCGCGGATTTGCTTGCATTAAATTCGGGGTAACGTCGTTCACTCTTTTCTCCATACAAACTTTGAAGCCCCGTTTCACCCTTATATGGGGGCAATAAATAATAATTACGCAAACTGTTAGGTGTTTAGAAGTGTGTGTTACTTGGATAATGTTTATATTGGTAAATTGGCATTTTAATGTACTAGTCCACTCATAATTTGTCGACTGAAGTATGATTGTGGTCATTACATTAACACACTTTAACGTTTCTCGTAATAAAAAACCGAATTTTCAGAATAATTTCTCCAGTGCTACGTCACAATTCACCGTTATAACTGTTAACTTAATTAAAGTTTCGAGCAAAGAAGTCGGAATTGCAGTCAGACAGTTTTTGCGGCCAAAGAAAAATGTAATTAATAGTTTGAGCAGACGAAGTGTTATGAAGTTGAGAACTGTATTAAAGATTGCACCGTGGCGCTGTGAGTTTTTTGCTAACTAGGTGCTGGTAGCTAATCAGTGCTGGTTTCAGTCCATTTGCATGCCCGTGACTTGTGAGGTTCGCAGGATACCCCGTAGGAAAAAAAGATTTTATGAAAAATTTTACTTGTTTTTTTGCGAGTCAGTCTGCATGAAATTCGGTCCGTTCATTTTCCTCTGGTATGTCATAGTTTAATTCAAGATATAAGATAAGTTTTTTATTTTATATCCTTTCTCATGGTTTGAATTTTTGGGCGTGCCAAATTTCATGGCAATAAGTCAAGTATTTTAGACTTGATGACGTAACAAATAAAAATATAGAATTACTTTTGCATGACGAATATTAGTAAGGAGAACTTTATAATGATTAGTCAAATATTACTTCCGTCAGCCGATTAATCGTAATTAGCAACAAACATACAAACTCATATTTATTCCTAAGTTCTAAGTTATCTCCTCACAAAATAGTCAGTCAATCATTAAGTACTTGGGAGCAGCCTAATTTTCGAAACAGGAATCCGTTAGTTGACGATTAATTACGATTAATTGGTACTGATAAGTGGGATCTGGTATGGGAGGTGCGGGAAACAGCCGTCCCTACACTGACGTATAGAGATGTTATCTGAGTGACCTTTGGTACCGTCCCTTAGGGCGGAAGATGAGGTCAGCCAATGAAATCGATATACAATACATGTGTATATTGTTCCCAGCACTCTTTATTAGAGGGAAATTGTAAATATGTAATACTAGCTGTGCCCGTGGTCTCACCCTCGTTCATGGTTAATGTTATATAGCCTTTCTCGATAAATTAACTAAACAACACGAGATTAGCGCGTTCAAGCAAACAAACTCTTCAGCTGTATATATTAGTAAGTATATAGATGGATAAACAATTTTTTGCACGTATAATAAGACACTAGAAAGTTTAACTAATTAGCCAATTGGGATGTTGACACCATTTATATTTATTTTTGTAATATCAATTCTGTAAAAAGTATCGTAGTATGTTGTCAAACCTTAATGATTTTCAATTATATTGAGTCTACGATTTTAAATTATACATAACTGCTAATATTTAGTCAGTTGACTATACGAACTAGTGACGTCATATTTTGACAAGCCCATACAAAATCTGTGAAATTATTGCGGTTAGGCAGCTTTTAAAAAGTATCTCAACTGACTTGCCAGTCAACATCCCTATTGCGAATATAAGTAGTAGTAATCTGGATGTAGGGTTTTTAATTTGATGGAACTGAAATGAAAATAGTATTAGGAATAAAGTATAGTAAGTAATAAAGTAATTATTATGCACTTGCAATTCAGTTTGTTCCAGAGAGATTATCGAGTGTCCCGCTCTATCATATATCGGTTTAAATTTTTCCACAGTAAAAAAGCGATAGGTTTTGTTTCTTAAGGTTCAAACTTTTGGCATACCAAATATCATAGTTGTCTGTAACACCTCACCCATTTAGGTTTAAGGGTGGAAACTTAACAGACAAAGTAAATCTGTCTAGACAGAGTTCCTTTCGCATTTATAATATCAATGATGATTAAGTTTTCCCATTTTTATCAAAACTAACTGCCAGATGTTCTAGATAGGCAGTCATTTCTCATAACACTATATGAATTTAGAGCAGTATCGACAAGTTTGACTCTTCATACAATACAAAGTTTGACCGTAATATACAAATTTATTTAACTTAGAATCGAACTTTTCAAAACCGCAAAGTTCTTTCGGCGCTTCCATATTGTACTCGTAACTTAGTTTCCTTTTTCAGTTTGAATAAAATTTACGATACCAAACTCGAACAGAGTGGAAACTTTGTTTTATTATAAAAACTTCTATTTGAATGAGATAATTGGCTGTTCAACTAGCTTGCTAGTTTATTTGATGTTGCGAGAGCTTTCAGTTGGTATTTCGGCGAATGTTATGCAGAGTTAATGAGATATGTAATTATCTAGTACACAATAAATGTTTAACTAGTTAATCGTGAATAGCATTAAGAGTGGAGCGCTTTATACGCCAGGGTTAAAGGGCGCCAGAATGTCTAAACCAAAGCAAAAAAAGGGGCAAATATGAATCAAGGGCGACTGTAAGACGCGACAATTTAGAGATAGATTGACAAAATACAAAAAAACCAAACCGCCGGAAAAACTGAAAAGCGAGTAATCAAAAACCTTTTCTATTTAACCTTATTATTTAAGTTTTAAAAATGTGTGAGTGAACAGTAAATCATTCCTATTTTCCCACATTTAGGGTAGCATTATATTTTACAAATTCATGTGAGATCAACTTCAAAGTATACCATATCCAATAAAAAAGAATTATTAAATTCGGACTATTCTGTAAAAAGCTATGCATAGTCATACATGAAAAAAAAAAAGTGTCAACGTGAGAACCTTCTCCGTTTTTAAAGATAATATAAATAAATTTTAAAGAATTCGCCCACAAATAAAAAAGAACACTTGGATTCGGCAGTAAGAATAGTTCAAATCTTTAGATACCAGTTACGTATAAATCCTATAATAATAATAGCAAAGAAACTTAAGCAAACACATGTCGCGCACTTCCCTTGGAATTTGATGTAGTAAATCCCGGAATATTTCGTCGGAATTTCAGCTTATTGGAAATAAATCCTGGATAAAATGGGATCAGACCTGTTCGGAGGTAACCACCAAACCTATAACCGCTTATACACAGAACCCTGTCGTTCCATACGTGTGGAAAATGTTCCAAAGATTATGCATAATACGGATACGAAATGAATACGTAATAGTAGAGCTAAGGAAAACGTATAACAGTAATAGGGTATGTTCATTTATCGTGAATAGCTTTTGGCCATGGCTTCGTCGGGGGGAATTATCGCTTTATTAAAAGACTTCCCCTCTGAAAATCGATCCTTTGACGTCTCGCCTTTTGCGCCTCGAAAAAATCTGTAATTACCTAGAGTATTGAGTAGCGTTGGATTACAAAATCGTTTTATAATTGAATAATAATGTATTAATTTGGTTGGCAAAGCATAATAGGCTAGATGACTAAAAATCCTGTTTACTCCGTCAGTTAGACTATAAAAAAATATTGAACACGTATTTTTTAATTTATTTGTCAAACAAACATTGACGAAGATACAATGCATTCGAGTTGCGCGTGACGTCACGCTTTCGTAAATTTTTTACAAAATAGTGACGTCGCAAGCCCCCACTCTAAAACTTTGATGCGCTTTATCTTTGTTGTTTATTTGGTAAAGCGAAAAAGATGTGTCTAGTATTTTTGTATAATCTAGGTAACTGACGGACTAAATAGAATTATAGTTTTTTAATGCAGTCATCATCCCTATTCCTTCTATTGTGAAGTTGCCTATACATGTTAGCCGAGCGTTGCCGTGCGATGGCCAACGCCAACGTGTAGACAGCCTATTTGCCTTGCCTTGTCATCGCTCGGTGTCGCTCGCCTAGTTGGCCGAGTGAAGGCGAGCGCCAACGTGTGTAGAGCTCATTTGGCGCAACTTGTCTTCGCTCGCCCTCGCTCGTGATCACTTCAGACCGGTGTCGGTTTTTGTGCACCAATCAAAGGCGCTCGTCTGCGCTCGGCCAAAGTAACCAACGTATGGCAACTCGACAGTCTCGTCTATATTAGCGTCTTGCGTTCGACGAACTTGCCGAACGTGTGGAAATTAGCACTTGCCTTGTACCTAGTTTGCCGACGCTCGCGTTGGCCTACGTTGGGACATCATGTTTAAGCGACTTTAGAGTAAAGAGGAGTTGCCATGGTAACGGGTGCTTTATTTTTGGTACCATTGATCTAATTCGAAGGCATAGTCAAAAAATCTATGATATTAATAAACTATGTAAGTGGATTACAGATGAAAGTTTTTTTTTGTGATAATTAAACTAGAAACATGAATGACACTTTTAAGATAATCTCTTAATCTCCATCTACATTATAACTAATAACTGTACATGATGACATACGGGTTAAATACAGTTAATCCTAAATCCACTTTTCCCTTTTCATATTGTTTTATATGCAAACATAGGCAGCTTTACAATCTCTACGGTAGATTTTAAGTTAGCCCACTTGATTTTAGATACAAATCACCGAAGCGTATTTGTTCACTGCTCGCAAAAACCTACTTTTAGGATCGCAAACGTATACGGGATTAACTCGTACACGTTCTAATTTGTTTGGCCTCTGTATTTTCTGCACAAACGAGCAATACGTATAGCATGTTACGTTACGTGCATCCAGAGAAACACGCTTGATTAGTTACATAAATTAACCGACTTACGTTTTCCTCGTGTATTTATTAATTCCTTGGTAAATAATTTAGAGGTAAGGCAGTGCGAGATATGGAATGGATTTATTAATCGTGCAAATGCTGGCTATGTGTGACTTAGTAATTTAAAGACTGGATTGAAATTTACTTTGTAGTGACGTCACATAAAAATACTAAGTTCTTTTTAATGGCTTCAAATTAATTTCTTCGGATTAATATGAAGGCAAGTATGAAAGTGGCACCAGTGACAAAAAGAAAAAGGAAAGTAGTTTGTCTTGGTAGAAGAAGGACACGTGACAAAGAAAGTGATTGGAAGTAATTTCCTCTTAACCCGCTCAGTTAAGAGGAAGAGAGCGACTACAGAAGAGATGGATGGATGTGTGATAATTTATATTAGAAAAAAATCAGTAGATAGCACAATGTCGGCTAACCGAGAGGTATGGAAGGTAAAATAATTCTGCACAAATTTCAGAGGGACTAAAAACTGGGCAAGAAGGTATGATGAATTAAAATCAAGGTAGGTTGTTAGTATTTAATTCGACTTCAAGGTGTAGCTTAAATTTTATATAGAAAATAATGTTCGTAAAACATTATTTTGCAATTGAATTGAAGACAAGTAAATCCAGTAGGAAAGATCGATTAACATTCCGAGTATCCGATTTAAATTTTGACCAAACAGCTTCATATGCTGTTACAGCCGGAATTTTAATTTCACAGCGTTCCATTTAGAGTACTATTTCATTTCGCAGAAGCGTTAACTCGATTTTCATTTCGCCATCAACAGTTACAGCAACTGATTCAAACCGCCAAAACACTTTCAACCAATTACGTTTGCAATTGCCCTGATGAACTTTATATTATAGTCAACCTTAGCGCAGCATATGCATATAACATGTTTGGATCAATAAATAAATTTAATTTTACAAGTTACAATTTGACCGATGTTAAAAATGCATCTCACTAATATTATAAACGCGAAAGTTTGTATGGATAGATGGATATGTAGATGCTTGTTACACTTTCACGCAAAAAGCACTGCATGGATTTGTTTAAAACCTTGCAATAATATAGCTCATACATTAGAATGACACTTAAGTTATGTTTCACCGACGTACCACGCGAGCAACGCCTCAGGCAGAAGCTAGTATATTTATATGTAATGTAATTTCATACTTTCATACATACATGTAAATAAGTTCGTTCGAAAGTATGTATTTTAAGCAATTATGTTATGGAAACTAGAAATCACTAGCTATGAACATATATATTCATGGTCATTTGTAAAACATCAACAACCTCGCAGGAGTAGATTACTGGCATTATAAACAACTATTTTTCTTAATTGGACAGTTTGTTTAAAAAACGCATTTTCATACAAACAGCATTGGTCATTTAGTATGGAAAGTCGTTTTTTTTTTTTGTTGATTTAGGAAAAATCGTAGAACAAACGTTGTTGTTTATAATGTCAGTAATCAACTCCTGCGAGGTTGTTGTTGTTTTACAAATGACCTTGTATACCTACGTTTTATCAACAAATTTTCAAACAAACAAAAGGGTTGATCTCGCTGTCAAGAATTGCCAATAGATTAGATAAAATTATTGGCCAAATACTACCATTTCATACATGGTACGCATTTAAATTTCATAGTATATCTATACTTATAATAAATCTGTAGAGAGGTCAATTCTGTACATGAAATATATTTTCAAAATTGTTATTTTGAAGGGGGGTTATTAGTGATCGATACTGATACCAAAAATGCAATCAGTAAAATTTTTGTCTGTCTGTCTGTCTGTATGTTCCTTATAGAAACAAAAACTACTCGACGGATTTTAACGAAACTTGGTACAATTATTCTTCATACTCCTGGGCAGGTTATATACTTTTTATCACGCTTCAATCAATAGGAGCAGAGTAGTGAAGGGAAAACGGGAGAAGTTACTCCATTTTTTAGGTTTCCGTCGCGTGTGCAGCCTTAATCGTTTAAGTTACATAGAAATCATGTATGACGGAAATAGTCTTTATAATATTAACCATAAACGCGGGTGAAACCGCTGGGACAGCTAGTAAATAAAAAAACAACAAAAATACAAGACTTAGGAAATTGTAGTGGAAGACTATCTTTCCGAATGTATGATCCATATATGTTCGTGCACATAGTATGAAATCATGTCTCACTATAGAATCTTCGCGTACATCATCTACCAGTCAGTTTACTAACGGTGATTATGATATCACTACATTATATGTACAAAATTATTTTCTTTAATGTTCTTTCTAAATCACAGGAAGTCCGAATTTCACTTTGACCACGCTTAGTCAAGTTTCTCGATTGCAACGATAGAATGACCTTAACACTAGCCACTACGCCATAACTCCAATAGGAAGGAACTGTTACGTTATAAGTGAAAAACTAGTATCGTAAATATTTCCCAATGTCTCTGGAGCGGGTGCCCTCATTTCTTCGATGCGAAAACAATAGCGACATTATACTTCCTCCTCGGCAAAACAAAACGTCTCGCAGCCTCGACCGAGCAGATTCCTTTAGCTTCAAAATAAAATGCGGTGTTGCCCTATTTAAGATTATTATTAATTAAAGGACTAAGGCCTGGTTTTTCAACAGTCAGATAAAAGATAGCAGTTGAAAAAAAATAAAACTGATGATTTTAAAATGTCATTGTTTGTTGTTCAAATAAAATTCGTAATAAAATCAAGGAATTAGTGAAAAAAAAAACATATTAATATTATTCATCATTGTCATTAATATCCGATTACAGATATTCTCATTAAAATAAAGCAACTTTTCCAGTCAATACCCGGAACAGATTAATTACCAAAGCAAATGTAACTCCAGTGTCATGTATGCCTATAAAAAGTATAGGTGATCTTTCAGTCACAGGTAAAAAAAAATGCTATCATTATAATAAATGATGCTAGATGCTCGAGTAGTGGACATTTGCCTCTCTAGGTTAAAATCAAACAATAGATTTCCGTGCGATAAAAAAACATAAATAAATTTGATCACTAACTGCTAGAATATTTATCAAGATAAATTATATAAAAGGATTTTTTGCAGAGTATTTTAGCTCTTCATACTCACTTAAATGCTAATGAGAATGACAAAAGAGCTTGACCAATGCCCTTTGTTTTATTCTCATTAGCCCTAATTAATAACCAACACGGTAACTATTACAAGATATCTCATCCGTTCCAAGCAGCTATCATTAACTTTTGCTTTAAAATATTTTATCAGAAAAAACCTAAGTGTCTATCATGTAAACGACACCTTCTTCTAATTCAGTATTTTTTACCCTATACCTCGGGAAAAGGCTGTAAGTTGGCAACACCGATAACGCGCAGAACACCTCTCAAGCCCAGACAGTTTATTATTTTCAAGCCCGAGGAGTTATTAATTACCTGGCTACCTTCCTTGCTTTATTATCCGTCTCTATTCTAGTCCTTGTACAATTTGTTTTTTTCAACGCCACTGTAACCTTCCGGCAGAAATGCGCCAGACTTTTTATAAACGGGACAAAATTCAAGTGAACTCCTAGAGAATTTGCAAAAATTCGCTTTGATGCAATACCTTCTGTTCATAACAAAATTACATTTAGTACTTTTTCGTTTTTAAAGTTCGTATTATATTGGAAGTATAACGAAATACTTTGTAACGAGAACCAAATAATTTACTTAACGCACTGACGCATAGCCGTTTACGGTGGACTGAATAAATAATACATATATGATTTCATTGACTGTATTATTTTAAATAAAAGGGTAATTATTGAACAAATATTTCATAAAAATTTAAATTTACCGCTAACGCAAGATGTTTAGTTAAATGTTCAATATTATATATAATCTATGTAACTAGAACCTCATCTAAAAACCAAAAAAATATCTAACTACAAATGTTTTGTCTGTTTAGATATTTCATATCGATGTCGTAACAGCTACTGTTTGTACAATTTATATTATCGCGAGTTCTATATCTTATTTATTTATTTACCTAAAAAGGTAGACTAACAGCATATATATATACTCGTAACAATCTTAACATAAAATAATATGCTCATAAAATTCTTATACATATACCTATTACAGGCGAACACCACATTGAAGGTAACAACACACGCATACTTAAAATAAAGAATTAGAATTTGAAATAATTAACAAATAAAAATACAATAGATAGATCTTGATTAAAGGTCAAACCTATCAGAAACATAAATATTAAGCGCCTACCAAAAATAGAAGGAGCATTTGAGTGAATTTTATTTCCATTGAGTGTAGCGTATTAACAAAGCATCGATTTTGCCGAAGCAAGATTTCACATATGCAAGATTTAACATTAAGCTCGCCGCACAATGGACGACAGCTTACAGTCAGCAATGTACAGCTGTTAGATCGATACGGCTAGTCGCTTAATAGATGCAGGAAGGCAACTTAATAATGACAGTTAGTAGTCTAGTAATTAGACGTCGTAATCACGAGACTAAAGGTCTGTTCAAACCCGTAAGTAGAGAATATTTGTGATGATAATAATTAATAGATATTGGTCCAGATATCAACCAAGACGAAATCCTTGCAGTGATATGACGTTGATCAAAATTAACTTTATTTTGTTGCTTATTTAGAGCTATCATAAAAATGTTAGATGGCATAATACACAATAGTTAATTACTACGCAAGTAGGTACAGTATTTTATGAAAGAAACTATAACTGGTACTCGATTTTCGAAAGATGAAAACGTACTTGGTTTAATGACATTAAAACACAATAAAGATGAACAGTACCATCGATTTTTACAAAAAAATATTCTATACAGATCATAAGTGTGTTCATGGTGTAACGTGTGAGACGGGCTTTACGTGGAATTTCTCTTTACTCGTGTAAGCAGTACTAAGTAAACAAAGGAAGGAATTCTTGGAATCTGGAAATCGCAATTTACTGTCTTTTAAAATGCACTGACGTACCTTTGAAAGCTTCTTTAATAATGTATTTTGTCATATAAATGTGTTCCACTGAATTTGAAATTTGCATGCACTGTGCGAAATTACTATTATTATGCCGTGTATAGATATTTAATGTAAGCGTGCTTTTATTATCATTCGGGACAATAAGTCAGCCGTATTTGTTAAGATCCGTTTTCTGGCTCGGAAAATGATTTTTTTTCTATGGATTTAGGCAAATAAAATGCTAGAACGAATATGGCAAGGCCCATTAAAATAGTTTGAAATTTAAGAGGCTAGATGACTAAAATTATGTTTACTCCGTCAGTTGGATTATAAAAAAAATATTGAACACGTATTTTTTTATTTATTTGTCAAACAAACATTGACAAAGATACAATGCATTCAAATTGCGCGTGACGTCACGCTTTCGTAAATTTTTTACAAAATAGTGACGTCGCAAGCCCCCACTCCAAAACTTTGATGCTCTTTATCTTTGTGTTTTTTTGTTTATTTGATAAAGAAAAAAATATGTGTCTAGTATTTTGGTATAATCTAACTGACGGACTAAATAGAATTATAGTTTTTTAATGCATTCATCATCCCTATTGTGTTTTGAATTGTATTAGAACTATTGGAAATGAAAGCTCGATTTATGCTTTCAGCATTTGAATTTAAATGTAATTGATTGCTGATCCTAAGTAATTTGATTTTATTCTGGCATATTTACATGGAAATTTAGTTAAGCAATCATCCAGGTGACGGGATCTGAAAATGTAAAGCTTACTACGCATATTAAAACGTTGTTTATCGTTGTAGAGCAGGATTAACTTAATAAAAGCATACGAATATTTGGATAAAGGACGAATAAACCAATGTCTTGAATATAGTTTCATCTAAAAGAGGTATTGGGATTAAATGACAGGCCCCTTGAGTGGTTAGAGACCCTGGCCACGAGACCGAGGGTCGCGGGTTCGGATCCCACTAGGGGCAAATGTTTCGTGTGATGAACATGGACATTTGTACTCGAGTCATGGATGTTTATAAAACGTATTTAAGTATGTCTATTCGTTCACCTTTTTTTTTTTTTTTCACCAACACTCAGCTCCTCCTCTTCCTCGGCAACCCTGGTCCGGTCGCAATGGGCCTGTATACGACCGGACCGCCGCAACTGCCCGGATGCAAGTCGTGCAGTCGCGGCTCACCTCGGGGTCCCTCTTCGCTTCAGCCCTGCCATGGCAGGGCCTACTAAGCCCCCCCGGTACGACAAACCGAGGACCCCGGCGGGGGGGATGTCTATTCGTTCACCTAGTATCCATAGCGCAAGCTTATAAGCTTAGCTTGGAACTAGGGAATTGATGTGTCTGTCTGGAGAATTTATTTATTTATTTAATCCCAAGTCATTTACAAACCATTGACCTTGTATGGTACAAGGACCTATCGTGGTTTGGTGTCAATATTGTTGCTAACGTGAAAATTTTACCGAGCTACTTTAAAATATTGTCGAAAACTAAAACCTCATGGCGGCTTATTTCAGATGTATAACTTTTTCATGCATGCGTGCGATTTACGCGCGTCTTTTGTTTTTGTTGTAAATTTAAGACTTCTAACGTCACGTCTATGCTACTATGTAACATAATATTTTATTTTCACTAATTATACAGTTTTTACCTATTGCCTAGTTTTTACAGACGTAATCTACGTCACCAAACCCCCGCCTCGTGTTGGCCGCAAAATGTTGAACTCATAATATGAATAAGGACACATCAGTATCAAAAAGGCGCTTTTAATAAAAGAGTATTTTATACAGACATAATATCGATTCCAGGATTTAATCGAATGAGTGCAAAACATTAACGGATTTATCCATTTTATCGCGCTAATGAGCGTCGGTGACGGCTAGAGGCGTATGTTTAAGTGGCCTGTTTGCAGGCCCACGCACGGCTAACCGAATTACACGCCTTCTGACGTCCTCCCAATGTTAATTGTTCGTTCAAATAATCATTATGGGGGACACTGTTTACAGTACAGATTCGAAAACATGCCGCTGACAATTTCGTATCACGTATTTATATTGCGAAGTGCAAAGACTTGTTAAATCGGCGTTATTTTTTCGTCGGCATTACGTTTGGACGTTACTCGAATGAAATTAGATCTCTTGAAATTACGGTACGGACGAATTTCTTTTTGTGCTGCGAATTCGCGTGGAGTTATTTACCGTCACCGTGTCCATTTGGAGGACCTTATTTTGAACAGTAACCATATTTGGAGGGTAGAATGACTTGTACTATTTTGGTATTAGCAACGTCAGCTGAAAATTACGATTACGGCAGATAAATTTATTCGATACACACAAAAATAAAGTGTGCCAAAACGGCGCCAGCTCAGCTCTGTCGTGAGACTACCTGATATTAGGCAGACCACGACGCTGGTTTTCAGCGGGTACTTGGTCTGCTCCGCGCATCGGCGGTATCCATCCACGGTACCTATCTAGCTAGACGAGGCACACGGCAGAAGGAAGCAGATGCGCGACGATTATTTCTTTGACCCAATCTAATCAAATTAACCACTAGGACAATTAGGCTCCTTAATTCTGTTTCTCTCTCTTCTCCTTTCATGTTTTAAACTGGTTATATGCATGTTATTGGATGTAGAATACTGACGTACAAAGATGATGTTTCCTATAAGAAGTTTCCTGTAGGTATTATAAATGAAGTCCAGCTAGAACCTGCGACGCCCGAACCTACGTAACTGAATCAACATCTTTCGATAAAGCCTTCATTCGATTATACACGTATTTGTAGAGGATGGGTGCTATCAGTGTAAATAATGTAGGTAGTAGACAAGTGAGCAACGATAGACGTAAAACGTACTCTAATTACCACCGACAGAGGCCGGATTAACCTTCTTAGCTGGTTAACTAAGAGGGTAATATGTCGACAAAATAAACGGAAATTTCCCGCGATTCGTCTCCGTAATTCACGATGAATTGGCGCAACGGTCCCGATGTTTTTGCCGCTATTAGTGCGTGGTTTGTTAAATTGATATCTTACTGTCGACCCGTTTTGGTTCTCGTTGTCGAATGCCTCTGGAGTCAAATCACCTTTGATTTTGTAGTAAGGTATTAAAAAAATTATAGAGGGCTATATAGATTAATTCGGTAATTGGAAAATAAATCACATAATCGCTTGAATCGCTATTTATTAGGACTCAACTCCAGTTATGGTTAATATCTGATTAGAGTACCAAAATTAAAATATCTCTGATTACTTTGTGTTACTTAAAGCGTTACGACTTTTAGTGTATTTATATGTTATGGAATCTAAGAGATTAATTATGAATAACCTCAACCAAAGCATCATTAAATTTGAATTTATAAATTGAGCTGCTTATATAATGTATTGGAAAACGTGTTTAATGTTATTTAATATAATGAACCAACATGATGGGAATGTTGTGGAATTTCATGAAATTTGCTGCAAAATATTTTATTAAAAGTTTGGGTCGGTTTGTTTGTTCACTCAGGTAAGTTGAGGCGGGCTATCCAATCAGATCAATATTAGGTATCCACAAAAACCGAGTTTACCTGACACATGTTTTGTAATTTCACACGAGCTCTACTAGATAATCTTGCAAGCTTACAATATATGAGATGTTTATTTACATAAGATCAAGTCTGCAAATGATAAAAATGTTTGGAAATTACTGGTACCTATACTCTTAGAGCTCGACTTATAGACGTTGGTTACTTTGCTTTAAAATTTTTGTCATGTTATTTTCATAGGCGCGACATCAATAAATCAATGAAACACAAATTTATGTCAATTTAGTGCTAAAAATAGACCGCAAATCCATTTTGATAAAAACGCCTATGCTAATTATTCGCTTTTTATTCAAAGAATATTATTACTGTTTAATTATTACTCAAATATGGAATATGAATATGGAATGAAATGGTCTTTAATGTATAACATTTACACACAATGTATTCGCAATTCTAGTTATTTTGAATTTAGTTTTACAATGGATTTGTTTTCGGTTAACCAAGTTGATGGAATAAAAAAATACTTGAGCTTAACAAGATACAATTTTGGCTAACAATTTCTTGGTCGAAGCAATTTCACTTGTATTATAGAAATTAGAATTAATGAAGGTATTAAAAACTCCCAGACTCGAGGCGAATACCTGTATCATCAACTTTCGATGCGGGTATCGATACCAAATTCCGTTGCGTTCGATTCAAAGTCTGAACTATTACACAAACGGGGTTGCCAAGATTTTATACTTTAGTTGAAGCATTTTTTACATATTCTATAACTTTGACACTGCATTAACTAAGATAGCTACGGCATTCGAGCTAATTAGGGGTTTGCGGTGTCTTTTTGCAGTTGAGCTCCAAAGAGCGTGTGTTTTCGTTGCGACTTCGTCTTCCTAATTGAATTAATAACCGTTGATCATTGCACGCTCTCCTATCCCCCATTGTTTAGCAACAATTAAAGCAAATTACCATCAGGCTGATTACAAAAGGACACCGTTCATTGAATACGAATCGGAACTGAAGAAATCAAGAGGGCTGATATTACGCGGCAGGTTGCCGGCGGCAAAACCGCGTCGTTATTAATTATTCGCCGTGAATGGGGTCCCGACAAAAGGCATTAACGGTGCAGATAATGGCTGCCTCCGTCGCCCGCGTCTACGCGAGACGGCTGAGCGTTGCATAACATTCTACGAAAAGGTAGTTTAGAATGCAGATGCCAGTTCAGTAGGTTAGCAAAAGGTTTTGTATGCTCGTAACGATTCTTTGGAGTCTTTTGACGGTCTAGGAGAAGGATTCCATTCAGTGATCTGTACGGGTGAGTTCTGTGTACCTTTTTGGTTGACTGTTAATATGACCTAGGAAATGTAGTACGGCTGTGACTTTGTCTATTTTTCCCATTTTTCCCATCGTATATTGGAAATAACAACTTCATAAGGTACTTTGGAACTGACCGAAAAATACAAATGCAGTTGAACTTTTCCGGAAAACAGATTGTGCGAATTTAGTTTGTAGAAACGTGAATTGCTGAAATTCGCCTCAAGGAAGTCATTATGTGAGGTGAATTTCAGGAATTTGTCAAATAGGTACTAAATAGGACTTCTTAGTACAAGGACGTCTGCTAGACATGATGATATTATAGTGCATTATTACTCTATGCACGGAGAGTAAGCTAGTTCTTTCGCAGATATTATACTTAAGTATTATGAAATTTTTAAATAAGTTGGTAGATGCGGCGGTTCTTACGCAGAAAAAATTAAAAAAATTGCTTGAAAGTCTAAAAACAACACTTTTCTATACTCCCATACAAACGATTCGTAATAATACTTAGAAGTCAATTTGAACTATAATACTATACCATAAAGTTCAAGTGTTCGACTGATAGGCGGTACGAAGTTCGCCGGGTCAGCTAGTTGCCAATACATCTTAGTCCTTGTGATCTTCTGTTTTCTTCATCCTATAGAATATTTGTATAAATGTACTCATATTGAGAAAAATATTATATAAGGAATTGTATTTAGTAAGATTCATAATACATTGAAACAAGGTTTGTAATTAACGTTTGTTCTTATATACATAAGTCTCTTTATATACCGATTTAAGCGATAGCCGATGTATATTTTTCTAATAAGATACATACCATATATAAAGTAAAATATACATCGACTATCGCTTAAATCGGTTGGCGGTAATTAGGTTTTGATGCGTAGATAACATATTTATATTATTCCTTCACAATTTCTGTTGGTCTGTGTAGACACCCTGTATACCTAAAATTATCAAAATTGAAATCACAGTTTTGAAGGCGCTAAAATATAAAAGAATAATGCGTAATTTCGCCGCGCAATTTGGGCCGTGGCCCGTGACGTCAGCGGTAACGTAATTTTGCATACGTCAACACGTCACGCGTCATGCGCTTTGTCGCTGCCACGCGTCACTCTCGCCAGTTACGTGTAATTATCTTGCATTAGATTTTTTTATAACATTTACTTTTAGATATGTACATACATTTCGCCACACCCGCAAGCCCCGAAGGGGTAGGTAGAGCCCAAGGAGCAATAAAGTTCCTTAAACCGCATTTGACTGAAAAATTAAGTTGCCATAGGTTAGTTTGGACATGTGAAAAAGTAGTTAGCTTGTAGTTAAGCCTACATCCACAAAACCAATACCCAATACACCTTTAGTCATCTCTTATATACCTACATGACAGGCAAGAAACACAGTTGGCACATTATTTTTGAATACCAGTAGCACTTTAGGTTTTATATTTGGCCCGTTAGGTCAACAACAAATATTGAAGGCTTTCACTTTATTTTTAATATTATTTGTATTTTATAAAGCAAATAATACTGACGACGATACAGCGCTTTGAAGTTTTGGGAGCTTTTATGCCAATTAATGCAAAATTATATAGCACATAGTGACGTCACGCGAAATTTTAATGCGCCGTATCTTCATATTTTGTTTCCTGGACAAAAAAATATGTAAACAATATTATTTTGTAATCAAAGTAACTGACTAAATACAGTCATACTTCTGTTTCCAGTTGGAGTCCGCAAGGATTTAGCAATTTGGCGTGCCAGGATAATACGTTGAGATGACAAAAGGCAAATATAAAAAAATACCACGATTTTCGTGGTTTTGGATATGTTTTTAAAAAGAACTGATATAATCAGTTCCGAGAGCGAAAGATTTCTTACGTATGCTTTCCACGTATTTTACTATTTGTTACACATACCATGTGACATTGTTTTTTTGTAAAGAAAATTCTATTTCATTAAAAAATCTAAAACAGGTATAATAGTTATGTTTTTTGGTATTATTGGCTAAAGTTTGACATATTTTACTGGCAATATTATTAAAATATTAAGAAGCAAATTTGTCCTAGAATATTTACATATGTACGTTCACTTCCATATGTTGCTTATTCAAACGTACATAAATGACAAAATCGATGCTGTAGGTTAAAAAAAATATATATCATTCAGAACTATTTAATACTTTTCAAATAAATATTTTTTTTTAAAATCTTGTTACTATTCCATTCATGGGTTGTTATAAAAAATATTGTTATTCAAAAAATGTCCGTTTAAATTTACACAATGGAGTTTTGGAATAAAAATAAGTGGTGGAACTTTAGTAGATGAACCGGCTGAATAGGTACTATTCTTCCATTTCGCGAACGCGAATAAAATATCAGTTTACTTTTTAAATAGCAAAGAAAACAATTTTAAACGTTTCCCCAACACGGCCAGCAGTAGAGTTTCGAGTTTACGTTGGGAATAAACTATTCTTTTGTATGTGTTAAACGGTGTTTAAAGAACGCTGGTTGCCAACTTCCACGGTGGGACCATAAATCGTACGTCACAGCGACACTCGGAAACCTCCGCTATCTGCGTGACTTTCCAAATGTGTATTAGAATTTACGTAAAGTGACAATTTTGTATTTAAAACGAGCTAAATGTATTTACTTTATTTTTAAGTGCACCATACATTTTGAAGATTGACGATGTTGGTAAATGGGTTGTGTTTGGTGTTTAGTACGTCAAAACGAGTGGAAATTTATACACACATTACATACAATTGCACGCACCCTCTAAATATCGAAATATTCAATTCACATACCCTTTTGTTGGGTTTGTTTCGATCTTTAGCTATGCTATGATTTCTCTGTGCAACTTCACCATTTTTGCACATTCATTATTATAATAGAGTAACGGTTCACGACATGGTGGCCCACCGTTCGAGTTAATATGATATGTCAGTAATGCCAAGGCCACATCAGGAAGATGCAGAAATGTACCTAAGTCTTTTAGATGCCCTGTTTTGCTCAAAAAAAAATTAAAGACACTTCATCATAAAATCAACTCACAATATACTTAGTCTTACGTACAAGTTAAACTGTTAAACGACCTCGAGTCTAATATTAACATCCTTAATCATTCGGCACATTAAAATAATTCTGCCCATTTACACAAAATGACATAATTATTTATCACCAAATGGTTAGTGTTAAAATTACTGGAATGTTTCGAGCTCAACGGCAGTCGATTCTCATACAAAATTTGCACGACAATAATACGATTGATTACAAGCTATTTGTTTGGTAACATCCGCAGTACAGGGTTGGCTGACATTTTCAATCACCGATTTTATGTGCATTTTATCGAAACGCCAATTCGCTTTCACGGAGTTTTATTGGAAGCGGAAATTGTCTCACCTTAGACAAAATTTTGTAATAAACCGATCGGGATGTATGTAGTTTAATGTCTGTCAAAGAATTTGGATTTGATATAGCATTCTTATGTGATAATGTTGATAAGTGAAATAACTTTTTGAAGTATTATTTAAAAGAAAAGATGATGAAGAATGGATGATATTCTTTTCTCGAAGTCTCAAGCTGACATGTCAGCAAAATAAAGCTGCACTAACACATTAAAAGAGTACAATTATTCTTGTTTAAAAATAGTTGAGCTCTTTTGTTAAATTTGGCACTTGACAAAAGAGGAAAGGAGATGATTAATAACACTAACATTGGTGCTGTTAAACATTGATTGAGAGATGTGACTATTAATGCTGTATAGCTTTAGGAAATTAAAGATCAATTCACTTGACCACAAACACGGATTCTGAATCAGTCTCTGTCGTGGCCACTTACCATTGAAAGCCAGCATTGTTGGTCATAGTCTGCGCTGAATAGCTTACATTTGGACAAGGGTAATTAATAGGAGTCGAGCGTTGTATGCCCGCCGAATAACAAGAACACAAGCTGTGTTGGCTCCGGTTCGGTGCTCAATTATTATCGGAACATTATTTCGAGTCCAATTTAGTATTAGTGAATGATTAGCCATTGGCGCCGCTTTGGTTGAAATAATTGATTTATTCGGCTATGAGTTTAATAAAGCAGCATTCAATAGAATTGGATTCTGTTTTACCTAAGAGAAACGTTTTGGGTGAGATACGTTCAATACAGGGTTAACTGTTTGTAAACGTTGATCGAATTATTACTATAGCCGATGAAATAGCGAAACCTATTTCGACATCCATTTTGATCGATATGCCTATTTATAAATAATGTATAATTCACATAAATTAACATACATTCACCGTTGGTTTTAATCACTAATAAGAGTTTATTTATTATTTGTATGACCAAAATGAGAGTAAGACTATGTTATAAAACGGTTTAAAGGGTGAACATATTAGTACGAGTCATGAAGTTACTTAAAGTCATGCTGAAGAGCGTGCCATTATAATACATAGGTTCATTTCGTGGGAACAAAACGCATATTGAGTCTTTTAAATACTCCATATTACATTTACAATGAAATTTTAACAAAACTATAAACTAAAAAACCCCTTTGAAAGGCTAAAAATCAACGGCATATTTCACAAGCGCCACCAATTTATCCGATACCACGTTAAACATCGTGCGACTTTATCAAACAGTTACGCGTTTCGAAGCAACAATACACCTATCTGCCTATATTTGTACATGCTAAGTAATATATTCACACAATAAAGTTAAACTAACATTTCATCACCTTAATGATAAAAGTAAGAATCCGATTCGAAGTAAAAAATCCAACGATAGATCTCACACACGGCATAAATTCACCCAAAGTCACGTTAAACAGCGTGCGATTCTATCACGCAGCGACGCGTTTCGAGCAACTCTCGTAATCGAGTTGCAGTTAACTTCATAAAACGCCCCGTGTGCCTGGTTTATGTTTTCCACGCTGGTTAAGAGCTTTCCAAGAGTTTTCGTCTCCTTAACAAGCTTCAGAAGTAGATGAAGTTGAAAATTTTTCATCGCAAAAGTTGTAAAAGGATGGATGTTATCTGCCCTACTCGTAAAAATTTAATATCGGAGCTGTATTATGAAGTAGCTGAGTGGCAGGTGGCATCTTTAATATGATCAAGCGCCTCTCATTATTTAGTAATAAAATATATGTACCTATACTTATTTATCAAACTGTAGCCATTGATAACATTTAATTAAAGCTTAAAGATATATTAAAAAATTAATCGAATCCAGGACCTTTCATGTTTTAATAAATAAATAATAGGAGTTATAATAGCTTAATCTTTCTGATTAAATAACTATCATCATTTTCTTAGCGTTATGTTCCGTGTTTAGACGGGGTCCGCTTAGACCATGATCCAGGATTTAGCGAGTCTGGTAATTACATTGAAGCGACTGTCGATCTGACCTTCGTAACCCTAAGATAAGGGACCCAGACAATTTTTGGGTCATAGTTACAAATCCAAAGTGGTTTGCCTCCGCCCTCCGCCCTCGCCATCGAGCTAGTGGTATAAATACGTACATAGTTTTAAAAATCCAGAGGTACGTGCCGGGTTCGAACCCGCACTCCTCGGGTAAGAGGCGCGTGTCGTTAGCATTGAGCTACCACAGCTTATGACTAACTATGCAGATTTAAAATGTAGATATAAGTATATTTATTACTTGACGAAATTATACCAAAAAGGATGTTTGGTACTATTATAATGCCATGGTTTTGTTTATTTCTCTATGAAATTTTATGTGCAATTACGTAAATTTACTGATCCGCCAGACATAGTAGACTAGCTTATTAGCATTACATTTTCTTTGACTTCGAATCGTTTCAAAATTAAGTTAGTCTCCGACCTCCAAATAAACAACAGTTTGCCAAGAACAAGTATTTCAAATGTCACAAAATTAACATGGCAATAATAAAACTCTATTTCAGTCACGGAACGGCATAACCGCTCTCATTACAACGGCGAAATGAACTGCAATTCGGTTGCAAATGGATTGAATGCAGGTGCTTTGCTCGGCCGTTGAAAAATTTCTTCATTTTCATTATACGAAGTCACGAGATTGCTGCAGCTTTTGATAAATACGTTTTTATATTTGCATTGCATCAAGTTGGTTGCAAATATTGGTTCGCCATTAGCTTGCAGCCGAACTAATGTACAAAAATATACACCCATTTCTGAAATGGAGCTCTTGATTTATTATGAACGTTGTTTCACAGCCGCGTTTAAAGATGCAGTGGGTGTAATGCAAGGAAATATTCTCTCTGAGAGACTAGAACGTTCCACAATTATTTTCTCAATTTGCTATCTGAATAAAAGTCAACATATGTTCATGTGAACTGTATTTTATTATATTTAATGCGGTGCGGTTGTATCGTGAAAGTATGATATCTTCACTAACACATTTTTAAAGTGTATATATTAAAAAGGTCTTTTTGAACACTATATTTTATATGTGGTATTTTCTGAGTTGTTATACTTCAAAGTCTCAAAAGAGTTCTCTAATATTAAAAAAAGGTTTGTTATTAATCTTTCATACTAGTTCCATACTAGGTACTCCTTTTTACTAATAACCTATTAGAGAAAACATATTTTTAGAAACGCGCGCACACCTTTAGGTAAACGACTATTGGTAATGAAATGAAGTCAATGTATTTAATACTCGATACAAGATTTTTGTATTCTTGTATTCCCTTTTTTTAATTTTTAGTGCAACAATATACGCTACGAATTTCAATTTAGCCAAAGCACGCATAAGTACTTCTCAATCATTGTGTGAATTGACGACTGCCGTGTATCGCCAAACTTACCGCTAAGACCTCAATCGAAACGAGATACCTACCCTCCCAAATCTCTGTCGACGACCCTCTGCGACTTTTATCCTATCCAAACACCTTAAATACATAAAGACTTACTCTCCCACCAGTAGATGTCAGATCCACATAGATTCTGATTGTGACCGTATGTTGTAAGCTTGGCACTATTTTATTAAATCGTAAAACCAGCCATCCTAGGCGAGGAAGCTATCAAAAATATATCTGATGGATCCATCAGGGATGAGGGTGAATAAAAAGTCGGATTCAACACAGTAGCAACTAGGTACGCGGTCGCAAACGGCTTGCGGTCGCAATCGTATCTCGCCGGCTTTCTGAGACAAAAACAAATGGAAGTATTACCGGGGACAATCTACATTTAAATAGATCTTTTTCCTCAATTCGTGCGCGAGTTTGGTGATAGGTATCGCCGTGGCCGATTTATTTCGGCGAATTTACATTTTGGCGCCCGCAGCACACGTCTCGGATCTGTTTAGATGCTCTTTTGTACGGTACAGATTGTAAATGAACTTTGTTTATGGTTGAATTTTGTTCTGTTTGCGCTCCCATTTGTAATGAAGCGAGGAAATTAAACTTGTATTTCTCTAAATGTGAAACGTTAGTTTGCTGGAAGCTTGACGAGCATTCATGAAAATCCGTTGTTTGTCAAAGAGAAACTGTACGAAGACTTGAGGCGACAACCAAAATAACTCAGAAGCATATAATTTAGAATTTGATACAAACCTAATTATAATTTGATGTTATGTATTGTTAAAACAATCTCACTGACCGGAATGGTTTATTTAATGTAAGTTTTGGAACTTACTCTTATTTTATAAAAGATATCTTATCAGATATTCGATATTCGTACGAATATCTACACTAGTATATTTCTTACTCATTAAATTATAAGTTTAATTAAAGTTAAGTTAAAAAAAAAAGAATTCTGTTCTTGCCTAGCATGTCGTAAAAGGCGACTAATGGTATATCGGGTTTTGGGTGAGTGACTGTGTAGGCGACAGGTTTTTCATAATGTTCCATCTAACCCAGCCCGGCTTTATTTTTGGCTGAATGTGGTTAAAGGGGCATGCTGCCCCTTTGACTCTGCCTATCCATTCGGGGATTATGGGCGTGATATTATGTATGTACCTATGTGTATGTAAGAAATTAACCATATTGTGGCTCAGCGATGTAATTAATGCAAGTTTAAGCAGTTTTGTGGTTATACATTGCAACATTTTTTTAAACATGTAAATAGTTGTTTGTTTCCAATCACAAACCAAGTATCCTCTGTACACCATATAACTGTGTAACATAAGAACCACTAAGTATAATATTATCAGTTTCAATTTTGTCATATTAGATATTACTATTTATACAGATTTGCTCTGTTATAACACTCACAATTTAATTTTATATGCACCAGTTCACGTTTTATTGCTTAACTCCAAGCTTTCAGAAACGCAACAAAGACTCGCGAATGTTCTATTACAAGATTGCTGGGCGAGAGCGCATTCGCTCCGCCTTAACGTTTGCATCCCTGACCGAAATGGCGCTCAAATTGAGTTAGTTGCATGTTTTTCTTAATTCTTGCAAACGAGACTACTGGCTGGATGTAGATGCAATAAAATCACTGGGAAAAGCTTAAGGGCCTGCACATATTGTTTGAAACATATTTATTAAATAGTTTTTCAATAGTAAATTCATTCATAAGCAGGTGTGGTCAATTTGATTTTGGTCAATTGGCTTAAGTACCAATTCGAAAGAAAAATACATACTTGTTATCGTCACATAGACTGGAAATGGATAGACATATATATATGGATAGATGTCACAACAGTTTTTGTTCGATCTTATCAGAAATATTTTTTCATTCATAAACATTGTATCTATAGGAGACATTTCAAATTCAAAGTATGAAAACGTCTGTCTTCTATTCCAAAAAAGTTTTTCAACGTCCTCTCATGATATAATTGAGCTGTTGACTTGATGGGCCAAAGAAGAGACAGACGCTAATAGGTTATAAACATTCAGTTGCCGTGGAACCCTAAAAAGCTAATTTGGAAAATGTATGAAGTTGAATATCAGGCAGCACTTTGACGCAGTTTAAGTGTCCCTTAGCGCAGTACTGCAACGCGAGCACCAAAGAATTTTGCATTAGTGCTGGGACACAGTACATATTTAACCGGCTTCATTTAATTCGACACATATTCGAGTTTTCAATTTATATTTTGAAACTTGTATAAATGCCTAAGTACTAGTGACATAGGTATGTACCTATGTCCTATATATATGTACCGTATATAGGTTTATAATTTTTTATACCTACTACTATGCATTATATAACAATGCATTTAATAAGATCGTATCAGATTAATTAATTGTGCGTTGCAGTCTATGCTTTTTGTGTAATATGATGTTGTAGATAAACAACAATATTAACAATACAGAAGAAAGATTGATCGTCATGGGTTGTAAAAACGTAGGCGAGGTGACGAGATCATATGAAATTAAGTTAAATTCACTCAGATATTTATTGGCTTTGGCTCCTTTTCGACTTTTCTTTTAGTGTTGGTAGAAATTTATTTTTTACATGGTCAATTTTAAACATGATAGCAAGAAAATTACCTTTGATTCGTCTTAAAGCAAAAACCGAAATTTCAAAAGTCGAACACCGAACCGTTGCATCTCATTCCAACCCTAGCGTGCATTTTATGGAAGCTGAGCTTCTGAAAGTTTTTCATTCAATAAAAAGAGTCACTAAGTGATGAGATGAAACATCTGGCAGATTACGGGTCAACGGACCAACTCCAACTTCATAAAGAGGGGATTTACATTTCAACTTGTACAGGGTGGTGGCGACGTAAATTAGATCTAGCGTAGCTTGCTCGCATACATTAAATGTCAGCCGGGTTTAAACAACAATAGGTGTGTTGATTGTTGACAACATATTGGTGAACTACTCGTTAAATAAACGTACGCCTACTGAAGCGGCACGGTACACATATGCTAAACTAAGTCCTTTAAATAATAGAAAAAAACTAAACAAAAAAGAATCTGTCGAATTGAGAACCTTCTCCTTTTTTTGGAGTCGGTTAAAAACCAGAAAGCTAAGAGATGCGACTGGAGATACTATTTTTCAATATGAAATATATTGTAGTGTTCATAACAAGATGACATGCTGTTTGTGTTTGGTCGTTTAATATTACTGGATTTAATGTAGACTAGAATATTCTCTCGTTTCATACTTTTCCGAGTTTCAGTTTATAAACTTATTTTCATCAGAGAAGCTTCATTATTTTCAAACTAAAATACTAGCTAGCTAGTTTCTAACTAAAAGACCAAAAGCTTACATACATACTTACATAACATCACGCCCATAATCCCCGAAGGGGTAGGCAGAGTCAAAGGGGCAGCATGCCCCTTCAACCACATTCAGCCAAAAATAAAGCCGGGCTGGGTTAGATTGAAAATTGAGAAAAAGTAGTGTCAAGCGGCTAACCTGTCGCCTACACCATCACACACCCAAAACCTGATATACCAAAAGCTTTTTCTTAATAATGTGTTTATATTTTTTTAATATGCATCATCATTAAATAATAAAAAATTATAAATTTATTTTCACGTTTGTTGGCTAATAGAAAAGTTAGTCTACTAGTTAGCCTCGTCGTAATTAGTAATTATAATATGTTAATGAGGTTATTTGAAAATACATCATTGCAATTTACATAAATATGTGGTATTTGATTGCGGCTTTGAACTTTCTAATTAATTTTCCATTAAAGTACCTATCCTCCCTATAATTCTATTTAACATAATGCTAAACAAAGCTGCGTTATAATGTTATTACGAAAAGCATTCATTTGTTTTACTGTTTTAAATAACACAAAGGTAAAGTTCAATTCAAACTGAAGTTATCTAAAGTTAATGAACTTAATGACGGAGAAATAGTAGCCGAATATTGATTCGAACTACGCCGACGGCGTAAGAATCTCGAGAATTCCATTCAGTCGGTACCCTCTTAATCTTTGATTGGGGCTAGAAAATGTCTTTATTAAGCGAAAGGATGAAATTGGCTCATTTTGTGGGCGAAAGCGATTGCCCTTGATAAGATAAACAAACCCTTTACTGTACAGCAGCCCCTTGGCGAGGCGTACCTTCAAAATAGGAAAAAGTAAATACAATTTCCCATTTAAGATAAAAGAATTTGCGTCAAAAGATTAAAATAGATAGAGGTTTTTGACGACGTCGACAGTTGAGTGTTTGCGTTTGTTTGCCTTTGAGGACCTTAATCTTAATTTGTATTCTTTTGTAGATAGCGGAGAATGGACTTTTTCGGAGTTATTTTCTGGTGCGAGGAAGATATTGCAGGAGAAATTATCAGGAGCAAACTTACTTTCTTTTAAGAAGTCAGGAATAAATCTTATATTTATTTGAGGATTCTTTAAATTCTGAAAAAACGACGGCATAGTCTTACGTTTCTATTTTTGGTCATTCGTGTAATACATACCTATTTACATATTACTTTAACAAACATGACTGATTGGAGGTAGATAATGTGATAAGCGCTGGAACGTGTTAGAACATCAAAGCAATAGACCATCTACCCTTCGTTTTCTGATCGATGGATTTAGACTATGAATCCAAACCAAGTTTTGTATTTTCGAACGAATTTCGCTTTACATTGCGAGTACATACTTAAGAATGAAGACAATTTTACGCTCTTCCTTATTATTAAATTACAGCTACAAAATTATCACACCGCGTGCTAACAGCTCCCAGTTGCTACCTGTATCATAACGACTAAGTTGCACTAGCCGAAGCCCGCAAAAGGGCGGCTGCAGCGATCGCGCCGCGTAATGAGCTCCCAAGACGCCTCGCGTCGGCGTGTCTGACACAGGTCGCGGTCGCGTGTATCATGTCAGACGCAGCTCAGGTTGGCTGGATAGCGGTGCCTTTGTTTATGTAGTAATAAGAGAGTAGCTGGAATTTGTTCTAAATTATAATTTACGACTCAGACGTTCATTTGTTATATGGGAACTAGAAATGGTAGCATTCGAGACCTCAGTACGGCAGTATAGTGCAGGTAAGTATACTGATATACATACCTCAGCAAATTGTAGGTATGATTGTTTAAAAGGTAATGTTGAAGCTACTAAAATGCTAGACGACTACTTTAGATGAAATTTGTTTAAAATAATGATTTATGACTCAAATGTTTATTTATTTGTTATGTGGGTAATAAAGTGCTAGCCCTCTGTGCGGCAGTACAGTGCAATAACATGTATTAATATATTATACCATATCATATAATATATACCATATCCAATATTTAGCAGGGTCGTTTAAGAGGTAACATTGCCATTACTGAAATGCTCAACGACTGCTTTATATTGTGAGAACTACTGAAGAACTAAGGAAAGTACTCCCCTGCTTACTATTAAAATAAAGCTACAAAATTATCACACCACGTGCTAACAGTTCCCTGATGCTATCTGTATCATAACGACACAACCCGACAAGGTGCAAGGTGCAATCGATTGTGCCCCGTAATGAGCTTCCAAGATGCCTCGCGTCGGCGTGTCTGACACAGGTCGCGGTTGCGTGTCTCGTGACAGACACAGCTCAAGTTGGCTGGTTAGCGGTGCCTTTTTAGTTAGCGGTCCAGTTTTTCTAGCAATAGGAGGGTAGCTTTAATTTGTTCATGATGATAAATAATTTATAACTCAGATGTTTATTTATTTTTGATGTGGGTAATAAAGTGCTGGTCTTCAGTCCGGCAATATAGGACAACTACATTTGCATTACTAATTTGAACGTGATGATAATGACCCAGCTGTTAATTTGTTATGTGGATACTGGTAGTGCTAATATTATAGTCCTTAGTACAGTAGTAAAGTGTAGATTGACATATTAAATTAATAAATAAATTCTTCAAACTGACACACCAATTTCCTAGTGCCAAACTAAGCTTATGCTTGTGCTATGATAGACATACTTAAATACGTTTATAAACATCCATGATTCGAGTACATATATCCATGTTCATCACACGAAACATTTGCAGCGGGATTTAAACTCGCGATTCTCGGTTTTGTGGCCAAGGTCTCTGACTACTCGACCAACGGGCCAATCAATAATATTAATAAGCCTCAGCTAATCAGTCTTGGTGTGGTAACTTAACGAGATAATGTAGTCAGTATTGAAACGATAGATGGATAACCGCTTTTTGTAAATATGAAATGTAACTTGTTATAAGTACTCATCGATATATAAAATTAGATAAAATTCACATTTTTTAATGTTAACTAAATTTTCAGAATAATATTTAGAATTCTTTATACAAAACTGTTGTATTTAGCAAGCACTGTAATTTAAAATCAAGACTTGAGAATATCAAAAATAATAAACAAAGAGTATGTTTAAGAATACTATGAAACAAATAACACTACCGTTAAAACATTGCTATTCATTAAGATTTTACTTCTGTAAAGGGATTTAGCGAACCGTCGCTCAGAGTTCAGAGGCTTTTCCGTCCCCTTACGTCTTATAGACACAAACCGACACAGCCGTTCATATTTTATCTTCGATCCCGCCATCGGGATGATTCAGCGCGAATGCTAATGCATTGCAAGTTCCTGTATCGCATTTCGTCAAATAAGTACCGTTCATCCATCATGCGATGTTTACCATCCGTCTCATTTAAAAGGAACGTCTATGCCCATGCAGATTTATGTTTGTTTACGCGCGTTTTAGCTGAATCTATGTGGGATTTCGAGTAAATAGTCTAAGGTAATGTGACACCGTGGTTACATTAATAATGGTGCAGACATTTATTTACAGATCGTCCATCATAATATTTAAATGATGGTTTCCTAAGACACGTTTTGGCTGTTTATTTTGTTAAAGAGCAAATTTAAAATGTGCACAAATGTCCTTTTGAACAAGCATAAAAATAAAAAATATAGTTTTTAAGAATTCTCTTCACTTTACATGCCATATAGAAAATTCTTTAAATTGTAAGTTTTTAAGGTAATCAAAATGTTTATATGTAATATTAATTTCAATATATAAAGAAATGTAATAGTGAAACATTTAAAAAAATCAATCGTCAAAAGTTCGCATTAATTCGCAATGTGAATTGTACAAATACGTGATATATTCATCGTACTTACATGAAGCTTAACTGTAGTCTGTACAAACGATACTAGATTTACATAAACACACATTGAAGTCCGACAAAAAAAAAATGAAACACATTCGCGTTTGCGCCGCCCACGCTCAAACGACCACCAGAAGCATTTAATCCCTTTTCATTTGACGTAAGCCTTAATTCTTTTACATTCAGTTATTGCCATAGTCATTTTTTGTTTATCATGAGCATTAGCCTAAAGATCGACAAAATTTGTATTACAGTCTCAATTTCTTACATTCACTAAGGAAAGCTGCTCGGAGATTTTACAGTATGAAGGGTGATCTCCCCCCGTTCCATCACAATGCATTGGCAAGGCGTCTCAGCCGGGTTGCCAAACATTAAACAGGTAAAAAAAACAATAGATAAATAAAATAAACCAGCTTACATACACACAAATGTCTAGCTCCAAACTAAGCATGTATCTATGCTTGTACTATAAATAAATAAATTTTCCAGACTGACTAGGTAACAGATATATTCAAAATCCTTTCTTGACTCAAGTACAATTGTGTGTGTTCATCACATGAAACAAAAGTAATGATGAGTGGGAGCTCATTGCCTACATAATCACCAACCTAATATCTAGTCCACCATCAGTCGCCTCTTACATTTTGGGTCCCAGACCAACATAGGATGCTTGGGAAACAACCGGTCCATTAACAAACCAGTACATCACACTCATTACTCCCGGTTTCTTTTCCATTTCATTTTCTCAATTTTTTCATGGTGGTATTCCTCCGGGCTTAAGGTGATCCGACTCATATCGCCATGTCGCAATAATCCCCCGTTTGACGAGCCCTGTTTACGATCAGAGCGTATCGCTTAAGCGGCAAATAAATCGCTGACGATGCTAAATTTATAGCAGTTAATATATTTTTATGGTGGGGGAGAGGCGACGCTGCATAAATGTTTGGATTTGATTACGCCTCTATGAGTTTACAGACTTTTCGGGGCGGGTTTCTTTGTCTTGTCGAAGGCGATATTTTACGAGCTTCGCACACATGTATCGGTGCATCTATAAAATTTTACGTGCATTTTAATGTGCTTATCGGCACCAAGACTGTGATCAATGGTTTAAAGTGCGAATATTTGCTTAACCTATGAATGTAAAGATATCTAGTATTAGCACGGCAGTCGTGAAAAATAAAGAAATTATGATACCTACTCTCAATATGTTAAATTGTATGCTTTTTTCATAAAAATAATATCTTCAACTTGCTTGATTTCGGGTCTGAACTATTAATGACATCATTGTAGTTATGCTATGCTTTAATATCACCGATATGTCTGTAATTTCTTAGATGATTGTAGAAAAAAAAACGACTTAAAAACAAACCTAATGAAAGTAAAAAATAAATTTACTTAGGCCAAAGTAATACGTATTTTAATACTTATAAATTTGAAGTTGGTGCCAAGCAAATGCTTAAATTGGTATAGGTACAATTATCACTCAATAGATAAATTTTCGGTGCTATTTACCTACTAATATATTAGCTTCAATTGTACCAAGCACTCTAGCAGCGCCCTACGTGGTTCCCGTTCTCGTAGGAATACGAGGATAAAATATAGCCTATGTTACTTGCTGATAAAGTAGCTTTCCATGAAATATGTTTTTAAATCAGTCTAGTAGTTTCAGAACCTAATACAAACAATCAAATCTTTTCTCTTTATAATATTAGTATGATAAACATGTACGTACGACACAAAGAATTTGCGTGTGCAGTTTATCCATTCGCATTACAGATATGAACAAAAAATGGCTTACAACTAGGTCTATCCCGCGTTTTCACACGCGTAGGCAGTTTCAACACAAAGGGCTTTCCTCCGCATAGGCGCCTCCTTTTATCTGTATGTCATAATTTCAGACAGAGCCGAGAGAATCTGAATAATTTTGTATCATCAAAACCATTTGTAGTCTGAAAGAAATATTTCATTTCGGTACAAAACACATTTTGGATTAAAAAGGGGAAGCCTTATACTATCAATAATATCATAATCTTTGTCGGGCTGATTTTGTATTTTGAATTAATACTTTGTATTTGAATATTTCAATCTTACAACTGTTATTCTTTATTTCTTCTGACTTGTTTACGTACATACATACATACATAATATCACGCCCATAATCCCCGAAGGGGTAGGCAGAGTCAAAGAGGCAGCAGGCCCCTTTAACCACATTCAGCAAGAAACAAAACTGGGCTGGGTTAGATGGAAATGGACTTGTTTACGTGGTGTGCTGATTCAAAGTCGGGCTCATGAATTTTTCAAATCTAAGTACAGATCATGGGTTAGGTAAAACATCTTGAGGAATGCTGCAGATTCAAATAGCTATTACCATGAGCCAATTGGTCTGGCACGAAGGTTAGTTAAGTTAGATAGGCAGTCACTTCTTGTAAATCCAGGATCATGGTTTAAGCGGACTCCGACTAAGCACAGGGCATAAGGCTGTAAATGATGATATGATGATAACCAATGAGAAATATTACTTATTAGAAATATTTTCTTTCAAAAGCGCAATACGACGATGTGACGAGATTGTTTATTATAAACGAGACTAGGAAAGTCTGTTTAAACAAATCCAGTGAAATATGGCAAAAACAACGTCCAACTGCAAAGTCTGGTCCCGGCAAAAGAGTTCCCAACTTGGGCACTGACTAACGACAGTTTCAACAAAAGCACTGCATCTTTTAATTCAATTCAGTTCATATCGAAAAACTTATATTATGGACTGCAATTCGCGTCTTCTTTTCATGTTTCAATGTCAGTCGGATAGTTTTGTGTATGCATAAAACTATCAACGTTGACACTCAATTCAAATCTCGAAGATTTTCATTTATAAATTATAAAAATCTTAATAAACGCTTAGTTTATAAAACACTTTTTTAAAAACCTTTGTAATTGATAATTCTAGCTTACAACAACTTCTCAACCATATATTGGTCTTTTTCGGTTTACGAAATTGCAAATTATGGTATTTTAGTCGGAAAACATATAGATGTAAATATATAACATATCTATATTACGAGCTAAATATTTTGCGTTTGTGGTTCAATCGTTTTAAATTAAACAGCGGCATCAATTCATAATGCTTATCTATTTAAAACAAGTGAATATATTTAAAATAATTGGCTTAGTGAATACGACCAGCCAGTCGGCATATCTGTGGCTTTACAACTGTAACCACGATGTCAGCAAATACTCTAAATCAAAGGACTGGTGATGATAATTCACACCGAGTAATACGATATGCCAATGTTGACTACGCCTATATATATATATATATATATATATATATATATATATATATATATATATATATATATATATCTATAAAAAATCGTGTTAGTTACACCATTTACAACTCAAGAACGACTGGAACAACTTTTATGATTTTTGTGTTTTTGGATTTTACTTCGTCTGGGATAGTAATATTAAAATATATAATAAATATTAAAATATAATATACCTATATCATTAAAAAAATACCAGTTTTCAAGAACAAAGACCGATTATGTATCTCCTCATTGACTATTAGGTGGAAAGAAGTTCGCCCGGTCAGCTAGTAATTTATAGGAAGGACACACTCCCCCCCCCGCTGGGGTCGTCGGTTTGTCGTCCCGAGGGGGGTGCTGCGACTGGTGTCTTGCCAGCCAGTCGCGGCATCGGCCGCAGCAGCCGGATAAGGATTGCCAAGGAAGAGGAGGAGCTGGGTGTTGTCGTTGCCCGCCTCCCTATCCTCGGCAACCCAGCAGAGGCGCACTGCTGATGCGTTGCGGTGGGCGCGGGAGCACTTCTCGCGCATACAGGGCCTCGCTCTCTCTTTGGGTCGCCGGGTGGAAGGCAGCCCCTCCAACGAGACGCTCTCCGCGTGTTCCTCTCGTATAGCAGAGGGCACAGCACGAGAGTGTGCCCACGACGCCGTTCACGGGGACGACCGGCGTCTGATTCCGGGGTGGAGTAGTTGAGACATGCTGGGTGGTCTAGCATGTCTCGATGTGCGCATCCGACTACTGACGACCGTGGGCTGTACAACATATAACACCGCCGCGCGAGGTGGGCCGCACAGCGCGGCATGCGCACAACGGAGGAGTTGTCGTATAGTCCCGGCAGTGGGGATACCGGCTCCTCTAGAACTGCGTCGCGGGAGGCCACGTTGGGATTTTAGTCGGCTTGAGTCCGACACACCACCCTCTGTTTTCCCGAGCAGAGGGTGACACACTAACATTTTATTTCTGTGTTGGACTGGTAACTAACTAACTAACTAAACTTCACGCCACTTCCCTAACGGGGTAGGCAAAGAGAACCGAACGCCACATGGCACGATTCTTACACACCTCACTCGCCTCTTCAACATTCATGATCCTTTTCATACAAGCTCTACGGTTTTTATGACTCCTAACATCACCTTCTGTTAATACACGACCAATCTGGTCGTGGTAGGTGAGCCTGGGCCTTTCGCGGCTAATAAAAGTAATGGCTGTTTTCCTTGCATAGCATACCGAAAAGGCGAATAAAGTTATATTGGGTAGTTATTAGTGATTGTATAAGGTCGATCTAGCTACTTATCACTAGGTGTATAATTTATGCATTTCGCTTGTGCCCTCGCTGTTAGTCGCTTAATATTTAGTTAGAGTAATGTTATTGTTAACATACATACATTAACAGTGATTAGGTAGGGTTAATAGTAAAACTAGACTGATGGAATACTAAAATCACTGCAAGTATGTGTTTTTGTGATGACGTTACGAAGAATTAGCGCTAAGACATTGGTTGAACAAGTTAGTCTTTAAAATCCTTATTTCATGCTTACTTTGTCGTGCCAATCCACTGTCATGATACTAACGTTGAGTTCAGTTCTTGGCAGATTTGAATATTGTACTAGATTTTGCGAGTCTCATAATGACCTTAAAAACCCACAGACAGAGGAACGGCACTGGCGAAATTTATATTCATCTGTCTCTTAAACCACAAGACGATTAAGACGGTAGTTTTAATAATCCTGTCAACATATGATATTGAAAGACCTATTGACAAGACAGATTAAAAATAGGATAGCAAATCAAGAGTGTTAATCTCAAAAAGTGGCTAGCTCGTCGTCTACATCACACACCTGTTCTTGGGACCTCATTAGAAAATATTTATTTCATTTTTTAACATTGTCCGTGATTCAAATTGGTGAAGCAAGATGGCGGCCGGATGTTCCCACCTCGCCTCGTACACAGCTGTCAAAATAAGTTAGTGTTGCCAGTGGCAACACACCCAAAACCCAATAAAACAATAGTAATATTTACGACATGCTAGACAAGGAACACTGTTGGTATATCTTTTTAAGTCCAATTCAATATTGCATTGACCTATAAAATTAAAATATATTTGACCATCGTATTTTAAATACTCGCAATAACGTCGGAATACGATGCAACCATTCGCTCGAACCGAATTAAATTTAACATACGCCGTAGTTTGTCTCTGTTATTACAATAATGCACGGTGCTAGACAAACAGACAGCGTCATGTGTTAATCATCAATGTAAATGGAATGTAAATACGTCATATATCGCTCAATAGTAACATGACGAATTGTACCACAGCTGAATACACAATGGAAATAATGTACTTTTACACACATACATACATATCGTCACGCCCGTAATCCCCGAAGGGGTAGACAAAGTCCAAGAATCAAACTCTGTTAACTAATCTAGCCCAAACACAAAGTCGAGTTAGGTTAGATGGAAAATTGTGAGAAAGTCGTGACAGAGGCTAACTATTCGCCTACATTATCTAAAAACCAATGCACCATTAGTCGTCTTTAAGACATGCTAGGCAAGAAACACAGTTGGTACATTATTTTTAAATCCTAGACCAGCAGGGGATATTGTAGTTTTAAAAAACGAAATACGTAAATGAAATTACTGTTGAATAGGTATACAATAATTCCTTTCTAATTCGCGCCTTAAATATTCAAAAAGAAAAAAGTGGCTATTATTTGAAATTTCACCAACATCGAAAATTCCATGAATATCGCTATACTTACAATTTACCTTTTTCCAAAGAAAATTATCAACAGTAATTCCAGGGAAAGTGCAATAGAATTAAGTCCAGCAAAATAATACAAAATTCCTATGGACCTTTGATAGGAACGTCCGTAGCAAATCCAGTTAACCAAGAGCTATTCGATTTGCCAGCGACGTAAAATTATGGTAAAGCTCACAGAATTATGTGATTAAGCGAAGTTTATATGGAAATATAAAACACGGTCAGTCTAGTTTGGTATATCTACTAAGTTAATTTACCTAACCATTTTGGGTATACAAGTTTGGTAACCTGGTATCGGAACGTTCTTCAAAGTACCTATATAGTATATCATCATTAATGCTTCAAACTGATCAATATATTAGTATTGGCTTTTAGCAGAAATAGGTTTCCAAATTGCTATCTACAAAAATATTTTGGTTGTATCTAAAATTGTATGTATGCAGAATTTTTATTTTTTATCCCACATCCCGCTTCGATAGCAAAAATATGTAAGTGAAGTTTGCTACTTTCGTAAGCGTTGGTAAAATTTTGTCTGACGTAATCAATATTTACTCCCCCTGCTCATCAAAAGTAGGTAAATCAAATTACTAGTCCCCTTTGTTGCTCACGAACAAATGAAATAGTAAAATTTATTTGTGTACTGCATCGACATCCCTATTTGGCAATATCCAGATTCTAATTACACGGAAACAGATTGCAGAATACATCTTCTTACGTAGCAGGCATTCAATAAACTGCCCAGACGTTAAGCCTGCAGGTCATTGCTTGTCTTGTTGCAGCGCCAACACTTGTAATGCACACTGCAATATAAGCTCGAAACATTATGAACTTTATTAATTAGACAGTAAAGTTGCTATTTGAATGGCAACACTTCGTCTTGCTTCGTACTCCCTAGCCGCATATAACTCACATACTTAGGGTCACCAGACGACGGGATTTCGCATGACGTATTCGGACTTAGCTTCTAGACTGGATAATGTTCCGTGAACTGTTCATTTGTTTTATTAAATTTATAACGCATGAGACACACGGCAGTGTGCTTGGCGAAGTTCGTAGAAAAAGTCTGGAAAATATGATTTTATTTAACTAAGAACAGGATTTCCTTCATACTCCATCCCCGTCGCGTATATTTTTCCTAGTAAAGGTACAATCGTTTTTCAAAATTTTAAATTTAGGCCATATTATAATAGGGTATAAATATAAAAATAATTACGAATAAACTACATTTCCATTGCAGTTTCGCTCGCGTCATATTTTGTTTATCATAAAGACGTTATCGTGAAAACCGATTTAACTAAGACAGCCAGGCGAAAAGACTGTTAAAATAAAATTTTCTTATTTCAATACCATTAGCGGCCCCCAAACAATATGTTTTTTAATCATTAATTTGGGCCTTATCTTGAAAAGGTCACGATAACGTTTGGTGCCCCTACAGAGTCCCATCACAATGCCTCTTATCTCCGGAGTAACGTTAGCTATGTTGTTACCCCATATTTTACACCTTTATTACCCGACTTGTCAGCCAGCTTGCGTTAATTAGGTGTATTGTGTTAATCAAAGCCGATTTTGAAATATTCATAAGAAGTTGAGTATAATTTGTTCATCAGAATGTTATACGATATAAAAAATGTGTGTATAATAATATATATTTTTTTGTTCTATGATGTAATTAAATATTCGGGTTTTAATTAAATTAAAATGAGAACCCAGACCTTGTTATATTTTTAAAGTAGTTTGCTAATTTAAAGTATAAAGAGTTTTTGAATTTTGAATATGTTTTGTTTTTGTTGAAGAGAGCTGAATTACTCATATGACAAAGAGGCTTTTTCAATTTGGCTGCATATCATAAACTTTTTGGTATAATATTTTGTTATACCTAAACGATTTTGTCCATAATGTTTGTTGTATCGTTAATATTTGTTTTAGGTTAAGTTTTATGCACCAAATAAATAAGTTTTCTTTCTTTCTTTCTTTCTTCTTTCAATCGCCATTATGAATCTAAAGTAATGTTAAAGTTAGCATTGTCTACCCCTTTGGGCATTACGGGCGTGACGAATTGTGTATGTATGTAAGTATTAAATTCTCAACTCAATGGATTTTATGTAATACTAGCTGACCCGACGCACTTCGTAACGCCCCGTTCTCGGATTTTCAATATTTTTTTTCTTTCATAAAATAACCTACACTAGACAACAATAATAAACACAAATAAAAAATATTTATCGAAATCGGTTCAGCTGTTCTCGAAATTTGCGCTTAGCAACACATTCAGCGATTCATTTTTATATTATAAATGTTATCAAAGTTTTTCGCCGTCTCTGTGTATCATAAGGATACAGAGAATCTGCTACATTTACCCAGGATAGAGTATCCTGGTTGCATCCTTAAATACTTCTGTAAATCAAGCAAAATGTGCACAACGTCCCTGAGCATGTTACCTAAGCAGATTGTGTCACGGGGTGGACGAAAGGCCAATTCACAGCCACAGAGGCTGCATACGTTTGATGCAATGCAGCTGACATTTGACTAATTCCTTCTTCATATGACAGAAAGAATACCGGGCATGTTTAAATTTGGCGCTCATAATTAATTAGACCATTTGTAGTTGTAATCTGTCTGACATTATGTATGACAGTCTCGTTAGTGCAATAGGCAAACTTGTATATGACGAAAGGATTTAGAGGTCGAACCCCGCATACCCTGCATATCACAAGTGCTAAGTTACTTTAGAATTAGATCGATCTTTGTGGTTATCTAAAATTTATATTTATTACTAACGACCCACCTAGAGCTCACATGGCTTATGTATATCCAAAAATTGTATGACTTCACACTTCAATTTTAATAAACAATGAACATCCAAAGATTTATTAGTAAAACGGCATATTTCGCTTAAAGCCTAAATAACTATACACATATTAAGATGTCTGTTCTGTAAGATCTTAAATAAATTTTAGCAATAATGATAAATCATAGTTAAGTATTATTTGTTAATCGTAAAACCAGATGAAAAAGATATCAGAGGCGTACAGTGAAAACCAATACGAACGAATATAATACCATACAGTGGCTAATTGATTCCACCGTACGCACCTCATCCGATATCGACGTATAATTTGTGTGCGAGCCCATACACGGATTTACACACAAAATGTGGTACATTACGGATAAACGGCAGCAGGGACAGGAAAGTCGTTTGAGTGAAATGCGAACTAATGAATCTGGAATTGAATGGCGTATAATACGCGCCGTATTTAGTATTCGGATCGCGCCCGCACCTGGCCGCAGGGGTGCCGCATATCTGATGACTATCTTACCATACATAGCTATGAGAGAATTATTTGAATGCTAGGGAAAGGGTATAATGGTAAAGAAATGGTCCCATGTTCTGGGACTCAAAAATGTGTCATCTGTGTTCCTTGATTAGCATGTTGTAAAAGGAGACTAATGTTGTATTGAACTTTGCTTTTTATTGTGGTTTAAGATTGAGGATCGCGGGCGTGACGGTATTTATGTATATAAGCAGTTCTTAGTGGTAGAGACATGTACTACGAACAAATAAAAAAAAAAACGAAATTTCGATACCGCAACTCCAAATGAAAATGAAGTTCCAATTGAAGTGTCCATATGTCTAGTAAATTTGTTTTGGGAACTAGTAATAGAAAGAAGCATTGAAACAAAATATTTAACGTTATTGTTCAAGTAAGTCTATTTTTAAAAGAAATATGGTAGTCAAATTTTCATTTTAATTAAAATCTGTAAGCAAAGTTTGTAAAACTATAGCAAAGTATGATTGACGATACGATATCGGACGGACATAGTATTGATTTTCTTTTCGAGAAAAGTACCTATGCAATGGAAAAAATATTCGCAACAGTGATGTTTAGGTGAATTCATCAAATGTTTCAATGGTTCATAGCACAGAATAAAATAGCTTTGACGCTATGTCATACCTGCAACCAGATTTCGACTTTACTTACTTTACTAAGCGAAACATAGCCTTGATATAAGAATAGTAAGAAATGTTTCGTGTCCAGCGGCAACAACATCCATGTTCCCGGATTAATCCACTTTTGAACGAACATCTGACGACAGCCCTGGCTGCCAGAACGGTAATCAGGCTCGGCAGGCATTATTTTGACATTACACCAGACAATATGGTGATTTAAGGTAAATACGCGGTGCTTCAGTTAATGTATTGAGGTTATGACGGCGATCTGTCATTCTAACTGATTTTACCATTACCCGCATTAAGGATATTACGTACTGACGTATTATGAAGAGGAGGATTATTTATTTTGTTCAACATCATTATCACATCATATTACGAAATAAGTTTATAGATCTAAAAGAGTCAAAGGGACGTGCAAACACCGACGCATTCGAAATATAAATTAATTAAAATTTAATTTGCGAAGTCATTGCTTAAATTTCAACTGTTGTTAATACAAAATAAAAACAAGGATAAGGTTTAGTAATCAGGATCCCGTGTAAATAGAATTCAAATTTACAGAATACTTTATTTAGTACCTATAAGTATGTATGATTTTCTGTCCTGCAGAAATTGGAGTAGGTACAAGAAAATCGCATTATTTATCTTCTAATCTCATACTTTGGTATGAGAAGATGTAATCTTAACATACAGATAAAAATATCCCTGAGACATTTGACGTGATCGTATTCAAATTCTTTTTTCTTTTTACTTGCCTCCAGTGTTTTTATTTCGATTTAATTTCACCTATGTCAATCACATAATAAGTGTTTAGAACTCAATAAAAAGCAATATTTAATTCAAATAAAATCCGTGCCAGTCAGTATTTGTTGTGTATAATAAAATGTATTCATATCCAAGAGTTTATATAGCAATTATTAAATAGAGCTCACTCGAGGCAGCCATGCGCCGTATTGGCTGTTTAACGTGCATTCATTATTTCCTCAGTAACACGAAACCTTCGGAAGCAATCAGCTGGCAATATTGCTTTCTGTGGTTTGCTGGTAGCCTGTGACTGGGACATTTATTCAGATAAAGCAGGAGCCTATTAATGTCCTTTACAGTACAGCCTTAGAAAGACAGGTGATTCAATCGAGTTCCATTTTGTCAGTTGTGGAAATAAGATTGGCAGGTGGATTGTGTACCATTGTACTGTTTGCTGAATTGGTAGTTGCAGTTTATTACACGATGCTTTTAAAAGTAAAATGATTAGCTTATGAGTTCCAATCTAACGATTTCTGGAATTTTCTTGTTTAGTCTTTCGACCATTTTTGTTGATAGCCCTTGTTTATGTCATTAGCCACATGCGGGTTAAGTTCTTAATCGGATGTTGTTTATTAGGTTTTGAAGCGAAGATAGATTGCATTTAGAACTTTATAGCACTTTATTATAGTCCATCAAATCTAAGAAGTACCGTTTGACATTTGACATTTTCCAAACCGAAACAACTTTGTACAAACGTAACTCACTCAATTTCAATAACCTTTTCCGTTAAACCATGGACTTATGAAGATATTTTTATTTTATCGCAAAATGTACAATTCTTTATCACTACAAATAAATTTAAATATTTCAAACAAAGTAAAATCACCAATATACGCAACAAATAAGTTTTATTTATACCTCATTTCAAAGTCACGTAGTTAGATCCTTTATCGTAGTGTTGCGACTCCTGAAATTCACTTGTTATACGAATGATCGTTAAAATGTCCGAATAATCGAACTTAATAATGACGAGCCGTTTTCAACCGAGACGTCTTTTAGTATGCAGTAGTACCTAATCCTTGAACAGGAGTGAGTTGCCAGAAACGAAAACAAAAAGAAAAATAATCCTATGTTGACCAGACAGTGTCAGATCCTATATATCTACTATAATCCGATGCACCAAGAGACATTAGTTACAAAATTATTTGATGATCAATTAATGATTAATTGAAATGACGACGATTCCTCTAATAGTAACAATGAATAAAATTTTTTTAAATAACATATTTTTTTTATTTATTTCTCCTAAAACACATGTATAGGTTCCTATCAGAACGCGAAGCAGAATCTGTGTTAATGTACTTATATATACACAACCCGCATATATCGTTTGTTTTTATGTTACCTACTGTAAAACTCCGAACTTCAGTAAACCTTAAGATTTTTTTGGTATATCGTAAGGTTACTAGTAAAACTTATGATAATCATACAAATATACGGCCTTTTACAATACCTAACATATTTTATATAAATCTAAAGAACTGTAATCGATTAGTAAAAAATATGTACTAAGAAATAGTTTATTAAAATTCGGATTTTGTAGTAATCGATTTCTTTGATCGCATCCCCAATCGTCAATTTGTCATATCTGTCAAACGGTACTTCTTAGATTTGATGGACTTATAACTTTGTAAACTTCAACCTAAAATTATCAACAACCAATTAGCTTGTAACTAACTAACTAACTAACTAAACTTCACGCCACTTCCCTAGCGGGGTAGGCAGAGAGAACCGACATTAGCTTGTAGTGTCGTAATAATGTTCAAAATATAATTGCATAGAAGATGGCAAAATAATTAAATATTGTTTTTATTGACATAAATGTATATTTTCTGAACATATAGCCGTTACTTATTCTCAGAACACTTTGCAAGCATATCGATCGTAAAACGCATATTACATTTACATACTGCAATAAACTAAACGTACAATCGTCTAGTGTTCTTGCCAAGTTTTTTCCATTCATATCAATAAACCACAATTTGTGCACACGTGGAACATTTAACTATGTCGACGGTGACGAATAAAAAGGTCCACTTTAGCAATTTTATGCGTGAAGCGTGCCGACGACGGCATTAAATGACCTACATAATATGTCTTGAATATTCAGGGCTCGAGAAACCGACGCGTTTATGACAATGAGGTTTGGCGTATAACGGGTCTATAGATAATTGTGTTAGCAGCGATGGGTTGTAAGCCGAGACAAGTGTTCGTAGGGTGACGGCGCTGTGTGACGTGGGCTAGAAGGAACAATGATTATTTAATAGTATTTAATGTCAGACTACATCACATGCCTACATTGATCTGACTTCGAGGTAAGTAGCTTTAGCACTTGTGTTACGGATATCAGAAACAACAATGGTATTACAAATATAAGTATACTTAAATGTTCAATATTAACACCTAGACACAGAACAAACACAAGTACCTATTCATCACACGAATGTTTGTCCTGGGTGGAGATCGAACCTATAACTCTTGGCGCATAGGGCAGGGCCACTGCCAATGCGTCATCGAATTAGTCAATATAATGTAAATGTGTAAGAAACCAAAAAAGTCCAGAATGGGTTTACTGCTATTTAACTGGCTGGTTTACAGATCAGCTGGGTGATCATCAATACATTTTCAGACATGATCTCAATTTTACAGATAGAAAATCAATCGATGCTATGATTAAAATCATCTTTGCAATTGTTTGATTTGCATGCACTTGACATGTACTTTGGTATGAAATATGAAATGCTTTGAAGACATCAAATATTCAGTCATGAAGTCACCGAGTTTATTTCTAGAACATATGTATATTATTTATTTTTGAAACGATAATTATTGCAAACAATTTGGTTACCCTATCTTAATATAGAATTTGGTCTTGCTTATACAAGGAAACACTTAGGAAGTTACGATTCTAGAATCACAAGAAGGAATTAACATTAAATTACAAATGAACGGAGGGAACGCCGTTTAAATTGAGATACTTAAATTATCTAAGTAATAAATACGAATACCTTCTAGTTTATTAGAGATTAATAAATAATTCGGGATGTGTTATCCGTACATGTATACCACATGGTGAGGTTTCGCGTTCATATTTGAGGAGTGCGGGTTCAAACCTAGGCAAGCTTTGGATTTTTTAAATTAATGTACGTAATCTATACCATTCGGCGGTGCGGGAAAAATCGTAATGAACCCTGCATATTTAAATAACTGCATGTGTATGATTTAATTTGTCTGGATCTTCTACTTAAGGGCAACGAGGGTCAGATAGCAGGCGCTTCAATTTGATAAGCATAACCTTGTGAATGAAAGACCAATGTGGTCATTTTTTTATATTATTTTAGTCTGAGGTTTGATGAATATCTCGTCTGCTGGCTGCTGTCCGCGACTTCGATCACGTGGAACTTCAATACTTTTTCTAAATCAAAAGTGGCCTTAAAGATTCCTGACCGACTGGAACATCCGTTATCTATCGGCGAAAGTTTCGTCAAAACGGGTTCACTCGTCTTAGAGAATACTGGGATCAGTTAGACAGACAAAATCTTTAAAAATATGTAGTTTTTTATTATGAGTATGTGCATTCATTCTTTTAATATTACAAACTGATACTATAATTTTATTTGTCTGTATAGATAATGATGATTACAATAAAATATCGATTCTTAAATGTTTAATCGGGCAGTAAAATGTTTGCAGATGAAAAACGATCAAAGGATGCTAATAGACTTGTGATGAGAAATATTATGTTTACGGAGCCGATAAATTGACTGCGAGGGAAAGTTATTAAATAGATGCCTGTAAAAAGATAATGACTTTCAGCTTTGGCTTACTTAGAGAAAATTTGTTCAAATTCCAATAGCATTTGTCTCCAAGAATTATTTTTTTATTAATCAGGTGGTTTTGTGATGACAGATTGCAAATAGAAAAATTGGCATTTTATATATTTTTTTAAATACTTTAATTTGGATATATCGATTAACTTAGAGAAAAATACAATTTTAAAATCTATATTTTAGGCAATTTTAAAAAACATATCTAAGTACGTTTACAGTTTTCCATCTGATTTAAGTTGATTTTATTTTTGGCTAAATATGGTTTATGTAGCTTATAGTACCTAAGACTCAGCCTACCCCTTTGGGATCCAGTTAATTTTACCATTTGTTATAAATATTTGAAAACTCAAAAAATTATAGATGCTTCAATACAAGTTATTTCGTAAAGTGTTGTAACATAAATAGCAGTTGCTTTATTAAATACACAAAATACATAAAGTACGTTTGTATAGATAGCATGTCCCAAAATAGCCTTTACCTGAATAATCAAATGCCCCTATGATAAGAAATGTGCTAACTTGAAAAATAAAAATCACTTTGAATATGAACAGATATATTAAATAATACATACACAAGTACATTAAACGTATAGTGAATGCAAATAAACCTGTCAACCCTTGTTATTTCGCCGTTTATATTAAATCTTTTGACAATATCACCATGATATCGTCACGCAATATTAGGATATCTGAAACGTATTCAATATTTTCATATCTTCTGAGGAAAAAAATATCAGTTTTGACGTTTTGTCACTATGAATAAGTTTATTTGTGATTTTTGTCTGCGTTGAGTGTCTAAAATTAAAGATCTATTGTCTTATTTTTTTTTAAATATGATTATCAGTTTTCATAAAGCAAATAAACAAAAAAACAGTTTATTGTAGTACAATATACGACGTTATTTTTAATATATACGAAAACTGAATATATACAGGGGTATAAAGAGTAGCGGTGGTTTTTCAGAGTTTAATCTTTCGGTGCCAAATTTTATTGTAATCAGTTGAAGCCTGAAAGTTTAACAGACAAACAGAATGACTTAAATTTTTTTTTATATTTTTGGTAGAGATGAAGTTATTTATATTGTACAGTAGCAGGAGGTAATATTGACAAAACATAACCAACATAAGTTTTATTTGCCGTCCTATGCATTTCAAATGGCACAAACACGGAATAGATTTACGTGCGTACTCGTTGGCATGTACGGAATCTGACACCTGAGAATAGTGCTGTTCGGGGCGTAGTGCACGAATCGTAAATCGCTCTATTTGGATATCGCATTAGGCAAAATACGGTACAATACAGTACAGTATTATACATACAGTACCATACAGGTTTGTGCGGTCGGGAGTCGATGCTTCGGCAATGCGGGTGCAACGTTTTATATCGACGACTGTTCGTGAATCTAGTTTTGTATAGCTGTAAAACATTGCTGTTTATGGGTAGCGGCGGTATGACTTTGTCACAATACGGTTTTGGCATCACCCGCCAATATTACTAACGTCACTATTAAACAACAAAAATGTTATCAAGCATTTAGTAGTGAGAAATATTTGGGGAAGGCGAAGATTTGTTATTTTTTGTGTTTAAAACTTATTCGACTGTTTTGTTTGTTACATATTGTTATGTCATTTAGTATGAATGCTATATGATTTTTAACCGACTTCAAAAAAAAGGAGGAGGTTCTCAATTCGACAGATTTTTTTTTTATTGTACAAGTTAAGGAATTATATAAGCAATATCTGGTCGATTTATGGTTTTAAAGTATTAAAACAAGATATTCCAAGGCTTTTCGAAATTCCACATCGAGCCTGCATCTATAAAATTAATTCAAATATCATTGTAAAGTAAAAATAAAACTTAGATAATAATTTCAGAGTCTCGGCCGACTCAAAAAAGCAGCGTTTGGAAGGAGCTCAAATTGGACTTTTGCAACTAAACAAGAAACCATTTCCCGCTGAGGAGCAAAAATAATGTAAACATCACTGGGCTGAATAACAAGCCCGCATACTGCCAACTTTTTCGCGGCGAAATTAGTTCCTAACTTGCCTTCAATTTACACTTCAATGAAGTACACTGAACTTTGAATACAAATTCTGGTTAATACCGACCCAATCAAAAGTTCTACGGAGATGTTTCTAACCTGTTGCGTTGTTTACCGACAATTCTTTTTCAATTACCCCTCGCAATTACCGCTATCCATCATCTTGGTTTGGTATTAAAATAAAACGCTTCTAATTTATTACGGTACTACGTATTTGAGTTACTTTTACGATTAAGTACAGCGATTAATGACGATTAGTTAATATCTTAAAACTTGAGCCGATATTTGGAGTTATGATAAAAAAATGATTACCGTACTTTTAAAATAAAGTCTTATTGAAGCGTTAAAAACAAAAGCGTTAAAAAAAATATATAAATTCGAATTCAGGCCATAAACAAAATTATATTCTTATTTACAAAGATACATAGACCAAGTGGAATCACACGAGAACACTCACAGACAAAAATTAGATGATTCCTTATGAGATACTCATTAATAAGCGTGTTACTATACATTTGCGTACAATTGCACGGCGTCCCCGCTATCATTAAGGGCAATCCGGCTACATAGCTCTGACAGAGCGCAAGGAAGCGTCCGAGCCGACTGGTCGGCTACACTCTAACGACGACATAATAATAGTGAATTACCGGAACATAGGGACCGTAGCTAATCTGCAATAAGTTTTAGCCCTGATATGATTTTATCAGAGATGGAAACCTCAATGGTGAATTGATAGTTATTACATTGGAAAATGAAGCAACTATTGCAGTTTTTAAAAACGCGATCGTTGATCAAAACTAAAATAGTAAAGACTCCTTGCAGCCCTGAATAGAGATATGCTGCAAGATGTTACTTTTGAATTTGCAAAGTTTGTCATTTAATTAAATATGTCCTTTATAAGATAGAAATTCAAAATTATCATCAGTGTATTATCGGGTTGTGTAGCTTTCTTCGAACCCTGAAGGGTTTTTGTAATTTAAAAGGAATCATTAAATAGGTGAATAGGTTGGTCCTTAATCTAATATACACGTGTAGGTAATAAAATGTATCATCATAATACCTATTATCGCGTCGTGTAATTTCATTGAGATACGTGGCCACCACCACACCATATCCGGATAGGGTGGGTCCGGGACCCACCCTAGATCCTAACGACGACGTAATAACACTGAATTACCTAGATCATAGTCGAGGTAATCTGCTATTACTTTATTCTTCATTAGAGTTACATGAGCGCTCTACAAAATTGCTTAGTTAAGTCGTCGGGCTTAAAGATCTGGAAGAAAAAAAGTCCTTTCTTTAATAAAAAAACACTTAAAAAATAAGACCAGAAATTCACATAGAGACAGCACACAGAGAATAGCAATAGCAGTCAAAATTCTGTTGTCAAGCAAGCATGTCAAGTTTTCGTGTCAGTAAACCCATGATTGGTGACCACAGTTGGTGACCAACATTAGAATGTCAGTCGCTTTAAATGTCCGGTTTTTTTAATTACCTATTTTTAAATAAAAAAAAAACCTACTAAAGATTGAAAATTAATCTAAATTATTTATTACCGTCAACTTCACAGGCACGTTGGTCGAGTAGTCAGAGACTCTGGCCACGAAACCAGGAGTCGCGGGTTCAATCCCGCTAGGGGCAAATGTTTCGCGTGTTTAACATGGACATTTGTACTCGAGTCATGGACGTTTATAAACGTATTTCAGTATGTTGGAATTAGGGAATTGGTGTGCCAGTCTGGAAAATTAATATTTAATAACTTGTGCTATAACATAGCTGATTATAATAGAATGGTGAATGCAATGTTATGTATTTGCGATTACATAATACGAGCAAAACTGGAGCACTTAAAGACGAGCATTTACTCATTTAAAATTGAATTATTAACACACATACCTAGAACTCCGTAATCTCTAAGCTTTGTTTTCCAAATTACGTATGAAATATCGTGTAAGGAAACGACTTTAGCCTTCTAATTATTACTAAGCTGAGTGTTTTGTATGGCAAAATTATACATACCCCAATGACTCTGCCTTCCCCTTCGGAGATTTTGAGCCTGATGATATGTATGTATGTAATAATGTCCTCCTAACCGATATCGGTCACGGCGGCCAATCTCAACGAGGATTAGCCAACTGCGCAGGAGATATTATAATGCACAAGTGTGCGCGCCAACACAGGTGCACTCCCTATACCTTCACTCTCATAGTCTGGTGAGACGGCAATTCGGCATGACCGGAGAGAGGTCAGGCGCAGGACCAGCGGCTTAACGTGCTTTCCGAGGCACAGGGGTGATTAAACCGCAAAATTTCCTGACTCCGGACTGTTACTGAGTAATTTAAATATGAAATATTCATAGTCCGACTCGGGACTTGAACCCGAGACCTCTTGGTCCTTAGGCGGCGCATGCTACCACTAGACCAACGAGGCAGTCGATAGAGTGATGTAATAATGCATATATAATATCACGCTTGCAATCCTCTAACGAGTGGGAGTCCAAGATGCAGTAAGCTCCTTAAACCACGTAAAATAATGCAGATCTGGTTTTGGCATTGAAGCGACTGTCTATCTGACCTTTAAAGCTCTCAGATAGGGGAACCAGGCAAATTAGATCTGGGAACATAGTTATTTGAATATGCAGGTTTTATGATGTTTTCCCTCACCACCATAAGTCCATTTCTCCTAAGAAGAGTTCCGTGACACTTTGAATTCGAAGTCAATAGTTATGCATCCGTATGACGACCATTCGATTTTTTTTTCAATTCGATAAAAAGTTCTAGGGCAGTTAAATCGACTTATATTTGATTTAACTGCCCTAGAACTGATATCCTAGAAGATATATATTTTTTTTAAATAAGTAATAAATTTATGAAGAAAATTAATAGACCGTGACATTATTAGATGGAAAGTATTAATTATTTTTTATAATAATGATAACGTATTCTTTAAAGTCAAATACCTACGTTTAAAACCGAATAATTTGATTCGTAAAAATTACGATGCATGAAAAGGAGTAATGACAACTGTCACGGCAAGTGGTATAAATATTGAAAAATCCAGAGGTACATAGACATACCGAGTTTGAACCAGCACCACTCGAAAATGAGACTTGTGTCCTTATCATTGCGTTACAGGAGCTCCCAGTAAATTCAATTATGTATGAAGCACAAATCGATTTGTTGCCCGTCGGTGCTAGAAAGTGCAGTATAGATTTCTTAGTACACTCGGATTGGTTTTACTCGCGCTCGCTGCAAGGTAATTGCATTACAGTGATGTCGTGTCACGTCACAATGCATTGGTGCTGCGGTGCGTAAATATTTACTTTGCTCTTGAAGAATTATTTATGAGCAGCAAGGACGGATCTTCTGTCGGCTTTTGTTTAAATCTGTTTACAGTTAAGGGCTTACGTGTTGAGATTTTCACCGATGTTATTGGCGGCTTTTTTATAGCGATGGTAGCGCGAGGAATGCGCCATAATATGATTTAAAGACCTCGCTATTGATTAATTGTATCGCTATCGAAATAGGTAATTTATATTTTTTTTTAGAAATTATTTTAATAAAATGTCTTTTGTTTTCGAGGTAGTCACGTGTATTTTTTGTTTGTTTAGTAAAGACACAAAAAATACACGTGACTACCTTGTTTACCTACCACCAAAAACGTGTATTTTCCTGTATGGCAACTTTATAAACAGGGATTTTAGGTAAAATCAATTAATTGTTATCAATAATAGCAAAAAAAGCAGCTTTTTTTATTGAACCGTTTTTATCATTTTAAATTGAGCTATAATTTATTATTTCAACAACAAAGGGAGGAAAATTCTTGAGAAAAAAATATATTTAGGAACTGTTAGCATGCTATTTTGTATTTAACCTGCCTACTCGAATTTATGGGCAATCATGAAGGGGCTTATGCCTGCTTTTAAAGTTTCAAAAATTTTATCTGGCACTCTAAATTTTTAAACCTGCTCAGTCTTTATAAATATAAAATAACAGAACTTTTTAGGGGGAACGAATCAAAATATTTGCTTAAACCTCTTCACCTACGAGTATCTCGGCGCACAGTGAAATTAATTTCTGTTTATTTTGTTTTAATCCGTGGTTTTCAAATATGTATTGTAACGGAACACGCTTTCGTTGAAATTAAATTTACACAGGGCAACACCCGTTTTTTCAACGTCGAGTTGATCAGAACGCTTGCGTAATACATAACATAACATCACGCCCACGCCATAATCCCCGAAGGGGTAGGCAGAGTCAAAGTGGCAGCATGCTCCTTCAAATTCAGCCAAAAATAAAGCCGGGCTGGGTTAGATGGACAGTTGTGAAAAAGCAGTGACAAGCGGCTAACCTGTCGCCTACACAATCACACACCCAAAACCCGATATACCATTAGTCGCCTTTTACGACATGCTAGGCAAGAACCACAGTTGGCATATTCTTTTTAAGTCCCAGACCAACATGGGACAGTGGGCTGGGTTGGATGGAAAGCTGTGAAAAAGGAGTGACAAGTGGCTAGCTCGTCGCCTACTCAGACACATACCCAAAAGCCCGTAAACCACTAGTCGCCTTTTACGACATGCTAGGCAAGAACCACAGTTGGCACATCCTTTTTTTTGTCTCAGATCAACATAGGCCAAGTTCTAGACCAACATGGGACATGGGATGCTCGAGTAAAGTGAATAATAATACATTATATCCTTTTCGGTCTATCTATTTCGGTCACGGCGGCCGATGACAACGAGGATTAACCAATTACGTAGGAGACAGGGCACAAATGTCTGCGTAAACGCAAGTGCATCCTTTTGCTTCATTCTCATAGACCGGTGGGACGACATCCCCCCAAGTAACACAGATAGCAGTATAAGGTCTTAGTAACAGCAAACCCGGGAGCGATAAGCTTAAAAAGCTGTTGATTAATGTCTGAGTAAACGTGTACTCAGCTCTTATTCAAGCAAATTGGGCACACTTTTAAATGCTTTAATTTGAATAATAGCAATATCAAATCTGAGTAGTAGCAATGTAATTGTCCACATAGCTTAATAACGTCTGAAAAACGGCAGTCGTTACTTATACACAGATGTTTTATCATGTTTATTCAGATAAATATTTGTGGCTGTGATATTCAAAAACTACTCAGCTATAAGCACATTTGTACCACACTATTTCAAACAAAATGTGTGTTTCCTTCAAGAAATTGTTGACATCATTAATATTTATTAAGATATTAATGTGGACGGAATGAATACTAGGAATTGTTAAGTAATTTTTAAAAATACGAGTTTTAGCTATTATACAAGTGAAATAATATTGCGCAAGTAATTTTGTCGTCAATAACGTATGTCCTGTAACTATTGGTTTTACGCGCCGCTTCAATATCGAAGTTTAATGATAGAAATAAGTTAATGTACAAGACAGAAATAAGGCAAAAAAAAACTTTTAGCGTAATGCCTTATTGTAGTGTTTTAAAAGTAATAATTAGTTTATGTATAATACTCGAATTTGTATCTGAATTAATAAAACACAGCATTTGATAGTAAAAACAATTCCAAAAACATTTTTTTTGAGGTTATAATGGCGATTCCTATAAATCTGATTATTAGCTGCTCACGGAGCTGTTTTACCGAGCTGCTGCTGAATAATAGTTTTGACTCGTCACATATTAAGCCTTTATTTGGCAAAGCGCGGTATGGGGGAATAATTTCTGAATAACAGTTGAGTATTTGTTCACATGTTTTATTAAACAGCTTATTAGGGTTCAAAACAGAACAATCAAAAACTAGAATTTCGTGGAAAAATGATTAGGTGATCGATCGAACTTTATTATTTAACTATTATATAATGCAATCATTTCACTTAAATAAAAAAAAATAATTAAGCAAATGAATTAAAGCTATTTAGGTATACTAATCTAACGTAAAAAGGATGTAAAATATTTTTTTTATTTTGTTTTATTTAGAAAAAAAGCTGTGGTAATCATGTTTTTTTTTTTCAACTTACGTACCTATGTCTAGTTTGAGTAAACTACTCGTATGTACTGCATACCTTATTAAAATGCTAAAAAGGGAAAAGAAACGAGGTCTCTTCTGGTTCCCCATCTATTCTAATGATAATGTAGCAATTTTTCATTGTCTGAAAACAAACGGATATTATACCTACACTAGCTGTGCCAGCGGTGTCACCCGCGTTTATGGTTAATATTATATAGACTATTTCCGTCATACATGATTTCTATGTAACTTTAACCATTAAGGCTGCACACGCGACGGAAGCTTAAAAATGGAGTAACTTCCCCCGTTTTCTCAACATTTCCCGTCACTACTCTGCTCCTATTGATTGTAGCGTGATGAAAAGTATACTATCTGCCCAGGAGTATGAAGAATAATTGTACCAAGTTTCGTTAAAATTCGTCGAGTAGTCTTTGTTTCTAAAAGGAACATACAGACATACAGACAGACAGACAGACAAAAATTTTACTGATTGCATTTTTGGCATCAGTATCGATCACTAATCACCCCCTGATAGTTATTTTGAAAATATATTTCATGTACAGAATTGACCTCTCTACAGATTTATTATAAGTATAGATAAACGGAAACCTAAAACAAAATTAAACCTAGCTAGATAGATTAATTGCCCCCGAAACCCCCTACATACTAAATTTTATGAAAATTCTTGGAGCCGTTTTCGACATTGAAATTACAATATAGATTGGTATACAATAGTTTTTTTTATTTAAAGATACGTATTAATAATATCATAATGACACATAATTTGAGTATACTATACAAATTCAAAACCTCGGGCACAACAAAAGGTAGATTTATACTACCGCATTGAATGTACTACAAATACAAAACGCTAGAATAAAATGATTCGGACCGCGCGTATTTTTGAATTCGTTAATATTCTCATCTGATTCATCTCCACTAGATGTGTAATCATCGTCACCCACACAGTCTGTATATGAAATTGCGGGTACGGAACACTCTTCTATGTACGATCGCACTTGACTGTTAAGGTTAGCTTGACCGCTTTCTTCCACAGCTAGTTTACTAAACACTATGCTGCCTACGCCCAACTTACAACAAGTAACGTTTAATAAATATCTACAAATAAAGCAATTTTCAGCATTCTTCTGTGTAAATACTGTTTAACTAACTTTAAAACTGCTAGTTTCGGTATAAGAATAGAAGTATGTGTAAGAGAGTTATAAACTATGTCTACATTTCTTTTATACCAATGTAAGCTTAATTAGAACCCAGAAAATACTTTTTATCAGCAGCTGAATAATTCGCAAAATAAAGAACCTTATAAGATTTCAAAATAATATTAAAGCTGTTATTCAGATACAAGCATTTTAAAACCGAATTTTAACACTATTATTCAGCATCTAGTTGCTGAGGGTACTTTATACAGAATATAGCATTTTTAACAGCAATAAGCTTAATAATGTTTCTATAATAGTATTGTACATTACGTTTATTCAGCTTGTTATCTTTTAGCTTACTGTTATGCAAATTAAAGCTATGTGAAACTCTGTAAGCTTAGAAACGTTTGTGTAATATTGAGAATAAAAGTTATTACTAAGCCTTAAGAAAGAAGCCGAAATTATACAAATTTTACTAAGCTTAAAAAATTATAATAGCCGTAATACAACGTTAGTCAGAATTTAGCTATTTCCTTAACTGTAACACAAATGTTACGTAACTATTAACTGTGTTATGAGTCGCATTAGTACTGTTATCATGCTTGTGTGTTACTTGGGCCGATATGGCCGGGGAGAGGTCAGGCGCAGTACCAACGACTTATTCAGGTAATGTATTGTTTCGAGTAAACAATATTGAAGCCTTAAAAATAATCGATTATCTTAAGTATTGGATCATGGAGACATTGTCTACTGACTGATAACGGACAGATGGACGGACAGTCCCCTTGTATTTATTTAGTATGGATCCTCAACCAACAACTGTAATTTAAATGACTAAACATGTTTCAAAGAGCCTTCACTAACTATTTTAGGAAACAGTGAAACATATATCCAGTCTAAATTATGTACCTATGAAATGTAAATGTTATCTTTAAGTACATACCGTTTATGAACCGTTCTCTGTTTAGACTGAGTTTTGGCCAGCAGTATTAGAGTACAGTTTACCTAAGTCAGTAATAATATTAGCCTTTATTCTACATTAAATATTATTATTAATTTCTTTTTAGACAGTCGGGAGAAGATTCCTTTGATATAAAAGTAAAAAAAATTACAATAATACAAGACGATTAAAGTATTCATGATATAATTTGTCGTATTTGTAGGTGTTACTATAAAGGAGCGTTCGTGTATTTATATAGGTGCTGTCTGGTCTCAGCTTACTATGTTGAGTAGGTGTAAGCCTTATCACCTGTGTATTTACAATATGCATATATATAGAAGCTTTAGTTTAGTTAGTTAGAAGCTATTTACATACTTCTTGACGGTGGACAATTATATACATTTTTTAACTCGTCTATAATCACAAACACACTCTCAAACTGATACGCAGATCGTAGTTGCGTTTTGCTAGCTTAAATTAACAAATTTTTCTTTTATGGGAAATCCCTTCACTAATAAAACGGATAAAAATAACAACTTTATTATACCACTTTTTAAATATTTGAGTATATTTTTATAAATTGATTTATAGCTTATGGAATAATATATTTTTGAGTGAATTAACATTCACGCCTAACTTTTGCTGTGCAAAAAATAATTCACTTTCTTTCATTATAGTAAAAACACGTACGTAGAGGTACTTTTGCGATAAAACTAACCGAGTTTGTTCGCACATGGTAACTGGCCACACAACAAAAATGTTTCATTAGGTACTATTGTGTAGTTTTTCAGAATTCATGATGAAACATAACTGCATCATTTACTTATTTCATTCACCACATTCAGTCATTCATTTTGTTAGTTCACACTATAAGTTACTAAATTAAATCTAAAATCGCAGTGTAGGTATATACACGACCGCACCATTCTATAGCCGTTTTGTATTTTTTAAGCTTCGTCTAGACAGTTCAGTAAACGAAGTCCGTATAAACCTTTATAATCCTTTAAACAAAGTGAGTAAATAACTTGCTATTTTTCTTTATTTAATCATATTAGCGAAAAGTATAAGAGCGAAATATTTCTTTAATATTTGTAAGCGGCTCCATTTTTTTTCTGCTATGTTAGCAGTGGCAATTTGACCACTAGGTCTATTTATTGTGTGGTCAAAACTTACATCATATATATCGTCAAGTTTTCATTATGATAAGGTGGTATTCGGGCGCTTCTTTAAAATAAAAAATAAAAAGCTTAACACTAATAGGTACTGTTTTAAATTAATTCGGCAATCACTGCCAGCTTGTGAATAGAAGATGTAGGAAATATAAATAATACATATATACATAAAATCACGCCAGTTATCCCCGGAGGGGTAGGCAGAAGCAAAGGGGCAGGAAGCCCCTTTAACCACATTCAGCTAAAAAAAAAATGGGCTGGGTTAGATAGAAAATTGTTAAAAAGTAGTGACGAGTGGCTAGCTTGCCGCCTAACACAATCACATACCCAAAACCCGATATACCATTAGTCGCCTTTTACGACTGGCTAGGCAAGGAACACAGTTTAGCGCATTCTTTTTAAGTTCCAGACCAACATGGTACTTAATAATACTTAGTATACTTAGGTACATCAAGTAAGAATGAACGCTAAATATTAACAAAACGTAAATTAACACAGAATGGTAGAGAGTTAGATATGGCAACATAATACGATTGCTAGTTATTAATTTTGATCTTTGATAAAGTGCTTTAAGATATTCTAATAAACGGCTTCGCTGTAAGCAATGTATCCAATTTAATTAGCAAGGTGATTAAAATTTCCTTACAATGTGTTATTGATACCATCAAAGAGTAACTATCGAGTTTCTGTCCGGTTTCTTCACTATAGAGTCAACCTTCCGAACAGGTGGTAATGTATTCTTTTCTGTTTATATTGACTATTAAGTGCTTTTTTAGGCTTATATAAATAAAAAGGTTTTGAATTGAATTTGAAAAGAGTGCTACTAAGAAGGTTTATTTCGCAAAGATAGTCTTCAATTTAGTCATTTACTTAAAGTAATGTACATTTTTGAGTCGATAATAAACAAAAGTAAAAAAAGACACCAATTTGTAGCTATTTTTTAAATCTTATTGTAGGTTCATATTCATCGATCTTGATGAATAAATCATTTACAGAATCATAATTCATCATAAATCATAATTTTCCTAGTATATTACATGCATTTTTGAACAAAAGTTGCCTTATGACTTTCTATAATAAAAAATCACTATGCTTTTCAGGTACAAGAAAATGTTTAAATTTGGATTATTTCGATGACTTTAATCGATATGGTATTAATCCTGTGTAAATAATTTATTTTGTTTTATTTTTAAATACAAATAAAATAAAAATAACGACTCATTGAACGTAAAACCAATATAACGGAATAAATCAGATCGTCCCAGAACACTTTCAGAATTGAACTGATTTGTAAAAAGCCTTTCATACTTATACCTATTTACATACATACCTTTCAGGCCGCAATTCCCGTAGGGGTCCAAAGAGCAATTAGTTTAAACCACATTTAGCCAGCAATAAAATTGAGATGGGTCAGAAAAAAAAAAAAAAAGTAATGACAACCAGCTAGCTCGTCGCCTCCATAGACACAAACTCAGTTCCCTATAGGTAAACCGTCCGTGACTTTTTACGACATGCCAGCCAGACAACAGGAAACACAGTTGGTCCATTCTATTTGCGTCCCAGACCAACATGGGACTACATATTTATACTTACTTTATGAAAATACAATCTATAGAGAGCATATAAGATTCTCCCTAAAGATTCCGGTCCAATCGTGACCTACAAACATGCATCGGCCTCACCTACATTGTTCCGCAGGTAACAGCTATCTGGCTCCAATTTTATAGCCTCTGGGGTGGTCATTTCTAGGGTACTGCAAATGAGGTTTGTACATCAAATCGAAGGCAAACCTTTCGGTCCTGTATTTCTGATAAAATATTCCTTTAGGCTGATGAAGATTTTATGTCGGGAGTGTGTGTGTAGGTTTGGATATTTTGACTTATTCTGCTTGAGATATTGGTTTGGGACTATGTGAAACTTTACGGGTTACACACTGTCTAACAGGTGTGTGGGAATTTATTAAAGGGTACATTGCCGTGTCTATAGGTATGTACGGGTGCGGTGGCTTAATAGAAGTAGGGGTTATAATATATTATGTACATGCCGTCATTTACAACCGTACGGCCTGATGGTGAGCGAGATACATAGACCTACTTCATACGTAACTCATTGAAACTGTATCAGAGATATAAAGAAGGCATTGCTGATCGTGTAAGTGCTTTTGTAAACCCTTTTCAAAGAACCAGATAAAACTCTTACTCTAAACAAACAAACAAACATAACATCACGCCCATAATCCCCGATTGGGTAGGCAGAGTCAAAGGGGCAGCAGGCCCCTTAAACCACATTCGCCACATTCTTAATTGTATGTATTAACTTTTATTTGATATATTTTATTAAAAAGTTGTAGTAATTTGAGGAGCTAAATAAAATTGTCATTGTAATATAAATCATTATTTTTATTTATTTAATATAAAATTACGATATCAGATCGTTAGGACCACGGAGAATTATTGACAACACAACAGTTCGGTCGACGTGTTCATACCTATAACCCATACTTTCGTAGACTCTATAATATAGAATTAACACAAAATGGAAACATTTACAGATATAAATACAAAATGGCACTACCCATAGTTAAACAATTTTAAGAGCCTTCTGTGTTAAATGTGCGCGATAAAATTTTATCGTCTCCGCGAGTAACGACCAATCGCAGAGATGACATTTGATGTGCTGTCCGCTGATTGGCTACCGATTATGTCGTATAAACGAAGTGCACACCTTAGACTCTGGAAAGTCGTACTCCTAAAATTGTTTCCTATAATTTTTATAGTAACAAATATTTACATTCCCTATAGATACATATTTCCACATAAACAAATTGACAACAAAAGCCTTAGTCTACCAACTTACGACCAACTTTACACTTTTGGTTTTTACAGCTAATTTATTTACAATCACACAACCGACTTTTTTTAACATAAATAGGAATTTCTACAAGCGCCGCGTTATAACATATTATAATCTATAATTTACTATAATCGTCGTAATAAATGCCATTCTAATGTTTTGGTTTTATAAAATACAAATTATAAATCCTATGAATGCTCCAAGTATAATAATCTCTCTAGTTAATATACAAAGTATTTTTGAGCAAAGATTAGACCGTCAAAATTGTTAAGGGTGATTTGTCAATTGTCGGATAAAAATTGATGGATCGATAAAATACAAAACAACTAACAATGTCAGTCCGCAAAAATATATATAAAAAAAAATACATTACATAGCTGTCTTCCACTTTAATGAGTTCTGTCCAGACCGTTGAGAAATCAGCCCTTAAATTCATAAAAAAAACTACAATAAAATATCAGCTTCAAAACTTGTAAACTATTTTGAAGTAAGTACATATCATAAGATTGCAAAATATTCGTTACACAGTATCAGAAGTAATCCAAAACATCTAATATTGTCAGATCGATATTGATTAATCGATAAAAACTTTAAAAAATCAATGTTGCATTAAAGCAGCTCAATGTGCGCCAAACTAAAACACCATCATTTTGTATATGTCCGGAATTTGTGCATACATATAATACGATTAGCTTTTTTAGTAAATAAGGATTGTAGATAGGAAAATGCTGGATTCACACGGTAATGCCGTAAATCTTCACCATTTCTCTTCTCTTGCAAGTTTTTCTTTCTTTATTTATTAGTGGTATAAGGATATGCAACGTGGTGAAATGTTTGGCGCTCATTGTAACTATTATAATTTAAGCCCGGCTATCCGGTACAGTCTGTGGACCTCTATTCTCTTGTATATTTCATTAAAAATTCGCTATACATCAATAAAATGAGTAGATACCTTCGGAACTTTCACTAGATTGCTAAGAAACACAAGCCAAAAAAGTCTCACACACAACTTTCGGGTCCTGGTAGATTCTCTGCTAACACATGTTCTCTTCTCCTTGCATTTCCTTTTCCTTTGGTCCTATGTAAAGTTGAAGTTGCGATACTTCCAGAACTCAAGGTTGGCCCACTCAGGGTCAAAGTCTGGCTCCCAAATGGAGACCCTAGATTGCCGTTGGGGCAAACGAAGTTAGGGCTTCCTAACGTGGGACTGTTGGTTACTACAAAGCTAGGTCTAAAGTTACTCCCTAGGGCTGGCAAGTTCTGGTTGAGAACGTCTTCTTGTCTACTGCTGGAGACCATGTCGCTGCCTGGTGTCAGCTGTTAGGAATAATAACAGACGTCAGGAAAATATCGATTATTTTGTTTTAAAAAATATTGTTTTTACTTATTTTCTCTTTCCTTATTGAAGTGGACTGTGACTATTTGGCGAAATTTCAAGCAAAAGTACATCATATGTAAAAGCTGTATTATTTGGACATACCTGCTGTGGCCGCCCAGTAGAATCCAATAGAGCTAAGTCTTCTGCTGAGAATACTGCACCCGTTTTCGTCCAGTCTCCTAGAAAGATAATGACCAAAATTAAACTGTGAATTAAAAGGTGTAAATATTTAAGAGTAAGTTAAAATAAAACTTTTATTACCTCTAACTTCCTTAATGCTAGGCCACTCGTCAGCTTCTTCTGACGATGGTGGTATATTTTGATTGTCAGCATCTAGAAGAAAGTGAATTATTTTAACATGTTTTATTTTTGAACCGGGAATGCCACTATACTTTATTTCAAGCAAATATCTAAATTTAAAAAACCTTGAAATAAAGTAATAGTAGATAGCGTTTCTCAGTAAAGGTTTATGTCTAAAGTTTTGAAGATAAATGTTTAAAGATGATATTTTTTCTAAAGTTTTAAAATGTTTAAAGATGATAATCCTGAAATAATTGTAGCAAAATGTATCTACTAATAGCATTATAATTACCTGGTGCATTCAAAATATCAGGCTGAGGATCCGGCGTCTTCAGATCGGGAGATGGCTTGATGGTGTACGCCACCACGTACCGCCGGCCTCCGTCACTCAACTCCAGCATGTCCCCTGGTGGATGCTTGTGGGGGGGCTGCGACCTTCGCCTCCGAGCACATAGCGCAGCAACAGCTATGCCACCAGCGGCCAGAACTGCTCCAAGTATCGCCGCTACCACCACCCCGAGGGTTACTCCTCCGATAGTGCCTTTTCCATCTGTCCAAAAAAATGGATATTAAATTTAATATTATGCTAGCTAACACGACAGACGTCGTTAACAGCCATCCTTTAAAATAAATATTATATTATCCCCTACCTACTGCACCCGTGACTTTTCCAGATGCTTTCTTACATACAATACAGAACTTCCCATCACAATCACGATAATAATAAAAAAAATGACTTATTCAAATCAGCGTTATGTTTATCGGAAGTACATACAATTCAGCGATTCATTTTTATTGACATAAAGATTGTCATAATATAACCTGTGTCAGATGTGTTGCATTAATGATTTTTAAAAGATCTTAACATGCAACGTTAACGTTGCATGTTAAGATCCTTTGAAAATCATTGCATCACAATAGTCAAACTCTCTGAGCATTAGAATATACTGTCTGTTCATTGATTTGTATCAAATTTAATTGTATCTGTATTTAAAATACTGCGTAAAATATCCTTAAAAAGAATGCGCGATAGTGTTTCTTGCACTTTTACGATATGCTAGATATCGTAAAAGGCGACTAATGGTATATAGGGTTCTGGGTATGTGATTGTGTACGCGATGACCTAGCCATTTGTCACTATTTTTTCCTAATTGTCCATCTAATCCAACCCAGTTAAATTTTTGGTTGAATGTGGTTAAAGGTGTTGTCCCTTTGACTCTGCCTACACCTTCGCGGATTATGGGCGTGATGCTATGTATACATATATGTAAAATATTTTCGTGTAAAACTTGATGGCTTTCTGATTTTCCGCACTTAATGAATTAACGAAAAACGACTGGAATAATGACTACGAGCCCACACATTTCTATATACGTGGAAAGAGTACAACCTTTTTTTCTCGTCGTTTTATTTATTACAACATAAAGTTGTTACGAGGATTGGGTTCATTATTAAGAGTGTTCATTCGTGCGTGTAGATAAAATATACTGAATTCCAATAATAAAAATATATAACAAGGAAGAGTGATCATAACGCTGTATTATAATCAGCATGTGATATGTTTTTGACCATTTAATAAAATTTATTTTGCATGAAACCAATGTTGAAATAAAACCAACTCAACATTGGCCACCATATCTATCAGAAGTGATCCAAGTCACCTGATTTAGTCATCGAATCGCAATAAATACTGTTTAAAACATTAATTAAAGCAAAGTCCATCAAGTTTCATTTCTGCCCGACAGTGAAAAACTTTAAACGACCTTCGATTATTTTATAAAAAAAAAAAAAATTCTTTCAAAGAAAATTAATTGATAATGGGATAATGGTCATTTTTACCTAGCTATGAATTCAGAGGAGACTTATACTTCTTACTAATAAAGCGAAGATTTTTAATATTACCCTAAGCGTAATACGAATTCCAATAACTAAATACCGCTTCTTATTGCTATTTATCGTTGAGATAAAGAGATACTAGATAAATTCTGTATAGTCAAAGGAACGGCTTTCATAACTTATATAATAAATTTGGCTCAGACACTAATTTGTCTTCAATTAGAGGAGGAATCTGGAGACTTCTTTCTATTAGCGCTCATTATAATTGTTTCGGGGAGATATTTCAATTTTGTTTGTTAATGTTACATAATATGGCCGCCATTATTATTTATCTTATGATAATATATACGTTGCACGAGTACTTCATGACTTTCAAGATGCGTCGTGCCTAAAATATACGAAATATCTATGAATTATAATACAGTTAAGACCCTGTCAAGTATCTTTGTCTCAGGAACCGATGAAAGTCTAACACATTGAAATAGATATCAAATATCAAGGAATTCTGAAATCTTTTCAGTCAAAAAAATTATTAAATGGATGAGAATATAGTTTTATATTATACTATATGTTATATTTTACCAAAAAATATTTGAAAAACCTTAAACAAAGATGCACCCTCCTGAAAACTGTATGGCGTATGCGCATCGCTTGTCACAAGGTCATAAGGTGGGTTTAATCCCTTTAGTATAATTTCTAATAAGCGTAAACGCTGTAAAAAGCGCAAAACCGTATTCGTGCGAGGACAACGAAGCAACACAAATGCTTGTAACTTCGTGAGTTTTTGAAATACCAACATACTGATTTTTAAAATGAAAATGTTTGCCCCGTGTTTTGGTTTTAGTATACTCTTACCTGTTCGCCTAGCAGCATCGTTGAAAGCAATGTTTTCTAGCAACGTCTTGTCCGACTCTCCCTTCAGATTCCTGGCATAAATTACCAAGTTGAAGGTGCTCCCATCAGCGTCTCCGACTGAGGACAGTTGTGCCAGATCCAACTTGAAGGTCGCGATACCATCTATAATAAAGAGCCATCTTTACTCATACAATTCTGGCGTGTGACAATGCTTTATATGCTAAGGATTATGGTTGATTATGAAATAATTTGTACTTTTCGGAGTATTTTTTTTGGTACTTAGCTAAAGTTGGACCAGTAAGTCCATTTTTGAAAAAGAGTCGGTCAGTATTTTTAACGACTTCATAGAAAGAAGTTCTAATTTGTGGGGATTTTTTTTTCACAAAACAATAATATCCCTTACGGCTAAAACAGCTATACCTAGTAAAACTACGATCTCGATAGTATATAGGTACATGTACCACTTACCAGTATCATTCACACTTCCATTAAACCTAGTTTTCCCGGTATTAGGGTCCAGAGCCTCCAGTATGAAGGTCTGCGGCAGGCCGCCGTCGTAGCCGGCGACGCAGCGCACGCGCAGCCACCCTGCGCCCTCTATGCTGTTGTTGCCAGCTTGTAGCGAGCAGTTGCGTGGAGCAGTCGGACGTGCTGTTTGGAAAGAAATTAATATGTTTGTTTTATGTGAAAAAAAATATATATTTATTAAAAGAACAAAATTACATTACAGACGAGACTGACCTCCACCGCTCCACACTGAAATTGCCTGTCTTATGGAGATAGGTATGCGATATAAAGCATTAATGAACTATGCATTTTTTTTCGTTGTACGCCATAAGGCAGAGTTTTTTTTTCGCAGTGTTCATATTTAATCAATATTGGAGATGTTACACATTCTAAACGAAGTCCCAGAACGCGACTAAATTATAAATAACTGCCGTTTGAAACGGTTTTGCAGATGAAATAGCAATATTTAGTTAAAAGTGTAGTCGGACTAAGTAGTAGTCAAACCAATAGAGGGAAGAGTATATTATTATTCATTATTAGTTTCTGCCAAGAGTTTTTTCTAGTGATTTCCAGATTTTCAGTAAAATTTCACTTCAAAGTTTTCTGATCTACAGTAAAAAACTTTCTAGTCCGTTATTTCACAAGAAAAATCACAAAGTTCCCTCGCTCAGTCTCGCCACGAAGGAGTTTACTAAAAACATTTGTGTGTTTGGTAAGGATTTGTAGAATTTATGCCTTAAACGTATGCAAATCGCGTTATATAGAAACACGCCAATACTCGAAGAAGGAATTGCGCAGCGTGCGTGAGAATTAGAATTAAGTGCCAGAGCTAAATTCACTAATTTCGTCTGAGTTACGGCGGCGGCGACAATTTAACACGCTATATGTTATAACAAACTGCTGGGATATTAAACGCCGCGGTCGGGACGTATTTCGTTGCACCTCCCAACAGCAAGCTCATATTTCGACTTGCAGTGGAAAGGAGACGAGAACGTAGAAGCATTGGAAACGGCTAGAAGAATTTTCTTGGTGAAAGAATAATTTAAAAAAATTGCAACTGCATATAAAAAATTCAGATTCCATCAACGGTAAATTAAACGATCATACTTTTGAACGACAGTAATACAAGGCTTTTAAACAGTATCATAGTCATGACATGTATTTTAGGTTTGTAACAATCGAAGCAAATGATATGTAGATCAATTTTCATTTGAAATATTAATAAGAAGTTTTTGAGATACATACACATACACTTTTTAATATAATTAACATTCGTTGTCAAGTTAAGGCTACGTGCCATCTTAGAGTAAATGTGAAAAATAAAGGTACTCACTTAACGAAGTGCGAACGAGCACAGCCGTTAAAAATCTTACAATAGCGTGCTTGCGATGTTTAGCAGTATTTTCAACATAAGACAATACCTATATTATGTAACAACTTGTTGTTTTGTTTGTAATAAATTATTTAATTCTTAATTCTAATTCGTTATAAACAGTCATGACTATGATACTGTTTACAAGCCACACACACACACATGACATCACGCCCATAATCCCCGAAGAGGTGGGCAGAGTCAAAAGGACAGCAAGCCCCTTTAACCACATTCAGCCAAAAATAAAACTGGGTTGGGTTAGATAGAAAATTGTGAAAAAGTATTGACAAGTGGCTAGCTTGTCGCTTACACAATCACATACCCAAAACCCGATATACCATTAGTCGCCTTGTACCACATGCTAGGCAAGAAACACAGTTGGCACATTCTTTTTAAGTCCCAGACCAACACAGGACAAAAAACAGTTGCATTTGTTGCAGTTGTATTTTTTATTCCTCAAAAATCTCTTCCAGTATCCACACTTCTACGAGCGAGAGTTATGAGATTTGGCGCGTGCGACACAGGCCGCAAGCTAAAATTATAAAACGTGCACCAATGTGGCCCGCGTTGTTGATTCAAATATACTGCAGCACGCGTGTGTTCCTATTGCCGCAAGTTCAAAAGCTATTCAAACTTGGAATTTCTGCGCCATTGTTATATTGGACGAGTAAAGTAGCTAGCAGGCACGCCCAGATAATGGACGGAATATAGACGCCGACGGATTTTTGTGTCAATGCGACACATGTCGAAATGTTGAACCGACTTAATTGGGTCAATCGTGTTGCGGATTAAAAAACTGTAATTCACTGAAAAGTGGATTTGTTTTCAAATACTTGCTTATTCGTTTGGAAATATTGTGTTTGGTGAAAGGAATTTTATTTTAGCTTTGCATTTTTGACAAGCTGTTAACTCTAGACTCTGAATTGAAAATGTTATTGAAAAAATTCTAAAACATTAACTAATGGATATTCAACAACATTGGTTCATATTAATCACGGTTGCGTAGGTAACATAAAATGGATAAATAATAATTTATTGTTAAATAGATTTCAAATGTGTAAATTGACATCACATACATATTTTCAATAATAAATACAATGAGATATATGACAGGATGAGATTGTTTTTTATTTTTATTAATTTACTTTACCATTGCTCTGCAAATGAAAACTCAAAACGTCAAATATCCAATTGCTCTCGTACCAACATACTTTCATAAACACAAATGCTTCCTTGTGAACGCATAAACTTGGATTGCTTTCTTGAATTGCGTGCTAACCTTAACATCAACGTATACATTAGTTGGTCGCGTCGGTAAACGCTAAAGCAATTTGTACTAACCAGCCGGCACAATCTGGAAGACGCACGGCTCCAGCTGCCTGCCCACCGAGTTGCTCCCCCGACAGCTCAGGGTCCCGTAGTCCCGCTCGCTCTGCGGTTTGTAGCTTAATTCACTTGTACTCCCGTTCGCCGTACCTGTCCAAAAACATTTCTCTGAAGGTGTGCCTTATGAATTTTTAAGTTGCGTTTGTAAAGGTTAGTGGAGAACGGACACGTCTTGGTTTATATTGAACTAGCGAATTTTGTACTGTCCGGTTCTTGAGAAGTCATGAAAAAGTCTGTTCGTGTTAAATGTATGAATTGGTTTTCTTTTTTCAAAAACATATTTTCGTATTTTTAATATTTTATTTGATATTCTGCTATTTAGGCCGGATAAAAAACTCACAAAACAAGGATTATAAAAATCAGTACAGCCGTCCTTGAGATACAAATGGTGTTATTCCGTGTTGTTTTTTTTTAATAGATTTTTAATATCTTGTAGTGGTAGTCAAATAGCAGCCGCTTGCGGCCCGCTCATGGTATTTGTGCGGCCCTATTAATATCCTATTTTTTATTAGGTACTTACATACATTATTTATTCACATCCACTCCCATACAAAGCTACATACGTTGATAATACAATGGGCATACATACAATAGGGCAGTTAACACTACGAAATATGATTTTTGTTTTGAAAAAGTTCAGTTAACTTTGAAATACATTAATAGTCAGTTAATTGAGTTGACAAATAAATTAATTCAAATGCTTGCATGCTTTTGCATTTCAAAATCTATGGGAAATCGCAATAAAAAATCTATTGATTGGTGGTGTTAATGACCCAATTCCCGACCTCACAATGTTCTATGTGGCCCTTAACTAGAGCAGTGTAACGACAACTGCTTATGACATAGGTATGTATCGGGCCTTTATAAACTACTAGCTGTTACCGCAGTTTCACCCACGTGTAGGTTAATGTTATTTAGCTTAAAGCCTTTATTGATAAAAGAGCTATCTAACACTGGAATAATTTTTCATGTCGGACCAGTAGTTCCTGAGATTAGCGCGTTCAAGCAAACAAACAAACTCTATAGAATATTACGTTTTTGTCGTCGACCCTGGACATTTAACACTATCTTATATTTTATTATTTTTTTTTTTACTTTTTGTACTTTTGTATCAGGAGTCCGGGAACTCGAGTGAATGTTGAGGGAGGAATTGTTGAATCGATCAATATGTACGTAATAAAATACATCACGAAATTAGCCACTCATTGGATTATGTTGTATTAGCGATGGAATGAGGTGGGGATGCAAGCGGTTAATAGCTTTGTAAGGATCAAGCAACTGTTGTCTTGACATGACAAGTGACAGCGATCTAACGTATTAAATATTTTTAACTACTTTGAAAAGGTGGTTGACCTTTTGAATGCTTCAGTAAAATAAAGTCGATCAACTCCTATAAATTAAAAGACAAGCAGACGATTAAACATTTCGTTTTATATCGCATAGGTTTATGACCCTAAAAAGCTGAATTTTTACTGTTAAGTAAATAAGTGCAAGTAAGTTAAACTATTTCTATTAAATGGGCCATATACTGATGAACTAGTACTGCCATTTCCAGCAAAATATAATTCGGAAGTACTTAAAGGATTCAGGCATAGCCCCAAATGTTATTAGTCCCCAGCGTTATTATATCAATAACTTCGAATCGAAATTTACAAAGTTAGATATGCGGATTAGTGAAGATTGGCATCTTGTTGGTTTGAATACTCAGTTAGGGTCAATTAGTTGCCGGAATTAATATCTAATAGTGGTTTTAGCGCTTGAGCTGTGGTAACTTAATACATAGTAAAGACATGCGCCTCCGATGTGAGGGGTGCTGGTTTGAACCTGAGATTTCACTTCTAGATCTTTCAAATATTTAAATACTACTTGCTCAGCAGTAAGGGGAAACACCGAGACGAAACCTGCACATTAAAACAACTATGAGTGTGTAACCTCGATCCAAATTGTCTGGTTCCCCTATCTGAGGGCCTAAATTGCTTCAATGTAAACCAAACTCGCTGAATTCTGGATACTGGTCTAAGCGTCCCCTGACTAAGCTGAGACATAACGCTAGGAGGATATGATGATGATGATGATGACGACGATGATGATGATGACGGTGATGATGATGATGATGATGACGATGATGATGATAATGATGATGGTGATGACGATGATGACGATAATAAGTGGTTTTGGTACTTACCGAACTTGGTCGGCGAGACGTCCAGGCTCTCGCCGCTGTTGTTGAACTGCCAGAAGAAGGTCACGTCTGGAGGGTTGGCGGTGACGGAGCAGCGCACGCGCAGAGCCTCTTCTATTTGCGCCCCAAGCACCTGCGGAGATGGGTGGGCGCAGACTGGTGCATCTGCGTAGAAGAAGATATTGTAGCGTAAACCTTGTTCATTTTGTATAATAATAAATTATGCAAAGCAAGTCTTAACGGTAAAAGTAATCATTGCAGCCATAAATATTATACATTAAAGGTGCTGCAAACTTTATTCGACTCTAGTATGGGCGTGATGTTATGTATGTATATATGTTCTACAAACTGGCAATAATCTTTTTTATTTTTTTATTTAACCTATTGTGTCCCACTGCTGGGTAAAGGTCTCCCCCAATTCTTTCTACTTCTTTCTGTCCTGGGTCAGCTACCAGTCGTTATTAGTACCTACCTTTATAGTGTTTTTGATCCAAAATGACACGAGTACGTATCAACGGGGCCGTGTTAAACCTACATCGTTTTTCTATCCTACTTTTTTAAAAGCTTTGAGCAAGCAATAAAATCACAGACAATTTTTCCATGTTCTATTGTTTTTGTATTTTAATAGTAAACTGTAGAAGCACTTACTAATTGGCATTGTAAACATAATAATAAAATAAAAAATAACAATGAACAATCCATGGAATGCGCTAGGCTAATTAACAGTATTTCTTGAATTCACAAGAGCAAATAGTTAAAAGATAAATAGTTGTTGCACAAATAGTCAGTATAAGATACGCTGTGGATTTTTCTCTTGAGCCATTAGCGTCGTTTTGTACCAACGCTTTGCATGAATAAGATAATTTATACGGCAAACGGGTAATATTTGATTTCTCATCAGTTAGCTCGGAGTTGCTAGTTCACGGACTTAATTATTAAGTATGCCAATTTACCTTGTAAAGCTCAGTCTGAACGAAATTACCTATAATCTAGGAGCCGTAATAAAGTTACTCGACTCCGTGTTTAAGAAGACAAATAACTCCCTTTAATTTCCATCATAAATTGCTCCCTTAGATACCAACCGTCTTGTATAATGAATGCAAAGAGTACTGTCGACAAAAGGAAAGATATCCATCAGGAAGCCGACTCCACGTGTATATATTCCTGTAAATGTATAATTAAGCAGTACAAACAATCTTACATTGGCTTAAACAAATCTAACCGAGTTAACTTGACTCCGCGTCGGCGTTTAACAAAAGGAAGAATGCAATAATTAACACAAAGAGCCGAAAGAGACCCCGAATTCAGTTCGTTAAATCATAACAGAAGTTAGACGATATATAAATTTTATCGTCCAACTGTTCCCCTCCGGCAGGCGCCGGAACTGTGATTCATTTAGGTATCTACTTACAAAACTGCTCCGGCAGCCTTAGATTTTCATTAAACCCTCAAATATTTGCTCGCGTTAAGCACCCGTTTCAAGGAAGGATTACTGCGGCAGAATATGAAAATATGTGGATTAATCTAGCAGCGAGAGCTCCGATCGTGTGCCGCGTGCGAACAACAACATTCTTTACCTTAGATTTGTTACCGAGGGAGGGATCAATAAGGCAGGAACAAACTGTCGCGAGCGAATGGTACAAAGTGAAACAAACGAGTGGAGGTAACAAATACGAAGGGGACAAAGCGTACATTTGTCGCGGGTCCGATACCGCGCACTGCGAACTGCGATGCCCGTGAATCAGCCAGCTCAATGATTGATGCCCTCCCGGTGACTCCGAGGACTTGCCGAATTCACCGCGCTAATAGAAGGCTGTGTTGATATATTGATCAATCTTGCTAGTCAATTAATCCCTGGGGATAATATAGTTTATGTTTTGATATTGATTGATGTTCCGACGGCTACGCAGGAGTTCTGGCGTACGTTGGGAAGTTGGATAATATTTGTCGTAGAAAAAGTACCTTTTGTTGGGAATACAGTTACAAAAGTTTCTGTTTGCGGTGGGAGTATGTTGTTATTTATCAAGCTAGAGAATTAGTACCGTAATATAATTAGGAGAATAATTTCGCCGGAGAATTCAATATTGTTTCTCACTTTGATATTAGAAAGAAGCAATAAATTCTGGGATATTGTGAATCTTTTTCTGATATCCGGCGAACGAGCTGTCAACTAATGGTAAGTGATGACTGTCCCTCATAAATATGCGAATACAATATAGGAGGGTTGCAGACGCGTTGCCACCTTTAAGGAAAATCTAGGCTTTATTTCTACCTAGTAGTCGCTGACTTGTATTTTTTATTTGAAAGACAACAAGACACAAATTTAAGATACTAACAAAGTAAGCGACTTTCGATCCACTTTTTTGTGTCGATTTGGTAAAGTGGATTGCAATTACTGCTGTATCAATCTGGTAGCTCTCACCGCCGTCAAGAATCATGTCAACCACATGATTAACAACTACCAACTGATTCTTTGAGCCATAGGCAGTACTTTCCCGTACTGTCAAGAATTTCCATTTGTTAAAATGACCTTTGTTTGAAGGCCTCAATAGCGATACTTTAATGGTACAACATTTGGAGCCAGGACACTTGAGTATATTGTTTAAAGGGGTAGGGACGTTAATTTACAGCCTCTTATTGCTTTGTGAAATCACAAGCATAAAGATGCGCGACATTGGAGTCTTAACCGTAGAAAAACCACGTTGAAAATCCTCACGTCCAAGAAAGTCTTTGAAAGATCAAAGATAAACCTTATTTATCGGATTTTCTCAACAAATGTATTAAAATTAGCAGTCATAAATTGCAATTTGTAACTACAAGATCTATTCAGGTCTTCAGTGATTTATAGCTTATTCCATCAGGGAATAGAAATATTCGCTCAATACGTTTTCTCGCTACCCCGTTGACTGAAACAAATCTTTGTTAAGATCTCTTCAGGATGATTGATACAGCAGCCAAGACGACGAAAAGCCTTCGTCGTGATGAAATGAAATTTATTAGCGACCTACTGATAATGGGGCACAAAAGACTCCCGGATTCGAATCGCGGAAGTAATCTTGCTACAAATTACTTGTTGAGGTGTTTCGTTTTTAATTATTGTTGCTTAACTCTTGGTGACGGGATAGCGTTTGTTAAATGGTTTATGTGGGAGATTGGTACATTAATGACCTTGATCCTGACTATGGAACCAAAAAAGCGCGGTTGCAAATCACGTTAGGAAATCTTTATGTTATGAACACGGACGGACATTAGTACTCTTATTGATTTTATGTAAACGAAAATGCAGGCGTGCTTCTAAAAGAAAGAAAATTATTGGAGTAATAACAAATATAATATTATTGTTGGTATGTAGTTCATATTAGTTTTTTATTTTATTTGTACAAACATATTAAAAATGAATCTAAACTTTTGGAAAAAAAATTACCATCAAAAAAAATCAACTGTTTTTTTAGGTGTCTCGATGTTCGATATGACAGAACCAAAAACATTTTGTGAGTCCCGCTGAGGGACAAAAAGATTACCCCCTTTGGTGCTGAATATAAACTTTGGCAGTAACAACTAGACTACCGCAGTTAAAAAGAATAGCAACGCGAGTTTAATGACTGCATCTAATGGCTACTTTCAACAGCTTGTTATGCCATCGACTGCACGCTGCGTTGAAAGAATCGTAAAACTCTAATAGAAGACCGTTTTCAAGAAAGAAAACAAATTTAAATTGAAAAATAAAATTATCTACATTAACTTTAGCTCGAAATAGATTTAATATAGGAAAGGCTGGTGTTTACTACTAGAGCTCTCTATCAAATTGTAAGTATATCTAATCTATGCGTCCATTGGTGATTGAGAAGGTAGTCATATTATCTTTAATTTATACCTATTGAAATATCAAGACACAAACATAGCAGTGTATTTAACTAAGGTCGAATAAAAGAGGCTACACTAAATTTTAAATCCACAGTACTCACATTGTATACTCAAATGCGTCGTCTGACTGGGGGTCTCTCCCAACGCGTTGGTGGCTCTGCAGGAATATTCACCGCCATGGTCCCTTGTCACTTTCTGCAGCACCAGTGACTTGGTGCTCACGATGATCCCCGACACGACGTTGTGGAGAACTTGCTTGTCCTAAAGACAGGAATATACAAAATTTTGTAACGTGTAGAAGTGACTCCCATGCTTCAAAGTGAAGCCTAAATTAACTCAACAAAATAAAGCACAGGACAGAAAACATTATGTTCCTTAGGATTACCTATAAAAAACAGTGGTAATTTAAAATAAGTAGCCTCAACCACACGTCCGAGGGATGCTGGTTAACCTGGGTACGAAATTCTGGATTCTCAAAATGTGCATATGCCTCTCCCAACGTTATATGCATGAATGCATGCATATGCACATCCTCACTTCGTTTGTAGTGGAGTCGAAAATCTTAATATGATGGATTTCTATACGTAGCATAACTATAAATGTAAAAAAAACTAGGAATTTGGAGTCAATAAAAACAAAATTTAACAGATACGGATCAAGTAGATATATAAGTATAGTTACTCGTAGTTAAAGCATCAAGATTGTATTTTTAAACATTTAAAAATAAAAGTTTATGTACTTGTATTATTCGTTTACCTTCTTTGGGAAAAACTACACCTGTCCTCTTTGAAAAGGTAACGTGGTCAAATATTTTTATACGCGGTTCGTAGAGGCGGGTATCAATACATTTTTAATGTTTTTCTACGCTAAACATAATGAATATGTCAAAGTAATAAATATTTACAAGTAAAACGCTTTCATAGAGGTATCTTGTTTTTCTTGGTTCCTTAATGTAGAGGGTATATACAAAATAAACAAAGTAGACCTCGTTTACAGCGGCATTAAAAAGACAAACATATAGCATAGAAAATAAAATCGACCTATTTTATTTTTGCTACATACGAATGTACTTAATAATTGGTTCTAATTGATCTCATTTCACCTTTTTTTTTACTAATCAAATGCCACGTCAACTTAGGGACTATATCTTAACTTAAAATTATAAGTAAATTGGACTACGAAATGAATCGAATATTTCGCGACAGGGCGGAATGAGAGCTATTTCTATGGTTCGCAGAGTATTTCACTCGCATTTCGGGTTGTCGAAATGAAATGATCTTTATTTACATAAGCTTCAAAAAAGCACTTATAAATCGTCAGAACAAATAAATATAAACCGGTTCAAAAAGCAGATTCTGTGTGTAGTACTCTGTGTATTTATTTATAATATGTATGTTATTTCATGTTGCTTAAACACATGTCTAAGTCAAAACCAGAAACAATGTCGGGTTTTTTTTCAACTTAGGTTTCTGGTAATGAAATATTTCTTATAAAATAACATTTCACATCAGACAGCATATAATACTTTACTTCTTAATCTTGTATGATAATGTTTTTTTTATGATAAGGCATAACTTGAAAATTATAGGTAATATAAAAAAACATGTATTACACTTTTCTTACAAGTCATAAAAGATGTAAGTAACGTAATTATCTATTTCAGTATTCTCCTGAATATTGATCGCAGTTAAATAAGGTTCGTGTGGCGATGTTGATCAAGATACACTGCACGAACCTGAGTTATTATTACTAAACACTTTACTCAAATGTTATTTTCGTGGCTAATAATGTGATTGTAAATATTTGGCTCGGTGTTAGATCTGGTGATAATGTTTGGACCACAGATTCAGATATCGTAATAGCTATGGTTTTTCTTTTGTCTAAATACATTAATGATCGCACAAAACACATAATGTCATGTCGTAAATATTAAGCCTACCTTTTAGTATACAACAAATATTTTCCCCTAATACAGTGACTGATAACATATTTTTTAAAAGGTTTATAATTCATCACGATGGACATTTATTTTTGTTCATCGACTAATACCGTATAGTATTTATTTCCTCGATTTTATATTTACCATATAATTAAAATGGTATTTGTGTAGTTGACACAAATAATGTATTTTTCAAAATATTATTATGATTTTGGATGCACAGTTTGTATTATATGACAAATATTTATATCAATTGTATGTAGTTTGTCAATATGTCACTTATATAACTCCATAATAATCAACTTGTTTTTGTTTCTTGTCTTATGATCTAGTTCGTAATATGCTTGGCGTACATATATTTTACTAATTACCTACTTACACTTGAAGATAGGTTTCTTAGCGAAATATCTTTATAAAGATAATAAAAAAACCTTCACTTGTTGCGTGGAATCGCCAAAATACTTGGACTCCTAACAAAGAAATTGAATCGTGACTCTTGATTGAGAATTAAATTATGCCAAGAATTTATAGCGTAAGAAATGCGTCCTTATTTGAAACATTCAAAAACAAAGTTCGTTATTTGATAATATCCCTTGGATCCGCTTAAGTTTGTTAGCGATTTTCAATTGTTTAATTAAGGACTTTATATTGTTTTTCTTAGATATTCTTTTTATGTTTTTTGTTAATCTTATTCTACGTAATTATATAATTGCTCAAGCCAGTATTGTTTGTTTACTGTTTCACGTCTAATAACTTAATTGATCAACATAAAATGTTCAACTAACTGAAATTATAGGTCCTCTGCATAATGCAGTTGTTTGAATAAGGCAATATGCAGGCTTAAGTGAAACTTAGCGGTTTTCGTTGATGTCACTAAAGAATAAGCTATTAAAAGTGCACCATTTTTACAACAAGCAACCTGCAACCTTTTATGCTCGATGTTGATTTGGAAACTATTTTCGTTAAATTGTCAATCGATGGTAAGTAGCAATAGTGCCGCCAATAAAATAAGCCAATTGGCTCGTCAAGTAACAAACTAAGTTAATGTTTTAGTGGTCATCCACTTAAGTAGCACATATCAACTTTAAGATGTCATAGTCATTAATATAGCACAGTTTTGTCAACAAACAATTCAAAATGAGCATTTTTATGCAAGATTTATATGGATAACTGATTCAATTGTAAGTCGAAGTAAAGTTCCAATAGAACAGCCGGTAAAATAAATATAGAACTTAACCTTATACAGGTTGTCAACATAAGAGGAATTGAATAGAAGTGTCATAGTTATTAAATGACACAATTTTGGCAACAAACATCCTGAAATGAGATGTTGACATTTTACATTCGCTACTGCGCTAGGTTCATTTGGAAAACTAATTTCCCAATTGCATCTGACGAACCGCTAGTGTTTTGGGGACGCTCTCAGCTCACGCGGGGGTAGTTAATTAGTGTGCGATGTTGGATGTGTTTCACATTTGATTGTAATGTTGCAAGGTGGCGTGGTGCGGTTCATTAGCTGTGCCAATGGTTAAGCAGTGCAGAATGCGTCTGTTGATTGCGCGGCCGAGCGACTATTACGTATAGCATTCTGATCATTAAAAGTGGAAGTTCTTATGTTGCATTGTCTATATAATATATCAATATCTACTGGCCTTTTTATATATACATTTGATGTCATGCAAGCACAATTTTAAATGGGCTCAATATAGAAATAGGCAATAATATAGGAATCTTTATAGTTATTTTTAATTAATTGTATTTTTAATTATCAGGTCAAACAATGTGTGTTACCTTATCATGATATGAACCAAGTCAATTAAGTTATTTTTTTTGCGTTCAATTATACTTAAAAATAAACCAAGTAGTGATTATACTTGGTTTATTTTTAAGTATACTGAAACGCAAAAAAAGTTTTAGTTCTATTAAAATTATTACTAAATACCCGAGAAATTTAGTAGGAGATTTCCATAACGTCATCTTTACTACAATCGCAAATAATCCCAGCTCATTAAAACATCCCCTAACAATTATCTCCGGTGCTAATATTCATCGCGCGTAGGAGCGCGGTGTCGTGCGTTAACCCTTCACTTCACACTAATTAATTGTCATATTTTGTGTGAAGTGGTAGTTATCACGGATGCAGCTCACGTACTGGCACAACGGGATGCGGCGCTGGCAGGGTTGGCACGTGCTGACGTCACGCCGACGTCATCGGCTTCCTTGTTATTGTCAGCGTTTAATTTTTTGGTTGAAACTATAGTGTGAATCTTGTTGCAACTGTCGTTGTTTTTGTTATAAATTGAGATGAAACGGATTTCACTTGGATTAGCATCACTTTCACACATTATCAGGTGGGCAATCAATCCTGGAACCTGGTTATCGGAATATTACTTCCAAATGTTTTACAGGTTCGAGCATTTTTATGAGCTGAGCTATACCTTGGCAACACTTTCAGGTAGGGGACACTTACTAATTAAATTATGGTTGTACATCTATAGTTACTAGAATGTACACATTATCTTGTTTCAGTGTTTATCCTCCACATAAATCTGTTTTTGGATTTGAAACGCACGGACGTTGACGCCCGTACATTGACGGATTTGAAATGCATGCCCTACATTTTACAACCAGTGCTCTGTAAAAATGACCTCTGAATACTTTCGACTAAATTGGTCCGGACCGGACCGATTTGCCTAAATCAAAATAATTACAGATTCAGCTGGCTTCATTCTACCTTCCAAACTCTAAACAAGTGAGCCAAACAAATTGGATTTCAGTTACACATCCTTAGTTATCTGAATGTGAACACATTTCTAGTACCACACATGTGTAGGTAAACAAAACGCAACAGCAATGTAACACTATGAAGAGACACTCACGCAGTGGTACCAGAAGATGCATTGCACAGTAAAGTTCTATGTTTACATTACAGTATGAAGGTGAACTCACCTTGTGAAGATGCATTGCACAGTAAATGCCTATATTTACAATGCAGTATGAAAAGACACTCGCGTTGTGGTACCAGGACATGCACTGCACGGTAAAATTGCTATGTTTACACTGCAGTGAGGAGACAGTCACGCTGTGGTACCAGGAGGGAGATGCATTGCATAGTAAAGTTCTATGTTTACACTGCAGTATGAAGAGACACTTACGCTGTTATACAAGAAGATGCACATTAAAGTTAGACTGCAGGATGAACGGATACTTACGTTGTAGTACCGGGAAATGCAAAGTGAAGTTCTACGTTTACACTGCAGTATAAAGAGACACTTATGGTACCAGAACATGCATTGCACATAGAAGTTCTATGTTTACACTGCAGTATAAAGGGACACTCACGTTGTGGTACCAGGAGATGCATTGCACGGAAAAGTTTTATGTTTACACTGCAGTAGGGAAACACTCACATTATGGTACCAGGAGATGCATTGCACAGAAAGGCTGCCTGTCCACTAGAATGGAGTGGTGAGTGAGTTGAAATTCCACCAATAGAAAATGTCTACTGAAGAGGGGTGGAGGTTTTATGCAATTCTATTGGTAGATTTTTAACGATTCGCTTCCTCGTTCCACTCCAGTGGACTTATCTTCTATGTTTACACTGCAGTATGAAGAGATACCTACGCTGTCATACCAGAAAATGTATTGTACGTAAAGTTTGTACTGTAGTATGAGCGGATACTCACGTTGTGGTACCAGGAGATGCGGTGCTCCCTCGGGTTGGCGCGCACGGAGCACTCGAAGTAGACGTCGTCGCCCTCCTTGATGTCGTGCGGGTTCAGCGTGCTGCCGAGTGACAGTGACACCACAGGCGGGTCTGGAAGGAAACTGTCTGTTAACATCCTTCTAACTTTGGAAGATCAAGTAACCTTGGACCTAGTTAAGAAATCAATGATTTTACCCCGAATTTTTTTTCTAGTGTAACGGATAATTACTACAGTAAAATGCGAGCTTTGAAGGAAACACGAAGAGTGTTTCCTTCAAAGCGTAGGGCGTTATTGGATGCAAGAATTGAAAATAACGTTTAAACTAAAGGAGCTATGGAGGTGTGTAAAAGTGTGTTATTACTACTGGGCCTCTGTCTCCTCTGGAATTGCGGACATGATGATTCGTATTTAGTTTACAGCTTGTTTACTTATTTAAAGGTAAGTTTTGATTATATGGCAAGTTAAAGGTTATAAAAATACAAAAGTAATAAGCCGTTTGCTGTGGTTCTTGCCAAGCATGTCGTAAAAGGCGACTAATGGTATATCGGGTTTTGGGTGTGTGATTGTGTAGGCGACAGGTTAGCCGCTTGTCACTGCTTTTTCACAATATTCCATCTAACCCAGCCCGGCTTTATTTTTAGCTGAATGTGGTTTGTGTGTGGTGACTCTGTCTACTCCTTCGGGGATTATGGGCGTGATGTTATGTATGTAATATGAAAAATAAATAGATTAAGGTCAGATTTAAATAAAGTAATCCTGAAATAAATAGGAAAGATAAATAAATTCCACTTCAAATTACAAGATGTCGCATGATAAAAGTCGAAAATTAAGACAAATCACATTACGACCGGAGGAAAAAAAATATCATCATCCGCATTAAAAAGATAAAGAATAAAATAAATGTCCAATTTCCGCCTGAGAACCTGTCCATTGCCGTTTTAATTTCTCAGTTCGCGGTTGAAGTGGTCCACAAAGGCGAATTATTCTTCGACGGGCCGGTCATTTTTCGGAAAGCGCAAGGAAGCCCTGACTCTATTACGACAGAGGAAATTAATTTCCAAATATAAATAAATTCTATTTACTTCTGCTCGGCGAACCGTAACGCATTTAGAGCTGAGGGGAATTCCACTGCTCCGGCGCGAATCGTTTTGGCAACAATTTAAACGGTGAAATCGTAAATGTTTATTTGGAGACGGTTTTGGAGGCCGCGAGCCGACGTTATAGGTCTTTAATGGCCAATAAAATGTCGACGCCGTTCCTGGCCGCAGATAAGTGAGCACCTGAATGGCTCCGCCCCCACAGCTAAGTAATCCTAATAATTGCGTGCGATTAGTGCTATAAAGTGCTTCTTAGGAATGTTTGGTTATCGTAGAATTTCGTGATTAGAGAAACAATTTATTTGATAAACGATGCACATATCATTATTATATTATATTAATCACATATATCGGACAAATATTATCAAATAAGTAATGATAATCCAACATATAGTAAAAGTTCCTAGGCATGTCTTTGTATTCTACATATCCCAGTATAGTACCGGATTATTAAGGGTTATTATTTTATCCATGTTCAAATAACAAAGCACCTGTGTTGCTGATTTCTGCATTTAATTATAGGTAACCAGAACTATGTAGCCATTTTAATATGTTATTTTCTTTCCTTTCTGAGTTTTCTTATTAATTTTAAAAGAACCTCATATTGAACTTACAAATGTTAGAGATTCATTTCTTATTGCAATTGGACTTGAACTTGGGAATCTTTAAATCTTCCCAATTTTTATGAAATTACAAAATTTTCCAATTTCCCGAGCAACTTTTCTAATATATTTCCCTAAAACCTTTATTTGGATTATTACGAACCTTTATTATAATATTAACCACATTTTGGTTCATCTGAACTAGAACTGAACCCGTTTGTAGATGTTCGACGTAAAGTTGCAGTTTTTGGTATGCTGCTATGTTTCGGTAAATGAGATTTCCGGATATCGAACTCCCCGAAAAGATGGAAAGTCACCGAGACCGCTCGTATGATATTTTTGATATTACTGATAAACATACAACAACGTTTCCTTAAACGTTCTCGTATATTTATTAATGTTATAATTGTATTTTTCCTTAAAATACTATTTTCATAAATAATAATAAATCCTCCAGACTCACACACCGATTCCTTAGCTCCGAACTAAGCGTATGTATATGCTTATGCTGCATATACAAGGTATTGGATAGATATAGTTGAATTCGTTTATAGACAGCCATGACTCGAGTACAAATAGCCATGATAATTACTCTAAATATGTGGTCCTAGTTCCATTCCGAGACCTTTGGTACCGTGGTCTCTCTATTAACCCGCCTATCAATTATCTAACAGGACTAATGGAGCTATAAAGTTATAGAGTTAGTTACATTACAACTGCGTATTATTCTAAACCCGTTGGTTTTGATTTCAAAGAGTGAGTGCGCACTTAAGATGTTTATAGAGGGACGAAGGAAAGAAGAAAATAAATCAACATCTAACGACGCTCCCAATTCTGAGACTTTATATTTTTCACTTGGATCGTTCAAGTTTTCTCTCAACGACGTCAAGTGTTTACGATAAAAAAAGTTTCTGGAAAATATGTTTCTTCAAAGCTCTTTTCTAAATTAATCAGCCTAAAGTTAAACACAAAGAATTCTTAAGTGTTTTCATTCAAAACGTTGATTAATATCAGCGATTCGGCGAACAGCTTTAAGGGAAATATCGCCTAGTAACTTGGTGTAGACGATGTAATAAGAAGAAACGACTAAGTTTGATGACTTAACGAACATTTTAATAGAATTTCCATCAAGACTATTATGAGAATTTGGTATTGAACGTGTAGAATCGGGAATCGTTATATAATGTTTTACTGTATCATTTTAATCTTAGTCGGTAAATCAATTAAGTCATGTTGTGTGTTTAACGAGTTTCGTGCTGTAATACGTATTTTTATTTAGTCTATCCTTTAATATAAACTATAAATACGTGGTAAATATTCCTATGAGGTAGCAGAAAATATATCTCAAACAAAAGTATCTACACAAGACACTTAATATGAAAACAACAAAACGCCATTTGTATAAAATGCAAACGTGCTCATGAATTTTGTCCATTTCGCAATATTTATATTTTACACGTCCTATTTTGATAAAGAAAAATGTACCTGCATAAAATGTTCACTTGACTTGAAAAATAAATTCTCAAGTGGGTATTTTGTTGAGATAGATATTCTTCGTGTCGTCATTTATCTAGTTACGAGCTTGTTAAAAGCTAAGGCTTATTTAATTCACTGTTACTTGCAAAGCTGCAAAATGCAAATTCATCATATCTTCCTAGCGTTATGTCCCGTGCTTAGACGGGGTCCAGGATTTAGCGAATCTGGTAATTATATTGAAGCGACTGCCGATCTGACCTTCGTAACCCTAAGATAGAGGAACCAGACAATTTTCGGATCATGGTTGCAAATCCAAAGTTGTTTGAATTTACAGGTTTTATCACGACGTTTTTCCTCACCGTCTAGCTACTGGTATAAATACGTACATAGATTTGCAAAACCCAGAGGTACATGCCCGGGTTTGCACCTGCATTCCTCGGTTAAGAGGCGCGTGTCCTTACCATTGATCTACCACCGCTCCATACATAAGTAGTATATATAACCATTAATTTTTTGGTCTAAATATAAAAATGTTTAATAAACTACCACAAAGTATTATAATATGACCCCTACATAAGTTCAAATTATGCATTAAATGATTTTTAATGAGTAAGGGCTATTACAAGATACAAGATTACCTCAATGACAAAGATTTATGGTTAACTTCATAATGAATTGTTCATCTGCAGTGATATCTAGTCTAAAGTGTAGATTAATTAAGTTTACAAATTTGTTAAATTTGGCATTTAAATGAGTAACTATCGAGTTTCATGCCGGTTTCTTCTCAATAGAGTCTACCTTCCGAACCGGTGGTAGTGTTATTTCTTATCGTTTTTTTATGTATATTGACTATTTATAAGTGCTTTCTTGAAGCCCAAATAAATAAAGATATTTTGAATTTGAATTTGAATTAGTTATTTCGTATCAAAGAGCTAGTTATGAAATCGTCGTCCCGTATATTAACAGCGACATATACAGTCGAGGCAGTATTCGGATATTAGAATGTAAACGTCCGCTAAGCCCAGTTTAATCCCTCCGAGGACGTTTTGCGATCCCGCATCTAGTGCCGGTCCGAGATTTATCGATAAAATGTTTTTGAAGCAAGACAGCGTGTGTGGAAAACCAGATTATTTTAATTTGGGTCATGAATTATCATAACTGAATGTATTTTGTAATCGACTGCTTGTCTATGCCTAATTAATTAATTATGAATAGTTAATATAATTAATGAAAAACAAAACTTTTTTAGATTATATTTATTGTATTATAATTTAAAGGTTATTTGATCCTTATATGTTTAATTGGATGCCATTATTGGTTTGAAGAAGTTTTAATCGACAATGTGATTTAAATTATAATATTATTAATAGAAGTAAAAAATAACTATTAAATTAAAGTTAGAAAATATCACAAATATTGTGCTATATTAAGAACTTATTTCTATTAGGACACATGATACATAGTGCTTAAGATTTGTAACGGAGTTGAAATAAAACGTATTTATTTTTTTAATTATTCCCGAATTTAATTTATCGATACCTAAGGATTACCGCGTGCAACAGCGCTACGCTACGGATGCGAGGCTCCAACCCACTCCAGTCAGAATTAGTTTTTGGCCTGTCCTCTACGGATGTTAACTGTTCATGTTGTGTGGACTAACCAACACTAACAAGGTTTTAATTACGTCTGTCGACTTGTCGCGCTCTAGCCTTAAGCCAAATTTCCATGGCGAGCGAAAAAAGCGAGCGAGGGAAATGAGAATTTGCTTTTTTGACGCATATTTTAACGATGCTATCCGCTTTGAACACAATGACGGGATGGTAGTGAAGTGAATGCGAGCTGGATTTTCAGATTTGTACCTACGGCTTTCGTTGACTTTTCTTTTAGCATTTTTTGTGTCCGCTCCGGGCAACACAATGTGCATGCAATTGGGTTGATAGGCATTTTTTGTGCCGGTAAAATGGTGGAGTTTTCTTTTCAACACTTTGATCACTTTTTTGAAATATAGTAACCTAAGAAGGTTATGTTTATTTACAGGACAATTGCACTATAACTTTCAAATTTAAGTAAAGTTACGTTTTTATTGTTTAAAATTTTCATTTTATTCAAGTAATTGAAAGCCTCTATTGCTCAGCCTGCCAATTAGAGAAGTCTAACATAAAAATATACTAATATTATAAAGTTGAAGAGTTTGTTTGTTTGTTTTCTTGAACGCGCTAATCTCAGGAACTACTGGTCTGATTTGAAAAATTCCTTTACTATTACGTAGCCTATTTATCGAGAGCTTATAGGCTATATAACATTAACCACAAACGCGGGTGGAACTGCGGGCACAGCTAGTGATTTTATATGAATTCCAGTGGGTAAACAATATACTAAATAAATTTATTTTCTCGAAAACCAATTGAATAGTGTCATGGAATCCAATTTTCGACATAAATCCCTGGAAAACAGACTTAACTGTAGTAACAGCCAGGATGTTTATTACGAAAGGTTGACGATTTCTGTTAGGCGCAGTATACTGTTACAACAGTTAATAGCCAGGAAACTCTTCGGACGGTGTTTGGACAACCCACGCATATTAAGGTTATTTTACTACAGTTATTCTGGCCGGGCCAATGAGGCTCCCTTTTGTTTATTTGTTTTAGTCGGGGTTGCAAAATATTGTTTTGTCGTCTTAAGATAAATTCGCGTTTGATAAATTGGAATTTTTAATTGAACCGTCGTAAGTTGCAACCGCTCAAATAAATTTTCAGTTCAGTTGATTCAATGATTGTATTTTTTTAATACATAAGCTTATGGGCTTAGTCTAATTTTAGGGCTCGAAAAAGCTGTTGACTAGTTTTTTTTTATGGTAAGATGGGTTTGCTCTTGGCTTCATACAAAGCCATAGGATTGAGAAGAAGCCTACGATGGAGCGAGCTTACCCAGAAAAGTTAAATAGTGTTGAAACAGCTCAAATCTTTCGCAAGGCCCTTTCAGGACTAGCATGACAAACAATCATGAAGAATACTTTCAAAAAGATAAGATATATATGACTTTAAACTAACTAACTAACTAACTAAACTTCACGCCACTTCCCCAGCGGGACAGGCAGAGGGAACCGACCTTAAACTATTGCATAGCATTATCACTAGAATAATTAATAACCAGACTTATCAGTTCGCTTGTGGTCGTTTGTCCTAGGTGGGGATCGAACCCACAACTCTAGGCGCATTCCCTCAAATATGGTCGAGTGAAACGATGGCTGACACATACGTCATACTTGTGAACAGGTGCCACCATCAGAGGCTGGTCTGCTCTGGTTTACCTTTTACTTCTGATAATACTCGGCTGAATCTTTGACGAACATTAACTGTATGACTTGAAATTCATATTAACTTAATCTGTAAATTTTAATTTTTATATTTAATCTGGCATTGAAAAGAGTAACTACCGAGTTTCTTGCCGGTTTCTTCTCGGTAGATGCGACATTCCGAACCGGTGGTAGATTCAAATTGTTCTACTATGTACTTACTTGACGATTCACAAGTGCTTTTTTGAGGCCTACGTAAATAAAGATATTTTGACTTTGACTTTGACTTTGACTTTGCATGGGGCAGGATCACTACCGAATGCGTCATTGAGCCGGTCAAGTCAGTATATAGAAAAGCCAATAAAGTTAGAATGTGTTTAAATTGTTTAACCAAAAAAGTAGTAGCTGCCAGGAGAGCAACGTATGCAAATAATTAATTTATATCAATTAGGCTGCATGTTGGCGTCAATCCTAATTAATATCACAAAGTGTGTCACCTACACCAGTGGCAAAACCAGGCTACTCCACTGCATGTAAGCGACAAGCTAGCCTCCTTGCCATTAATTTTTCACAATTTCTCATCCAACCCAGATCAGCTTATTTTTGGCTAAATATGGTTTAAGAAGCTTTTCGATCTTTAAATCTGCCTTTACCTTTATATAATGCGGAACAACCATTTTATAAACAGCATACACAATAATTCGTGAAATGATTACGCATAAAAAAAAAAACATACAAAACCGTTTATTTAACGTTGATGTAAGTTAAGATCGCTCGAGTAACTTAGTAAATTACCAAACATAGACCATATGAATGGAAGAGTGAAAGGTACTCCCTACCTTTGTAATGAATTGATAAAGATCAATGAATCTCGTGCGTCACTCTCATGAACCAGCCAAATTACAATTAAGTTAGATGGATGCGTGCATCTGTTTGTATAAGATGTAATTTGGCTTTTGAAATACAAGAAAAACGGATTGTGTTAATTTAATTTACTTTGACTGAAAATTTAATTTGAGGTATTGATATTTACTTTCATTTGTACTGCTAGACAACGATTTGTTGAAAATATACTTGGCATGGCATGGCATTATCATATCTAAACCTAATTTAAGAATTCGCCATAGTTAGAAATCAGTTATTTTTATGGATATGTCTCTGCTTACTTACAATAAAATAATCAGCGAATTAATTTATTATGTTGACAAAGAATTATTTACTACTATCTTATTAAACATGGTAAAAATAGGTTTCATGTTTTGATTATTATTACCTTCAATGTCTTAGTTTGTAACAAAAACGTATATCACCTATAAAGCTAATAAGAAAATGACGTAAATGTGTTAATCAGTATAAATTAAAGTCCTATCAAAATTATGAATAGTAATACTAGGTGCATTTTCTTTGTTAGACACTTGCGAAAATATTTATTAAAAGAATAGCATTTTTGATATGCGCGTAATGAATGAATTAATAAGAGATAACTCTTTTCTTTATTGATTTTCTACCATCTCTGAATTAAAATCGTTAAATTATAAAAAATATTTTAGATTCTAGGTAGATCGTGTTCTTACATCCTCTGATGGAATGTTGTGGGAGGCACAGGAAGGTTTCCGGAATGGTAGAGGATTCGGATTCGAAGTCTTCTCTCTTCGCAACATTGTGGAGAAGCATCGGGCTAAAATCCGGAAGGTGTTTTGCGGTTTTGTGGACCTTGACAGGGCTGTACGAAAGGATCTTTGGGACGTATTGCTGAGATATGGGATTGACGGAGTATTGCTTCGTGCTGCGCAGTCCACCTATGTAGACTGTACGGCATGTGTGCAAGTAGAGGGCAGCCTATCGCCCTGGTTTGACGTCAATATTGGCGTCAGATAGGGATGCGTGCTGTCTGCCCTGCTGTTTATCTTTTACCTCGGCCATTGTTGTCTCCGCAGGATTAGATCTATGAATGTTGATGTGTGTATGAGTGACTTAGTTGTGAACTGCTTGCTTTACGCGGACGCTGCCGTACTTTTAGCAAATTTGGCATCGGATCTGCAGCAAATAGTCACAACATTGAAAGATGATTGTAAGGAGAGAGGCTAACGTTTGAATGCGAAGAAAACAAAGATTATGGTGTTTGAAAGAGATGAAACCAGAACGGATACAAGGATAACGGTTGATGATGTAGTGCTGGAACAGGTGAATGAAATTGTATATCTAGGATCTGCATTTAGCAGAGATCGAAGATACTCCGCTGATATATAAAGAAGAGTGAATGCAGGGAATAGGGTGAATGGAGCGTTAGGAAAACTTCTAGGCCGTGAAGTCTTATGCCAGAAGGCCCAGCTCGCTATACACAATGCGGTGCTGATTCCTACGCTAACATATGGAAGCGAGCGTTGGGTACGGCAGAAAGAGCATGAAAGTAGAATAAACGCGGTCGAGATGCGTGCGCTGCGGAAAATCTGCGGTGTATCGCTCACAGCCTGCGTTCGGAATGATGATATAAGAAAATGAGTCAGTCTGAAAGACATCGTCGGAGTCTGTTTGAAAGAATGGATTACGAAAGATTTACAAAACAGATATACAATGCGAAAGTGTAAGGTTGTAGGAGCCACAAAAGGCCCAGGCTCACCTACCACGACCAGATTGGTCATGCATTAATAGAAGGTGATGTTAGGAGTCATAAAACCGTAGAGCTTGTATGAAAAGGATCATGAATGTTGAAGAGGCGAATGAAGTGTGTAAGGATCGTGCCATAAGGCGTTCGGTTCTCTCTGCCTACCCCGCTAGGGCAGTGGCGTAAAGATTAGTTAGTTACGTTCTTACAAATAGACATAATGCTAGACGTTTTACTCTATCAACATCTAAAAGAGGTAGAGAAATCTGCTTAAATCTTGCACAGACTTATATTCTCGATTCCTGCGCTTAGCAACAAACACGCTTCATTTTATTTACACGTTACCATGCGAGATATAATTACATACACAAGTAAGTAGGTGTGAAAATTAATATTCGCAAGGTTTGACAGTATGAGTAAAACCTATTGACATTTTGTAGTTTCAAAGCAAACAAGGCCAAGGTAATCCTTTAGTCTGGAATGCGAAGTCTACGCTTACCGCAAACAGACTTCAGCGGAATTAGAATTACCTGCTATACATATCGTATAGCATTTAAATAAGGAGACGCCTACATTTTCTTATCTAATTGTGTAATTGCCGCATAGGTAATTTACATACAGATATATTACATACTTTGGTTTGGTTTCTCCCATGTCGGTCGGGGACTAAAAAAGAATGTACCAACTGTGTCTCTTGCCTAGCATGTGGTAAAAGACGACTAATGGTATATCGGGTTTTGAGTATGTGATTGTGTAGACGACAAGCTAGCCACTTGTCACTACTTTTTCACAATTTTCCATCTAACCCAGCCCATTGTCCCATGTTGGTCTGGGACTTAAAAATAAGAAAAAATATGAAGATGAAGTCCAGTACCTTACCTTATAATATAAGTTGACCCTCTTTTGGGTAGCTGGTCCGGAATGTAGTTAAGGAAGATGCAAGGCTGTTAGGGCACACACACTAACACAGTCGCAGACCAAATTAGACGGAATTAGTTAGAAATAAGTTGGTCGTGGACAAACTGTCACTAGCAAGCTCGCTTCGGGCGAACTTGGGAATAATCCGTTCGGTTTTTTATGGAGTACGTGCGAAGTAAGGTAATGCGAATGTCAACGTGAGTATTTACAGGTATACTGGATGCGAGCCAAAATAAATAAAATGCCTTTTTTCGGAAACCACTGTGCCCCTTTGTTGTTTCGATATTCGATGTTAAACCACAAACCAGTGTTGTTAAATAACTATTATAAAATGAACAGGGAACGGGAATAAAACGGCTGCAAAAATAAGAATTTCCCTTTAAATATTCGCTGCGTCAGCGGTATACGAAGTGAATGGGTACAAAAGTATAATATGTGTTAAGTAAGTAGATTTTAATTATTTTAATTCAAATATGAATTTAAGACTTATGAACTGATTTGTTTATAGCATGATAAACGATTCACAATTTTTCATTCTTGCCAACAAAATTTTCTGGTAAAAAAAATTAGGTTTTTCGTATCAAATTTTGTGCCCGATAAATGGACATAAATGTATTAAAATCATGTTAGTCTGGGACTTATAATGAATGTGCCAACTGTGTTCCTTGCCTAGCATGTCGTGAAAACGCGACTAACGGTATATCGGGTCACTACTTTTCACAATTTTCCATCTAACCCAGCCAAGTAAAATTTTGGTTGAAAGTGGTCAAAGGGGCTTGCTGTCCCTTTGACTATACCTACCCATTCGGGGAATGTGGGCGTGATGTTGTGTATGTATTAAAAAAAGTGAAAGCGTGGCCACCTTTAAACGTTTATTTATCTACAGAATCATGTCTGAAGCAATTTTGTATTATTCGTGTCGAACTATTTGTATTATTCCTGTTAACATTGTTAAAATCACATCAAACCTTAAATTGAAACGAATATTATTTTATACAAAGGCTCGTTATTATCGCGTTCAATTTCAAATATGTACAGGAAAATTTCCATTTCGAAAGGATAAATAAATGCCTCAAAATTTGCAGTTCCATTTTAGCAGTTATTTTATTCAAATTATTCCTCGTGGGCATTTTCGTTTGTCGGGAATTTTTGGACGTCAAGCAGTTTTGAATAAACGCAACAATTTAAATTAGAACGCAAATTGAATTTAACAGTGCGAATTTTAATTAAGCTTAAAATGTGTAGGTTTATGTTTTGCTTTCGTGCCCGTTCCGCGGGGCCGTTAGTGGCGGCGTCGTAACAAAGTACTCGGTGATGGTAAGGCGCTCTGCACACGACAGACAAATCGTCCGCGCGTGCAAGAATACAACTTGTGCGAATTTTATGCAACCACGGATAGGGCGGAAAAAATAGCAGTAGGTAAAAAGTCTCGGCAAACAGCCGTAATTATATTTTATTGTCTGGCTCGACAGCACCTTCGGTAGTGACCCTGACTGTCCTATTCACCAATAGTTATAGGAATGGATCCTATCCCTCCGAGGACAAACTTTCATGTGATGAAAACTTGCGTTTTGTTCTGTATCTGAGTGTATATTTAATATTTAAATTAACATTTGAGAGACCACTGTAGTCCGCAACGGCAATGCTTATGCTACTTGACTCGGAATCAGATCAATATACATCTGATGTTGTCCGACATTTATTTGTTTAACTATCTAATGCATTGCATCTTTCCAGACATATCTAAAAATGCACTTAGAAAATCGATGCGCGACTTATAAACCTATATAGGTATGTTCACAATTCTGTTTCAGCCCGAAAACAGACCTGGGTTTTAGACGAAACTTTGAGGACGTAGAAATCAGCTTTAGTCTATTACTATAGCTGATTTGTACATGATACATTTTGTACGCGTTTATGGCTGCAGTAAAATTTAAATCTATCGTATGTGGAGCGCCTCACTCCGCGTGCAATGGGGAAATGTAATAACGTTTGCTTCAATATAAGTGCCTGTACAATACACACTTTATGTGTAAGATTGTTACTATCAATCATTTAGTAGCCGTATAACGATGTTGTTCTGACTTCCAAGAGTATATAGCTCCATTAAGGTTTTATTCAACGTATTCCTGGAAAGTGATCATGGAATCAAACAATAGGTACCTCACAAGTTTTAGGATATGCTAGATGACTTTGCGTTTATTTTACGTAAGCAATTTTTTATTGGGATGAAAAATTTTGTTTTGTATGATACTGTGAGTAGTACCTACCTATTAAGAAATGTGTATCTATCTTATTTAATTCAGTGAAAGATTCATAAAATCATCTCATAACTATCGTAAACTAATATCGGAGTAAAAATAAAAAAAACAAACAACAAACATAGCATCACGCCTATAGTAAAGTCAAAGGGGTAGCAAACCCCTTTAACCACATTCAGCCAAAAACAAAACTGGGCTGGGTTAGATGGAAAATGGAAAATTGTGAAAAAATATTGACAAGTGGCTAGCTATACCTACCATTAGTCGCCCTTTACGATATGCTAGGCTAGAAACACAGTTGGCACATTCTTTTTAAGTTCCAGACCAACATGGGACAATGGGCTGGGTTAGATGGAAAATTGTATATTTAAATTTATTTTTGTTTAATATCTAAGTTAATTGATTCGTATGAAGTAAATAATATCTTATTGTATTACGCAAGATCAAATAGGCAGTCTTTAATCAGGACAACGCTTGTTAACTTACATTCAAATGTAAAGAAGAAGAAGTAAAGTGCTACATCTAAAACCTTCTCTATTTTATTCTGATTCTATTCTATTGTTTTCTCTGCGCTTTGTAAGTCCTAACGTGTCCTATAAATTGGTTTCACCAAAAATACTTGCGTTTCCAGTCTTCTGAAATTTCGCAGCATCGGAATTTTTGTTGTCTTGATCAACTTAGACAAACCAAATAGGTGCCGGTTTGTGTCAAAACGTTATATGCATATATAATTTAATTCAATTTAGATGTTTAGTTTATAATGAGAAATTAATCATGTGAACGTGGATTTCAAACATAGCACCGATTGTACTTATTTTTACCAAGTAAAAAATTTATTAAAATGATATGTCCTATATTTGTCCCATGTTGGTCTGGGACAAAAAAAAAAGAATGTGCACACTGTGGTTCCTGCCTGGCATGTCGTAAAAGGCGACTAGTGGTATATCAGGTTTTGGGTGTGTGATTGTATGGGAGACAGGTTAGCCGCTGGTTTGTCACTGCTTTTTTACAATTTTCCATCTAACCCAGCCCGGCTCCATTTTTGGCTGGATGTGGTTGAAGGGGCATGCTGCCCCTTTGCCTACCCCTTCGGGGATTATGGGCGTGATGTTATGTATATATATTTGAACTATTCATATTTGTTTTACATACTGCGCTTATCTCATGACCTGGATTAAGTGCAAGAAGATAGAGTAGTATTAGTTGGTGTGTGTTTATGATGCTGTGGCCACATTGATTTCGCGAATATTTTTATTTGTGTCTCTGTCAGTCTACGATTTCTAGAGCAGGACAGTAACACGAATATTCGCCGTAGCCCGTTAAAATAGCCCCAGAATGCGACAACTAGATAGCAAAAGATAAGGCAAAGATTCAGACACACCTAAAACAGGGGTATAAGTAAATATGTAATTGTATAGACTTGGCCTTGAAGTCGAAATTCTTGTTTTGATGTAGGTACATTGTAATAAAAGAAGCAATAAAGACTGTTTTTGTGAATTTCTTTCTTATAACGCTCTATGAATGAGAGCGTCGTGTATTTCCGCGGAGGGTGTATTGTACGTTCCAGAGAACCTGGTGAGCGAGTGCTTAAGTAGCAATGATAATTAAGCGGAACGACGTTAGAGATGTGCCAACTGGTTGAACCGAGTTCCTTTATTGCTTATTCTGTCGCTATATTCATTTCGGGAATGGCCCCCGCGAATTAAGAAGCAACTCTAATTGTGACGCGGGTGTTCAGCTGGGACTCGTGATTTGCTTTTGTTTTTTAGTCGAGTTGAAGGTCTATGGGGGTTTGAGCGTAGACAGTACTTTGCATACGGTAGAATCATCAGGAGAGATCAATCTCTCCTTCTCCGATGTCAAACTTGACTTGACAACGAATTATTAAAACCAAGGTTCAATCAAGGCGCAAATTAATGTGGTCGTCTTGTTATCCATACTAATCATCATCTTCCTAGCGTTATGTCCCGTGCTTGGACGGGGTCCACTTAGACCATGATCCAGGATTTAGCGAGTCTGGTAATTACATTGAAGCGACTGCCGATCTGACCTTCGTAACCCTAAGATAGGGGAACCAGACAATTTTTGGATCATGGGTTATTGTTATCTATTCTAATGTAGAATTATAATGAATAAACCGTTTCAAGTTTCATCAAACTATTTTTTACGACTTGAATCCTAAGCGACCTTTACTACTAAACAAGTCCTAGTTTTCAGCGGTAACTGACCTTTTTATGGAATCAGACTAACCTATGTTCATAATCTGATTATATTTTTTAAGTAAGTACAGAGAAGGATTGTATTATAGACTTAATATCCATAGTTAAGGCGCGTATTTCTCAGTTGTCATTGGTATGTACTTTTGTCTACTGCAACTTTATGTTGCTCTTCGAAACTTACCTTAATTAAAAAGTTTCACAATTTCCAGCTAATATCGCGAAATTAGTATATTAACAATGCCGTTTTAATCCGATAATAATGTACAGTGAATAGGTACCTACTTACACATGACACCAAGTTTGAAAGCGTTCTTATATGCCTTAGAATTGCGACCTTGTTATATTTAACAATATCGTTTAATTACAATAATAATGTATTAATGAATACTCACACACGACATCTAGTTTGAACGCGTCTTCTATGCTCTGTCCAGGTAAGGCGCTGTTGTCAGCCTGGCACTTCACTTGCATCCCGTCGTCTTCAGGGAGCGGCATAAACTGCAGGTTACTGCTTACCCATGTTTCGTTCATACTTTCAGTTATCTAGAAGACGAAAATAAACATTAATGGATTTGAATGCTGGAATATTTTTTCAAAATGTTGCTTATTTAAACTTAAAATTAAAGAACTAAAATAACAGGATTCAATGACGTTAACCGTAAACGGATAAACGGTTAACGCCATTCATTTTAGTATTAAAACCGTAAAAAGCATGCAAGCATTTTTAAGATAAAAATAGGTCATTTGTAACTCTCCACATATATGACATGAATGAGAACGACTATTGATACTTTGTTGCACATAGTATTTAATATATAGATATATAGATACATATTCGACAAAATTTTACCTTTAATCTTAATATGTATGTTAACCTAATTTCAAGCCTGATATTAGATAAACATTGCTTAATAATAGTAGTTCAATCTGATCAACGTAATATTATGTTATTATATTTAACAAGTGTTTCTGTACAATGCTTTCTGGATTATATGTACTATTCCATTTATATTAGTATGGTTACTTATGTTTTTATTAGTTAGTACGTAGTAGGTAGGTAAAAGTGGTAGTAGGTTAGTAATATTATCATAAATGACGCTATATGTTGCCTATTCTGGCATATATACCATGTCGCCATCGCATTATTGGAAAATGTACCATATACTTGCAGCTATATGGTCTATTCTATGTAATACTAACCGTTCCTTTCTTAAACTTTCTATTATCTTTGTACCACGTCAGCTGCGCGGGAGGACGACTCCCCTCGGAGACGCACGTGAGGCTGATATACCTCTCGGATGACAGCGTCGTTGGCTTACTCAGAATTTCCACCAGGGTCGGTTTTACTGCAACAATATTGTTTTCATGTTAGCTGGAACTAGTGCAGATAAAGTCGAGAAGAGGCGTACGTGGTAGTTATCAATAAGCTGACTGAAACCACGGACTAGTAAAAAAAAAAGGACTCCACGCTGTCTTACTATAGCGTGAAGCCACGTTTATGCATGTGTGAGTGAGATACCTATGGATACCAGATATCGGATATCTGTCAGCGGTAGCACTTTTTATGTCAATGTGTGACGTAAGTTGCGTGTCAAGGTGGAGCACCTGAGGAGCTTCAATGTCTAGTTAGTTGCGCGGAGTCCTTCTTTTTTTACTAGTCCGTGACTGAAACAAAGAGTATGGAGGATTGTATTCCGAGATTATAAACTAAAAGGGAATCTGGAGCACTGCTTTTCGTTTCATTGTCTTTGTTGAGCGGTGCTAACTCATAGATAGGAATACGCGCCTCACGTGCGATGGTTAGTTCAAACACAACTCTTATTTAAGTACGGATTTATACCATTTGTTCGACGGCGACGGATAACATTAAAGAGTAACTATGATTTAAATTTGTCTTGTTCCCTTCATAAAGGGTGCGATAGTCAGATCAATGTTGAAGCGACTGCCTATCTACAAACACATCATTTATCATAGTTTATAAATCCAGGATCATGTTTTACGCGGAACAGAAGCTAGGGACATAAATAACTCTAGGGAGATAATGTTGCACTCTGTTCAGTACTGCATAATATTATAAATACAAAGTTCTCCTGTCATTTATTCCTGTACATACATACATACATACATGTAATCACGCCCGCAATCCCCAAAGGGGTAGGCAGAGTCAAAGGGACAGCAAGCCCCTTTAACCATTCATCCAAAAATAAAACTAAGCTGGGTAGAATGGAAAATTGGAAATGAAAAGTACCTAGTGACAAGTGGCTAGTGATTGTATAGGCTCGTCGCAATCACACACCTAAAACTGATATATTATTAGTTGCCTTTTACGACAGCTAAATAAGGAAGACAGTTAGCACATTATTTTTAAGTCAACATGGGACTTCTTCCTATTAGGAAATATTCAAGAAGTCAAACTACTCACAGCTCATTTCAAGCCTAACAGTCTTCTCTTGCGGGCTAACAAGGTTCGTGTTGGAAGCTCTACATTTGAAGGTGGTGTTCAAGTGGCTCCGCTTCACATGAGGCAGTTCCAGCCGGTTGACCACGACGTGTGTGTCAGTCTTCTCGCCGATGTATTGCGGCGCGGGGCTGCCGTCGATCAACCACATCACTGTTGGTGCTGGACGCCCTGGGGAAAGAATCGCACACTTAATATATGAAAGCTTCACAGAAGATTTGCAAATTATCAGACAGACTTAGTATCTGATTTTAATAACATTTTTTGTGACTCCAATAAATAAATGTTTTACAGTTGTGTAGGCCATTCTGAGAGCCTACCGGAGCCTATGGAGAACATTCTCACACTTCCCATCACTCCAGTGCGCAGGGCCGCCTTTAACCTATTGGGGGCCCTGGGCACTTTAGGACAATAATGGTGTTCTATTGGTAAATAGAACAGTGTCTTTCGCAATCCAGTTTCAGACCCGTTTATTTCCTAATGTGCCCAACGTTACACTAGGGGCCCTCACCATTCGCGGGGCCCTGGACACGTGGTCAGAGGGCCCAATGCGAAAAATGGGCCTGCTAATGCGTGTAGTCACTCTAAGGTGAGTCACAACCACCTTTATATGAAAATGCTAGGTAAGTTTTTTATAAATGCATAATATCAATGTGATTCATATATTTATTTTCATTTTTATGAAAAAAAAAACAAGTCATATTTGGTACAGTTCGCCAGAAAATTGGAGCATCTTGAAAACAAGTTTTTTATTACGCTCGTTCAAACCCTGTAATTAGTATACGCCTTTCCACATTTGATAATCAAGAGTGTGTATTATAACCTGCACGTAGGTATACGAGTTTCAAATGCTAATATGGGTAATTTATTGTGAAATCGTTCTTGAAACTTGGAGCCGCTTAATAATGCCGGTACGAACACTTTACATACGTACGAACTTTGAGTATTTACAGATACTTTTCACATACATATTCCGGTAAGAGGCTTACCTACTGGATATAGGAACCTGTTATTGACGAAAAATATAATTCTTCTTTTTGAAATGGATGGACAGTTGGATTGTATGTATAAAATGAAATATATTTCTGTGTATGAATGAAACAACTGGGGTATATAAATTCTATGAACATTACGATCATAAGTTGTTGTCGCTATTTCAAACAATTGAATGAGCATATTTTTTTTTAAATAAATTTTAACACAATTGTACTACTATATTGTATATCGCGCTATTGTATACATGTTTCGACGCTGTTGGAACCCCTGGCAAAAAAAGTATATGCATGAAGTATCTTGAAGTACTATTGAGTAACTTACACCCACGGTTTTACCCACATAGTTCGCGTTTTCATCAGAATAAGAGGATAAAATAAAGCCAATGTTACTCGTTGATAATGTAGCTTTTCAATGGTGTAAGAATTTTTGAAATAAGTTCAGAGGTTTAGGTGTGAAAGAGTAACAAACTCACATTCGCAGGTATAATGATATTAGTTAGAATTATCACCGAAAAATTATCTTGCTTACTTCTTAGAGAATACTTAAATTATAGCAGTGAAGTTTCTAACGAAGGTAGCCATACAACAGATAACGGCCCACTTAGTGACTAAGTTGAGTTAGTATCCCGAAGCGAATAAGATCAATTTTGCATAAATAACACTTAACTGTTCGATCAATCAACTGCTATTCTAGTTTTAGTGTGAGCAGGAATTCGGTTTGAGCTTTGTTGCAGGTAAAAAGGTATGCCATAAACAAGCATGTTCCAATGAAAAAGATATCGAAGTAAAGTGCTTTTACTTTAACCTATTTACTCATATCCAGAGAAATAATGTGAATAAAACTGGAAACAGAAGAGAATATAACATGATGGAGACGAAACATTACATACTTAGTAAAATTGTATTGACTGGCTCGATGGCACATTCGGTAGTGACCCATGCGCCAAGAGTTGTGGGTTCGATCCCCACCCAGGACAAACATTCGTGTGATGAATACTAGTATTTATTCTGTGTCTGAGTGTTAATATCTTATATTTAAGTATATATTTGTAATAACACTGTTGATTCTGATATCTGTAACACAAGTGCTTCAGCTATTTAGCTCGGAGTCAGATCAATGTATGTGATGTCGTCGGATATTTTCTTATTTATTATTTATTTTCATTGTTAATGTGCATTTTGTCGTATTTCATACGCATTAAACGAACAAATCGTACTTAGGTAGTAAGTTTGTATAGACTAACATTTACGTCCCAAATTTTTTTTACAATAGAACACGGATGTCGAAAGATAATGAAATCAGGCTGGTTAAACATCGGGTTTACGGATGACTCAATCAATCATTCAAGAGATGTATCAAAATCTACATCACTTTAATTCACTTCAAAACACACGTACAGTCAATACCAACAAATATTAGATTGTATCTAATTTATTTACGCATTAGAATGCTATACCTACTGATGCTTTCTGGAAAACTGCCCTCCACATCATCTTTTCCCCCAGAAAAGTTGGCGAATAATGTGTCAAATTTTTACGCCAATTTACATCGCACAACTGTCAAACTGACGAATTGCAGAAACTGAATTCGAAATGAAACATTTGATGAATTGCAACTCTATGCGTTCAAACATGATCACTCTGCATAGCTTTGATGAATCGGGGCAATAAGAGAAATGGATTGCTTTTAAAAAAACATATATGATGACAAGTGAAACTTAGTTTAAAGACTAGTGATATTTTGCCTAATCCGTAGGAAGTGTGCCTTACTTCTACTAAAAGGAAAAGGTAAAATAATTTATTAATTGTTTTATGTCTTTGCAACAATTTTACTTTTAATTGTATTTATTTATTTTGTGATGATGATTAAATGTTATGGACCTATTATGAAATAAGTCCTAAGCTATCCGTCTCACTTATAATTCTCAAGTTTTTTACATAGAGATATAGATAGAGAAAAATATACAGTTCCTTAGAGACGCGTAAAATCAAAATTTTACGCCAGTGAAGCCGCAGTATCTAGCTATTTAAAAAAAAGGTTGATGCCATATTAAAAGGTCTCCAAAATAAACGAGTTCGTTTTTGTCGGTTCAAACACCACTTTTTGTCCTTCAAAATTAAATTTCCCATCCTATTTTGCTTGCTCACCATCTCGTTAATTAGTCGACATTACGAAGGTGACTGGTCCGTAGTGAAAGAAAAATGGCGCATTAAAAATAAGGCACGTAACCCACAGAGGGTGAATATAGGCTTATAAAATTTTACTCGGGAATTAAGTAAAAATTATTAGCAAACTAGAATTAACATACATACATACATAACATCACGCCCATAATCCCCGAAAGGGTAGGCAGAGTCAAAGAGGCAGCATGCCCCTTCAACCACATTCAGCCAAAAATAAAGCCGGGCTGGGTTAGATGGAAAATTGTGAAAAAGCAGTGACAAGCGGCTAACCTGTCGCCTACACAATCACACACCCAAAACCCGATTTACCATTAGTCGCCTTTTACGACATGCTAGGCAAGAACCACAGTTGGCATATTCTTTTTAAGTTCCAGACCAACATGGGACAGTGGGCTGGGTTGGATGGAAAGCTGTGAAAAAGGAGTGACAAGTGGCTAGATCGTCGCCTACTCAGTCACATACCCCATAGCCCGTAAATCATTAGTCGCCTTTTACGACATGCTAGGCAAGAACCACAGTTGGCACATTCTTTTTTTTTTGTCTCAGATCAACATGGGCCAAGTCCCAGACCAACATGGGACATTAGACAACTAGAATTAAGAGTGGAAGAAAAGTGCATATACTCGTATTGTAGTGGCTATACGCACTACATAAGACTGTTAAAATTCGAAGGTCGTTGGTCGTTTCTCTATCCCAGATATTATAAAATTATACAACAAACATACATACATATATAACATCACGGCCATAATCCCCGAAAGGCAGAGTCAAAGGGGCAGTAGGTTCCCTTAACCACATTTGTGGTTGGAGTTTTGTTTTTGGCTGACAAAAACAAAACTGGGCTGGGTTAGATTTAAAATTGTGAAAAAGTAGCGAGCTCGTCGCCTACACAATCAAATATCCAAAACCCCGTATACCATTATTCGCCTTTTACGACATGCTAGGCAAGAGACACAGTTGGCACATTCTTTTTAAGTCCCCGACCAACATGGGACCAATATATTTCCAATATGAAATTATAATAATAAATACAATATTATTATAAAATCAAAAGTAAATATGTATGTTTGTTACCTTTTTATGCCTCAATTAATGAATGAATTATTAATAAATTTAATATGCACAAAATTTTATTACAGGGCAAGGACATAGACTATATTTGGTCTCTGAACATTTATTAGATTCTGTGGGACACACGATTCTACTGCATTTGCAAAATACCTAATTTTAAAAGGGGGACACGAGTTCAAAAATTAGTATTTTATATTACAAAAATACGGATATGTAAAATTTTCTACAAGGTAAGTGGTTCGGCGAGTTGCCATATAATTTTTTTTTTTTAGTTTGTAAAACTTATCTCACCAAACAGTCTCGCGGTATTGCATTTCGGTGGCATCTTTTGGGTCCTAAACAATTAGTCTTGAGCAGTCAACGGTAACTTGAAAATTAATCATCTGCTGAAATAATTCACCGTGTTTCGCCACCGAGATCGGACTTGAAGTTACCGCCGATTTGAATTGCTCGACGGAGTAAAGGAACACGCTGGGCAGTGTCACAAGGTAAGGCTTAACTGTTTGCTGGGGTTGCATCACGCACGGTTTGGCCAAGATACGGTTGTAACAGATTTCTTCCTTTAATCTTTCCCTACGATTTTCGTTGCCCCGCATGGCGGTGGCTATCTATACGCCCCGCCACACCAGTAAGGGACAATATTGTGAAGAAATCTTTATATACTTTGATGTCGTCTTTTCCTATTTAACGATTACAAAGGTCAAATGAAGCTTTCTCTTTTTATTGTAATAGTCAGAATCGCTAAATTTAGAATAAATAGACAATGTAACACGACTTAGAACGGGTAAAGAGGAAAGCGCTGGAAATAGGAAATTTGAAAATAATTGCTGGTCATATAAATATTTATAGAAATTGTGACATTTGACATCATGACGTCACTTCATGCGTTAACACTTTAACCTTTCACTTTATTTATTCATGGCGTTTGGAGCTTAATCTATATGTGGATCTAACAGAACGAGTAATTTACTAATTTCTTACCTACGTCACAATTTTGTAAATATAAAACATAGTTTCAGGAATACGGTTTCTAGTTAAATTGATATTTGTAGGTTATATCCAGCCCATCTACGCATCAATACGTTCCTTACCATTTATATGTTTTGTTTTTACAGATTGCATATAATTCCATTGAACAACAAACCATAATATCATACCCATAATCCCCGAAGGGATAGACAGAGTCAAAGGGGCAGCAAACCCCTATAACCACATTCAGCCAAAAATAAAACAGGGCTGGGTTAGACAGAAAATTGTGAAAAAGTAGTGACAAGTGGCTAGCTTGTCCTTACACAATTACATACCCAAATCCCGAATAACCATTAGTCGCCTTCTACGACAAGCGAGGCAAGAAACTCAGTTGGCATATTTTAAGTCCCAGACAAAAATGGGACTTAATTCAATTGAAAAATGCAAAAAAAAGCCGTAATGTGTAATTCCCATAAATCAACTTCTTCCATTTGCAACTGAGCAATACATTTTTGCACGTCAAATATGCCCAAGAATACAGAACAACCTTCAATCGAAAGGGTTTTCATTAAGAGTTATTTGATAGGTAATAGTCAAAAGCTTCGAATATCCATTATGTACAATCCTTTTGCAGTTTTCTTGAGTCACAAAAAATCTAGGACGAACGGTGGGAAAGTAGGACATGGCCGAAGTAAGCCGGTAGGTATAACGGTTAGCTACGGTAATTATTAGTAGAAATGCATAGCATGATTGTTCAATTGAATTCACATGACCTCAGACGCGTAATATCTTATATATATATACATATCAGACTACATCACATACATTGATCTGATTCCGAGGTAAGTAGCTTAAGCATTTGTGTTATGGATATCAGAAATAGCAATGGTATTACAAATATATACTTGAATATTGGATTTTAACACCCAGACACAGAACAAACACAAGTATTCACACGAATGTTTGTCCTCGGTGGGGATCGAACCCACGACTCTTGGCGCATAGGGTAGTGTCACTACGAAATGCGTCAACGAGCTAGTCGTTATGTTTGTATGTCGTTATGTTTAGTTTTAAAAATATCTATAGATACAAATTAAACATACAGACACACAAATACATAAACTTGTTAAATTAATAAAATTATCTTCAATATGAAATGGAATATGTTTTCACATATAAAATACAAAAATGTCTGACGTATTTGCTTCATAAAAATATTCTGTTTATATAAATGGTCTGTTTTTATAGAGCACATGTAGGTAAATACAAAGTATTTATTTATGGAAAGCATCATACAATATTGTGTTTATTGAGTTTTAGCACGAGCGAGATTTAAACTTTCAGAGACCATCAGCTGTGTTTGATTTTATATGTTGCTTATAGTGGTAGTTTAAAAAAAATCAAAGACTTGAGAAAAATTTGCACTTGAGGTTTCTTGTGTTTATTATTGAGACCAGAAGTACCCAAGCTATTGTTTAAAGCACTCTAGTTAAGTGAGATAGTTACAAATTGTAATATTACACTTTTGGAATTAGGCCCCCGTCCCTAAACGGTATGTTTTTTAGCCATGATCCTGGGATTAAGCATACAGTCATACATAACATTACACTCATACTCCCCGAAGGGGTAGGCAGAGTCAAAGTGGCAGAACCTTTAACCACATTCAGCCACAAACAAATTTGGGATGGGTTAGATAGAAAATTGTGAAAAAGTGGTGACAAGTGGCTAGCCTGTCGCCCACACAATCACCTACCCAAAACCCGATACACCATTAGGATTAAGCAGGAGTAGTTATAAATTAAAGATACTGTCCTCCGTCACCTGTAGATAAGGGCACCAGAAAACATATACTTTCCTTTCACAGGTATTTGAATGTCTCTCCTCTGGATTAATAAAAATAAAATTACTTTATAAAACAGCTCCGATAATGCTGATTAGTCACCATTTATGAATAGTTCAAAACTACCTTTTGAAGCAATAATTGTAACTTTTATAACGTTCTTTATAAACCATGACTTCATGTTTCGAAATACCAATGAAATTAGTCCACGTTCTTCAGCGTCGACTGTACTTAGCAGAAATGGACGCGAAACTAGGGCTAGTGGTAATTACGTTATCGCATCGCGAGTCGGCGCATGGGCAATTTCTGTCACACACTTTATAAATGTTCCTTCTTGCTTGTAATCAGCATTTACAAGGCGACGTCTTACGTCTTTAAGTTGCTTTAGAAGAAAATCGTTTTATCAATATATTAATGACAATACCCTCCTAACCGATCCGGGTACTCAATCTTAACGGGGAATACCAGACAACACAGGATATGTTTTGTTCACAAGGGTCTGCGCAAACATAGAGTACTCTCCGTTTCATCACTCTAATAAAAAAGTGAGACGAAAACTCGACTACTGAATCTGTTCCAGGACCAAAAGCAGATGCTTTTTAAAATACAGTCAAAAACCTCCAACATCTTGACTCGTATTCAAATATTAAACATCCCATTTAGAGCCCGATAGGCGGCTTTTGATGTCAAATTAGACCAATTGGAATTTAAGAAAATAAACACAAAATCCCTTTAGATTTTTACAGTACTTTTTAATGAGTCAGCTTCTTTACCTTTGACCATTTTGCTGTGTTGGAACATAGATGCGGAACAACGTTTGAGTAGTAGACGTGATATTCGAAGGTATACTTTCTACTGTTAGATTTTGTCTGCGCTTTTAAAAGAGTCAGGAAATTAAATTTTAAGCATTTTGCTCAGTGGAATACGCTTGCGAAACAGCGCTTGGGCAGCTGACGTACTTAATATTTCAAGTTACATAAACCCCTTTATGCGATGTTATATTTTAACTTTCACTTTCTACGCCCAGATTATGAAAACATTTTTAAAAATTATGTGCCAGCTGTGGTTCTCGTCTACCATGTCGTAAAAGACGACTAAAGGTATATCGGGTTTTGGGTACGTAATTGTGTAGGCGACAAGCTAGCCACTTGTCACTACTTTTTTACAATTTTCCATCTAACCCAGCCCAGTTTTGTTTTTGGCTGAATGTGGTTAAGGGGGCCTGCTGCTCCTTTGACTCTGCCTGCCCCTTCGGGGATTATGGGTGTGATGTTATGTATGTTTGTATGTACTTTTAAAGGGTCAGCTACTTTAACTTTGAGCATTTTACTCAGTGGTGGAATGCGAAGCAATGCTTGGGCAGTCGACGTAACATTTGAAGCTACATAAACCTCCCAATAAAGTTGCATAAGTGAAGATTAAAAGATAATATCGCCTAAAGGGATAGGCGATTTTATTTTTTAGCCTTCACTTCTTGCCATTAGATGATGACAGCGCTGTTAAAGACTCAGCGACTTTAACTTTGAGCATTTTGCTCAGTGGTGGAACACGGATGCGGAACAACGCTTGGGCAGCTGACGTAATTGCGTTATCGCGCGCCGACTGCTGCTCAGCGTATTGATCATTCCACGTCACTTGTTCTAACAAACTTGCTTGTTCTTATGAACTACAGTACACGCGTGAACGAAATTGTTTATAAAATGTTTGATTTGGATATGAGACATGTGATGTCAAAACATGGGACACGTCATGTTGATCTGATAATTTTTTTGTTAGTTTAGAAGTTTAGAAGAGTTTTAAGTGAGGTGACTGTGCAATATATTAAATGTCTTTAAGAAATTTATACTTAATAGTATTCAGCTATAGGAAGCATTGGCCCATGCTAGTCTGGGACTTTATATGTGCTAATGTTAAACCTGATTTTTGATAATGATAGTGATGATATTTAGCACTAGCCTATAGTCACAATAGCCTAGAAATGATTGCAACACCAGAAGTATCACAAGTGCGTAACCGACCTTGCAGGAGAGTTGAGCATCCGAGCTTTTGCTTCCTCAGCGAAACACAACAGTCCATTTAAATATTGCCACTTAACTTCGATATTCGGTTACAAAGATACTTTACGGGTTCGAATAGGCTAGATACTCATATGTAACAAGCGTTTCCAAGATCCCTCTACCAACAAACCCAGTCTAATTTTCTTCAAATTATTTTACTGATCTGTAGTATGTGTAGGTTATTTTACCTAAATTTAACGTAAATTAAAAGTACTCTAATACTCAGCTCAACTTTGCACGTTTTGTAAACAATTAAACATTTTTATGCCCAATAGTACTTGCTCGCGTATTTTTATTTGGAAGGCATGTCTTAACGAGGAACAATGGGCTTTTATTCAAAACTTTGTTTTTTGTTGTTTGTACATGATTAAACTTTACTAATTACTTTTAGCCGGTCTCAAGATACAGGGACGTACTTAAAAGTTACCGTGATCGGTACTTAGTTTGTACATTAGCAAAGTAATTCTGGGGATCGATGACCTAAATGACAGCCCAGATGTTGACTTCATAGTTTGTATTGTTTCATATAATTAATGAGTAAGTCCAAACTTGGTTCCAATTGTGGATATCTATCAATTTGACCACTAACCATTAAGTGTTAACGTACAATGATCAACAGGGTTCTATTGACATTTGTTAATCGAACTAATGTTACTTAACGGAATTGTAAGTTGTTGATTCTAATAATAACATAGTTCATAGTATCGAATTTTGTATTGGAAAGTTTTTGGATAGCTGTTCGTTAATGATTATTCCAGTATTGATCAAGCGTTGTCCGGATCGATGATTCAATTGGACGTACAGCTATGCTATTTATATTATTATAATATAGTTTTTCATAATACTTACTATTACTTACTTTGTTGTTAAGCAGCAAAGCATGGTAGTAATTCCTCAACGGCTTTCAAAATTGTGTCTTAATATGGAACGCTATGGTTATTCTGTTTTGTTGTTCGTGCAATATAAGACCTAAATAGATCTAACCAAGAATTCAACTACGGTAGATACCGTAGGAGAGGAGATCCTCTGGACATCAACCATCGCAATCTAAAAAGTAAAGGTATTGTTTTTTTATTTAGCCATTTAAATCCCACTGCTGAGCAAAGGCTTCCCCCTGTGACCGCCACTCTTCTATGCACTGGGTTCCACTTCTTCTCAATTTGGCAGGAATTTAGCGAGATCGTTCCGCCATCGACGCCTTGGACGGCCGCGTCTTCGGTGCCCGTCACGTGGAATCCAGTTCATGACTATTTTCGCCCGTTACAGCTCAACATCCGCGATCTGAGTTTTTGAGCGCACGTAGTGTTTCTGATTCTGGTTCATATTTTCCGCTCATGAAAATTGACTTGTATATAGTCATATTAGTTGAATATTTGTTAAGGTTTTCTTGCGGTTCTGCAGAAATTATATATATTTTTTGCGAATCAAAAGAAGCTTATGCTCTTTCTTTCACACTTTTAGAATTTTTAACGGATTGGATGAAAGCCGTCTTGACGTGAAACGTAACATAGAAAGTATTTTTCTCATTTGTTATTAACGGTTAACATGTTATGTTTTCATATAATATACTATTAGTATTTGATTAATTTTGTTGTTGACTGATAAATCAAGCCCTGAACATAAAGTCCATAACTAATATGTTTCCAGCAGATTTACTGTTACTAATTGGATCGAATGAAATAATAACTTCGCAACAGGTCCTAAGACCGACAAAGACGAATTCGGCCGAACTGTTTACGCGGCACAAAGTGGCGAGACCACAAACAAAACCTTTTCCCTGCGGCTTATCTGAAACTAGCTGGAGTGATCCATTTGTTAGCACAGTCTACCATGAAAATGATCCACCAAAGTCGTTCGCAGAGCGACACGGGATGACAACCCGCTAATCCCTTGGGCTATGCATAATTCCAACTCGAAACATTAAGCGCTTCGGAGGATTAAACCCGGTTTACACAAGAAGATTCCCAACTTGCTTTCATATCGGGAGAAAATATTGTTATGCGTACAACTTCGGAATGATGCCTCAAGGGGATTATTACGTAAGTTCCTTTGACTTTAATGATACAGAAAAATCTGCTGATGCTTTTACTGGAATGACGATTACGAGTTTTGGCGTCTTCAATGGTAACAGTCAAGGCGTATTGGCATAATTTGCTGCTATCCTAAGATCGCTTTTCTTTAAATAACTAAAATATTTTATAAAGCAAAAATGACAATATAGTTCTCTCAGTTGTATGCTTTGCTTTTGTAACAGATTTTCCCAGGTTTTGCCATACAATCGGTCTGCCTGGAAATTTTGGCGTCAAGCTTTTCCAACGTCTTGGTAAGCTCATTGAATGACGATAATCGTGGTCCATAAACAATTTTAGGCATTTAAAAAAGAATAACGATTTAAAAATTACATTGATAACAAATGCCTTATACTCAACAATCAATTCTGCACAACGGCTCCGCATTACAAAAGCCAAACACTCTGCCGGCATTGATGACCTTAAATTACACAGAAACATTTTACCCAAAGCGAAACAAGAATACGACTCGCTTGCTGAATGACTTCACGGGCATTGATTCACCGATTTACTTTCGCGTATTCCATTTGCAAATGCAAAAATATCGTTCGACGTTCACACTAAGCGTATTGGGGCTCTAATTTCTCCGCCAATCGCAATCCCCGTATCTCCAGGCGGTGGATAACTTTACACCGTCTGCTATTTTGTGCCGATCTCTGCGAGTGACTTATCGGCAAGTTTAACGGCAATATATCAAAGTAATCGCTTTAATTTCTCATCTCCCACTTTAGGGAGAACTTATGCTTATTTCTTGACTGATATTGTCGTGATTTGTAAGATGTACAAGTTGCGTGAAAATGTCGGATAAGATATTTGGCTCGTCATCAGTTGGCGAGTTTGGAACAATATTTGGAGATGGCTGCCTCTGAGAGATGAGTGTCGGTTTATTTCGATAAGTTCTTAATTGAAATGGCATTAGAAAGTTGACGTAAATTCGGACTCTTGTCAATAGCTAAGCGACTAGGTTTAACAATAGACTATTGATTCGTAAAGCTGATTCAAAGTATTGTTTAACGTTCGTTAGTCAATTGATTGAAAAGGCAATATTTAAACGTTAGATGGCAGTTTTCTCAATGTAAGATTGAGCGTGTCTAATTCATACATTAAATCTAGTGTCTTCTAGGATCATAGTCGCAACGGGGCCCTAGAATGGGACTGACAGTACGGAAATAATGACGAAAACCAGTTTGATTAGATTGAAGCAACTTGTTGGGGGTCCGTTGGGAAAATGATCCAAGCGTGCACCAAATTAGGTAAGGGACAACACTAGGAAGAAGATAATGAAAGCTGACTTACCTCCTCTTACTTCGCATACCAGCACAAGTTCATTCCCCTCCTCTAAAGGGCCAACTACTCCAGATACGTCTCGTCCCGACTTGTCGTACAGGATCAGTTGATGTGGAGGAACTGTAACAAAAAAATATTACATTTAGTAAAAATCAGAAGATTTAGGCATATTATTATTACACATTGGTACTGTTAGAGTTGTATGTTTTGTTATTATAATATACATAATAATATAATACATAATTATATTACTACTAATGTTCTAGGGGTACAGTAATTATTAAACAACATTCAAAGCTATGTAGATTAATTTAATTATTTAATTATTTCTTAATCTAACTCCATGATTAATCGTTTGTATTCTGTTAGTCTTTTCTGCTGGCAACTCGAAACACAATTATTATGTATGGCGATTACGAGCTGTCACTTTTTTTTTTCGCTGGGAGAACTGTCTTACTGTTTTTGATGCCAAAATGTCATGAATAGGTAGGTAAAGCAAGCTCACACATTATATGGACATTTTATTTTATATCCTCGTATACAAGAGCTATGCAATTAATACGTTTTTGGTATATAATAATATCTTCTATTTTCTTGCTCTTAGTTACGTGTGATTTTTCAAACCAATGTTCATGGCTTTGATCACAAGCTTAGTTTTTCGAACAAACAAAGTTTATCGACTAGTCGTGCAACTCAGCGTAACATTACGATACTACGGGCGACTTTTTGCTGGCTATAGTCGGTGAATGTCAGAAACGTCGGCAAATGTCTTCGAACTTCGGCAAATGTCGGCAAACGTCGGCGAATGTCGGCGAACGTCGGAAACTTTAAATAAACTAGTTTATTAGTACTTAGGCTTAACCTTATCAATAAATTGTTACGCATACAGTTAATGCAAGCGGTGCTAGCACAATGATAAGGAGACGCGCCTCTTAACCGAGGGGTGCGGGTTCAAACCTGGGCACGTACCTCTGGATTTTTCAAATAGTATACGTATTTATACCACTAGCTCGGCAATGAGAGAAAACCTCGTGATGAAACCCGCACATTCCAACAGCTACGGATGTGTAACTATGATACACAATTGTCTGGTTCCCCTAATACAAGAGTCAGATCGGCAGTCGCTTAACGTAATTATCAGGCTAGCTAAATCCTGGATCATGGTCTAAGAGGACCCCGTCTAAGCACGGGACATAACGCTGTGAGGATGATATAGTAAATCTTTCATGCTAACATGCCCTTCAAATCAATAATATTTAGTTTTATTTTTGGTTTGATCTCCCGGATCCAAAGCTAGGTAGTAGCTTTGTGTAAAATCTAACCAAAAAAATATTATCGATTAATTTCAACATTACTTGATTTATTTCATAAAATTTCACTATTCTAGTTAATAATTGAATAACATTTTGTGCAGTATTATAATTAAGTGTTTAGGTACCTACCCGTTGTTTTTATTTTTATGAACAATAAAAATACCTATACTCGTATTTCAGCTAGCACAACTAAAAAGTATTTATATGATCTAATGAACACTACAAGCTGTTACTAAACAACGACATGACCTGTTTACATCAGCCGCATTAATACCACGTAATTACAAATTTCCTAAAGCAAATCATGTTCCCAATATGCCACATAAATATAACTAGATTTTGATATTACCAAATCACTCCCAAACTATGTTAATGAGTCATCTAATGGCTGATATTGGACGTATACCCACGACCTATCAATACTAAAACCTGTGAAGTTTGAGCTCTTAAATAGAATATAGACCAAGTTGACGCAGGTTGAAAACTTTCCCGTCTCGCTTAACTAAGACACTCTCTCGTCCCTTGACCATAGATTAAATTAATAAACTTTACTGCAAACTTGTTGTCATCGAAGATTTCAACTTGGCTGATTTGCTAATGATAGTTAGTTTTAGATATGGATATCCATACTAATCTCCACCTACGCTAATATTAGCCCCTGTCCAATTGTGGTTTAAATATATATAGGATATGTTTGATGATATTTTAGGATGAAAGGAATAATATAGATAATCCGAAACAAAGGATATAGACAAATAAAATGAAAAAACATTATTGTTATAGGTATTACTAATATTATAGGTTATATTACCGAATTTACTAATATTATATATAAAATAATAGGCACTTACATTTTATTTATCCGTATGTGTAGATTACTTAGGGTTATGAGATACATTGTAGAGTAAGAAGCCTGCCTAAACTAGTTGCAGATAACATCCCCAAAGTCTGAGAATGTGGACACATGTTGTTTTTCACACAAAACTAGTTTGTAACGAGGGGAGAATGCGAAATTTATAGCCGTTTCAACAATCAACAAAGGGATAAATCTAGTTAAGATATTTATAGCTTAAAAGCTTATTTCAATTACGTACATATGAGCGCAATTTATAAATTAATACTTTAAGCAAACATTTTGCTTCTTTTTAAGATAATTACGCGATTAGAAAAGGGTAACATTTGGCAACGACTAACACAGGTTACTTTAAAAATCCGATTCTAGTTTAATTTACAATGCCACATTAGGGATTATTATACTAATGAGTAAATAAACACGAAATGATGACCTAGCTAATTTTCCTTCCCTTCTTCAAAAGGCAAACCTTGCTTAATTGCATACTACCCATTGAACTATTATTACTAGCGTAGCGTACGTAGTAATAATAGCTCAATGATACTACCAATTTGATTTCGGGGCCATGCATCCATGCATGATATTCGGATGAAAGTATTATTAAACAGTCACCGTATTTATACACTACTGAACAAACGAAATGCTTAAACTGGTAATAAATTTCCAACGAAAAACGATGGCGAAATATTTTGCTTTCAAATTGTTTCCCATGAAAAACTTCTGTTTTGTTAGTTATAGATGTCCTGGCTGAATTTGCATTTGAATAGCTATCAACAGATACCTTTTATTTACTTAGGTTCCAATGTACATAGAAATACAGCTGAACTTCAACCCTCTACCCTAATATTTGCATGCCAGTCCACAAAAAAAGGTTTGTAAACTTTTTACCGCAAATATTAGCGACTACTACCACCGTTATATGCATGGTAGGCAAAAAACTAATTATTCAAACAAATTGACTGGCTCCATGGCGCAATCGGTAGTGACCCTGCCCTATGCGCCAAAAGTTGTTGGTTCGATCCCCACCCAGGACAAAGATTCGTATGATAAAAACTTGTGTTTGTTCTGTATCTGGGTGTTAATATCCAATATTTAAGTATATATTTGTAATACCACTGTTGATTCTGATATCCATAACACAAAGCTTAAGTTACTTACCTCGGAGTCAAATTAATGTATGTGATGTAGTCGGATATTTATTTATTATTAATTATTACTTTAAAGCTCGCAAATTTAAAGATGTCAACTATAAAAGTAAACAGTCTTATAACAAGATAGTTAGTACTACTTGCTTTAAACAAAGTCTAGATAGTAGAATAATAAGAAAATGCTGCAATTCTAAATAAAATCATGATGACATACATGCATTATTTATTTATTCATAAATTGCATCTTTCTTTGTATTGCTGTTGAATATGGTAGCTCTGAATTGCTTGAAGTTGCAATGAAATGTTCAGCTCTTTCGAATACATCAAAAAGCGTTCGAAATATAACTAATGGATTCAAACTTCAAACCATTATATTGTTAAAAAATTAAGTACTTAAAAGTATATACCCAAACAAACAAACAATAGGATATACGTTCTTTCAAAAGTCATACAATGTTAAGTATCATATAATAATTTTCATTAAAACAGTAAAATATTAATCACTAGATAATATATTCAGGTGCTTCAAATTTTATATTATGCGTACTAGCTAATACCCTCTGAGGAGGGATACAACCGACTAAGAGGCTCCGATATACATTAAAGTGACGTAATACTCATTATGCAGACGATAATAGAACAGTGCTTGGGAACAAACAGGATGGTGTTGTTGTCACAGTGTAAAATAATAGCATGATCGAAGGACAACCCTACTTCGTCTTAAGGATACATTAAGCTTCCATTTATACTGAAACAAATGATTAATTTAAAAATATTAAAAGTAAGTGACTTAATCTAGAATAGCCTCTAAAGTATGAACGGGCAACTGACTTATAAATCAAATGACAAATTTGAGTAATTTCCACAAAAAAGTGTTTGATTACAGTAGGTTCCCTATTAACATTTTAGAGCTTTATATATAACTTTTTCATAAATAAGTTAACCAAGTACACGGAAATGATAAATGCATGAGAATAAAATATCATCTATGTTTATACCAAAGTCATAATTTTTTTTGGTGACTTTTCTTTTATATGCGCCTAAATAAACTGTTTCGTGAGTGACTTTTGTCACATTTTTAACCGAGTTCAAAAAAAGGACAAAGTTCTCAATTGGACTGCTTTTTTTTTCTTTAACTGACTGTCTGTCTGTATATGTAAAAGATCGCAGTGATCGCACTGTCCTAACCTAGGCTATGGCGGACCGGTAGCGCCATTCACCCCACTAGCGCACGAGCCGTTTATGTCTGTCCCCTATCACTTGTAAATGCTTTGTATTACACACCATGTCGAGAGGCCCCCGCAATATACTATCGTGTATCCAATTGAATAATGCAACGGCTGCGACAATACAATAGAGGAAGCACTTTGAGCAGGGTTACCCAGCTTTGTGTAAAAAACATGGGACCGCTATCATGAGGAATTTTGGGCTCACTGCTATTGATAAGGCGAAATACAAATGGTGTTATAGTGTGTAGGTACATGGATTTCGGTTTGTGGTGGGACTAATGTTTAGTTTGTTGTTAAGTGTAACTTTCAAGGTGGAAGTCAAGTTGAATTATAAAGGAATGGTGATATATTTTGTTTGTAAATATTTTTGTGTCCATGTCAGTCTAGTTTACCATGGTTTAGATTATGTTTATATATAGGAGAACCTCTCCTTAAAAAATATTACATAATATTTTATCGTACATATTTTGGATACATCTTATTAAGGTATTGTATATAGACCTCACTTGCTAATTTAATGCTGGCATGAGCCTCAGCTTAATAATGAATTATGAAGATGAAGATTTTACAACAGTAATTATTATTGACTGTTGTTTTAATATTAAATAAGATTGAGTGATATGAAGACATTATCATTGATTGAATTTTAATGCATCTCATTTTCAATCAATCGTCATATCATTCATTTTTGTTTTATTAGACTATAGATATCATGTTACACGTCTGGGTTTAGGTTTTTCTTTAAAAAACTTTATGTAAATAATTACACCCCTTGCTTATAAACATGTACCAAAATTACACTCAGCCTTTCTTTCATTATTTTCAAATGTATTTTTAGACAAATTTTGTATATAAACTGTTACAATTTTTTAACGTTAAAACTTCACAAATTACGAGGCAGCTCGCAAAAAGCGCTACTAATTTGCATGTTAAATCGCCACCACCATTACATTGGGTCGATTTGTTTGCGGACACCGAACTGTGACGGACGCCGACTATCTCGACATGACAAACGGGTCTAATTACGGTTTCGCAAACAAAACAATAGTTGGGGCACGTCGTCGACGCGTCGCGAAACCGAATTACGATTTTGTCCTTCGTGCTGCGGCGAAAGTGTCCCCCGGGCGACGGGCGACCGGCGCCTTCTAGTTAGTAGGCGCTACAGGCTGCATTACTATCTTGTGCTTATATGCGATATACAATCAGGCTAATGCACATATCAGCTGAGAATTTTACTCTTGATTTGGTTAATTCCTTGTTTACAACCAGTCTTTAACTCATGTAGCTCAAGGATAACTAACATACTCAAATGACAACTTGCATAAAAACTATTTTTAAAATAAAATGTGGGTGGATGTTTGTTGCAGATGATATAAAGTATAAATAATATTATATGCGCTAAAATAGTTTAATTTGTCAAATTAAACAAATAAATGTATCTAAACACAAAAAGTAGCTTAGTTAAACTGATATCAGTATTTCATTACGATCGATTTATTTGCGGTCGGCGAGTTGTAACAGACGCTCTGCAAAACTATCGCGTCATCGCTATGACAAACGGGACTAATTACGGTTGAGTAAACAAAACAATAGTTCAGGCACGTCGGAGGAGCCGTTGTGAAACCGAATTACGCGCCTGTCCTTCCTGCTGCGGCGAAAGTGATCCTCGGGCAAGGGGCGACGGGCGACGGGCGCCGGCGTCCAGCACCTCCCTAGTTTAGTTAGTAGTTTAGTTAGTTAGCAGTCATTACAGGGGCAACTATTGTCAACTTAGTCTTCAAGTTTGAGAGCAAGCTCTTGGTAAGTGTTCGGCTTCTTACAATGCCATAGTGTGGTTCCCTTTCTAATGGTAAAAGCAAGTTCATTGTTTATATAGGACCTAGAATCATTAATAAGATTAATAAGCCTAACATTACTATAGCTATATTACTATATAAGTTTTTTGTACGTGTAATTAGTGAATGCGGTGAACATCAAGATAATAATATATTATTATTTGTGTCCATAAGCTAATAATTTGATTTTTTTTAGGCCATCAGCAGTGATTACAATCAACACTATGGTCAGCAGAATTAACCATAGCAATAACATAACCAATAGTATTTCGGCATTTTGCACTTTAATTAAATACGAATTCGGTATTCGCATCAGCTTCGCAATTAGGGGCACTATACATAATTAATTTTTTGGTCTGTTTTAGGCCAGATCTTTGACAGTACTGATATGTGTGACCGTTTTTGCGGTTTCATTGCAGTTATTGCCGCTGAAGGTATTAACACAAACGCTAAAATTATTTGAATGATAAATTTTAGATTGGACTAACTAATTAATTGTGGAATTTCGTGTGTAGCTGTATTCTAAATATCAATGATGCAAATTTCACCCTGTGGAAGTTTCACGAAGGAAATCTGTGTTAAAACGGCGGACACATTTTGAGCTGTGACATTTTCCGACATAGATTGCCTGGCCACTTCTCTAGCTAATCAACACAACTTGTTTCCGAAATAGTCTACTTGTCTCTATAGTTGTATGTAGATACTTTCAAGAGTAATACTGTGTACTAATGTTTTTCATCAGTGTTAAAAGTTTTACCTTCAAGGATAATTAAAGTAAATATTTGCTCTACCCTTTAAGATATTAAATTAGTGCCATACCTTAGTTCTTTACTTAATTTTTTGGTTCATCAGTTGCACTGTCGTACTGCTTGGTTTTAATGCGAGGTAAGTGGATCATTTAGTGCCCTCGTCTAAGAGTTTCTCTAGCTGCCGTAAAAGCAGTGGGGCCAATCATCTTTTGATTTGCCAGTGATAATTGTGGTTAGATCTGGACTTTGTGGGTATTGGACCGCTGGAGCCACACCAGCTACCAAGAGTTTTTCTCATTGGATTTTTTCCTGGTGCGTACTAGGATGTCAAACTGTCTTGCGTCTGATGTTAGCAAACATATGCAATACAAGTGTGTTCTTCTTAATAGTCAAAAAGGTATTTTTGGCAAGACAAATTTCAACTGCCCGAACTGTGCGTATTGCAAGTACTTTTAATTTCGAAAGTTCAAAATCATCTTCCTAAGTTATATCACAGGCTTGGTCGGGGTCGTATCATCGGTTTAGACCATGATTTAGCGAGTCTGGTTATTTAATTGAAGCGACTGCTGATCTGACCTTCGTAACCCTTAGATCGGGAACCAGAAATTTGGGATCACCGTTACACACCCATAGCTGTTGTTTGAATGTGCTAGTTTCATAACGATGTTTTCCTTTACCACGGATCTAGTGTAACAAATTCGTACAAAGAATTGTAAAATCCAGAGAATTATGCCCGGGTTTGATTGAACCTATATACCTCTCGCATATGAGGCGCGTATTCTGACTGAGTAAATGTCGCAAATCATTGAAAAATTGTCTTACATGGTCATTAGAAGCGATCCAGGCGGAATCCGTTCGGCGATAGCGCGCGATAAATCGTGTACCGGAGACTCCGGCCGGAATTATAGCCGTTGAATAATGCATAACTGTTACGTGGCGGCTGTAAAATTGTTCGCGGCGCGGCGGCGCGATTACGGCCCTGATGGAGTCGCCCGATTAAAATATTTTTTTGAGTTTTTGGAGCAAATATTTATGTATATACGTACATATGTATATATTGTGTCTTGTCAAGCATATCTATATTCTTTCTTGCCGTCCTATAGGTGACTAATCGTGTACATACGTACATATAAACGACCGAGTCATTAAGCCCCGAAGGGGGGACCATGAAGAAGTAAGCTTCTTAAACCGGTTTAGCTTTGTTTAATAATGCATAGCTGTTACGTGAAGGCTGTAAATTGTTTGCGTCGCGGCGGCGCGATTACGGCTCTGATGGAGTTGCCCGATTAAAAAAAAATATTAATTTTTTTGGACTAAATATTTGTATGTCCAAAACATCGTAAAAGCAATAATGGCGTACACACATACATATAAACGACCACGCCTGCAAAATCAAGAAGCAATAAACTTCTTTAACCACTTTTCTCCTTTAACCGGATTAGTTTGGCTTAATAATGCTTATGGATGTAAACTGGATGATCGCGGGTGTGGGCGCGGTGGCGACCGCGGGACGGGCGGCTAGTACAAACATAAGCATTTCTATCAACTCGCGCGAGCCGCGTGTAGTACTGCGGTCGCCACTGCGCCCGCGCACGCTGGCGTCCCGTTTGCAGCCTAACTGTTACGTGGTGGCTGTAATATTGTCGCGATTACGGCCCTGATGAAGTCGCCCGATTAAAATATATTTTTGATTTTTTGGACCAAATATTAGGATTTTTTTAGATGTAATTTTGGTCTTGCGTGTGGTAGACTAATGGTGTTCATACAAACGACCATGCCGCAATCCCAAAAAGGGAGATCATGAATCAGTAAGTTTCTTCAACCACTTTTACGCTTTAATCAATAAAGGTTAGTTGAATAGGCGCGATTACCGGCCTGATGGAGTCGGAAAATTGATATCATTGATTTTTAGGAGCAGATATTTATACGACATATTGTTTCTTGCCTAGCAAATGGAAGAACAACTAAGAGCGTACGTACTTACTACTACGCAATATCCAAAGGGGTAAGCAGAGTCCAACATACAGTGCCGTTCGGTAGGATGGTGATTGAGTAGGTAGTTAAGTAGGGTAGCAGCAGCTAGCTACTAATCACTAAGTCTCATAATAATAATAATAGTAAATATATTGTCTCCAGACTGACACACCGATTCCCTAGTCCCAAACTAAGCTTGTGCTTGTGCTATGGATACTAGGTGAACGGATGGACATAGGTACTTAAATATGTTTTATAAACACTCATGACTCAAGTACAAATGTCCATGTTCATCACACGAAACATTTGCCCCTAGCGGAATTCGAATCTGCAACCCTTGGTTTCGTGGCCAGGGTCTCTAACCACTTGACTAACGAACCAGTCAATAGCCTGTTGTTATATTCGGTCATTAGTTTTCATATAACCTAATTTTATTTTATTTAGCTCAAGCTCAAGCTTATTCTGTCCTTGGACTCTTTGGTACCTATTCGAGGTTTGAGGGCGTCACCATGATGTTATGTTTCCATTGAGTAGAAAACACAATTACTTACTCTGAGCTATGTATTGTATCAATGTGTCAATAGCTGGCTCGGAGGAATTACTTCTATTTTCAGTACGAATGTGGGTGTTTGTACACTCAATTAATATTGGTTGATGGTAGTGTAAGAGTCATTATTCACGTCTAAGGTCTTATTCAATATATCCATTTTAATTCAATCTGATTTATATAACGCTCTTTTTATACAACAAACAAGTAATTCAATTTATCAAAGCTAAGTGAAAGAAACATAATGGATTCAACCATTTTATTGAAACTGATTAATTGTTTAAGTTGCAGGCAATATTAATGTGTTTGAATATTAATGGCCTAATCACAAGTAAATGGATAAAGAGATGACGATGACAAACGATTTATCGATCTTGGTTAAAATTAAAATACTGTTTTAGAAAAATTAACAGGTTCAGATTAGATAAAATTTTGTTACTTAGTGAATTCTGTTTTGTATGAGCAAAGTCACAGTAAGATACCAAAGAAAATATGAATGTTTGCTAACTGAATGTGTGATTATTGGATAATAAGAGTTACTGAGTCATCAGTGATAGCTATATTAAGTAAGCTATACTCTACGCGCTTCAAATGCAAGGTGTTAATTCCGGTCCAGGCACATCATTCTGCACATTTCATTTCTATATATGCATATCTATAAACGACTGTACGTAAAGGGATATCGTGTAGAATCCTGCACTTTTAAATAACTATTGATGAGAAAACGTTTTGCCTTTTCCATAATTCTCTGTTTAGAAAGACTTGTGGCGATATTTATTTTTAATTTAGGTGTATCCTAAATAGGAACAGAACATAACAACAGGCTATGATAGAGATGTGTAATTAAACATCGTATATTTTCTTTTTCTACAATTCAAAAGAGGGAGAGAATACCTCCAAGCAATTATTCCCCAAGTGAGCTCGTACAAGATAATAATCGTTGATAGCAAAAAAAGTTGTTTAACATACTCGTTAGTGCCAATAAATCAGGCTGGTATCGTGTACCGGAGACCGGTGTAAACGCTGGAAATAACCGTTGAATAATGCGTGGCTCCGTGCCGCCTGTAAATTCGAGTATCTGGTCTGGAACACCGCAATTACTTCGCCCTGACGGTATTGATCGATTGTGTGTATTCTTTTGGTATATTACTGACATTTTGTTGGCTTGTATAAAAATTGGGAGTACATATTTAATTGGACGCTTAATCTAGGGGCGAAAGTACCTGGGTATTTAAGTCATGGTTTTTTGTGCATACATACATACATAAAATCACGCCTGTGATCCCCGAAGGCGTAAACAAAGTCAAAGGGACAGCAAGCCCCTTAACCACATTCAGCCAAAAAGAAAACTGGGCTGGGTTAGATGGAAAATTTTGAAAAAGTAGCGACAAGCGGCTAGCTCGTCGCCTACACAATCACACACCCAAAATCCGATATACTATTAGTCGCATTTTAGGACATCCTAAGCAAAGAACACAGTTAGCGCATTTTTTTATGTCCCAGACCAACTTGTGGACTTTTTCAACGTGTTTTAATATAATACAACGGCTAAACGTTGTCAAGACTACACAGCAGCTTTGAGCTTAGAGGATTGGTGTGCTAAAATTTTTTTTTTTTAAATAAATATTCAACGACATCACATACATTGATCTGACTCCGAAGTAAGTAGCTTAAGCACTTGTGTTACGGATATCAGAAACAACAGTGGTATTACAAATATATACTTAAATATTGGATATTAACACCCAGACACAGAACAAACACAAGTATTCATCACACGAATATTTGTCCTGAGTGGGGATCGAACCCACAACTCTTGGCGCATGGGGCAGGGTCACTACCGAATGCGCCATCGAGCTTGTCATGTAATGTCAAAAACATCTCTATAAGTGTATAAAGTGATAAATATTTATACCACTATCTCTATCTTTCTAGAGGCTAGCATACCACATGCTTCGGTTAGCTACGTGCTTGTATCTTTTTCATATTTTATAGTTATTGTTATTTATTTAAATGATAGAGTTATACAAAATATCTGGGTCTTTTGCATAACTTTTACATTATGGGTCATACATTTATGACATTGCTGCCCTTTTGACTCTGCCTACCCCTTCGGGGATTACGAGCGTGATGTTATGTATGTATGTAAAACGACTGGAGCGGTTAAATGAACACTTTTTTGAAGTTAGCGCTTCTTTTGTCAATCTTCTGTCATGTTTTCACCAAGTTCAGTAATACGTTCAAACCATTTATTCATACAGCAGTTTCGGATTTCACCAACATTTAAACTAAAATACATACAAATATATGAGATAGAAATTGGAAATCGGAAGAGCATAGTCGGCAACATTTGCCACAATACGTAATTTAACTATATTGAGCTTTATATTTTAATGTAAACAAGCCATAAAACATACTAGAAGTCTAGGTTGAAATAACTATTTTATAGCAACAACAGTATAAATGCAATAAAGGCGCAGTTACTAGTCCGCTGTAAAACAATTCAAACGTTATTAAACAGTTGTCTTCCACACGCACGCTACAAAATGTTCGTTCGGATCAAATGAACACTTATTTCGAAAATGTCTCATTCGTTTTATGGTTCATTCATTGGTAGTTGTTGTCAGTTTACAATTTAAAGGCCGTAAATTTTATGTTTAAATAGAAAAATGTTTAGTATAAAATAATGAGTTGTTGAAAAAAAAAAGGAAATGGGGTCGTTTCATATTAATTAAATGAAATAAATATAGTGAATTTAAAACAATTAGATGTTTGTTATTTTAATACGTAATTACATCGTTACTTATAATTGATAATATGTAGGTCATCCTGTTGAAAATTATTGTTTCAACTTTGGATTAAGGTATAACTAGATGTAGTATCAATATACGGATGTTTGTTAAGATAAAAAAAAATATTAAAAAATCTGCCCACAATAACGTGACTATAATAATTTCAGATATCTAACAACTGTAAAGTAATTTTATCATATAACAAAATAGGCTCTTACTTAGTAACGTGTTTACTAATTAATTAAAAAATGTCATTGATACTTTGTAGCGTGCTACACTAATGGTGGCTCGACAAACTAGCCCTAAGTATCTCAAGTTGTAACTGAATTAAGGACAGTAAGGAATTACTGATCCTTTCATATTTCTTACTTCTATATCTTGTTTTTGTTTTTAATTGGGGAAACTCCCACGCATCTTCGCCCTCTGCTAGGGGAAACAGACGGCGGTGTGTCGGACTCGAACCGACTAAAACCTCAATATGGCTTCCCGCGGCGCAGTTCCGGAGGAGCCGGTATCCCCACTACCAGGACTATACGGCAGCTTCTCGGGTGTGCGTGCCGCATAGTGCGGCTCACCTCGTTGTGCACCCAACGGTCATGGTGCAGGCGTCAGATACATAGCACCGAGCACGCTCGCAACGTCGAAACGTGCTATGCCACCCAGCACGTCTCAACCCTCTCCGCTTAGAAATCAGACGCTGATCGTCCCCGCGGGCTACGCGCGGGAGTGCCAGTGACTCCCGCGCTCACCAAAACGCATCGGCAGTGCGCCCCTGTCGGGTTGCCGAGGATATCTCGGCATATGCAAAGCAGCGGCCGGTGCCGCGACTGGCTGGCAAGACATCAGTCGCGGCCCACCTTATGGTCCCTCTTCGCTTCAGTCCTGGATGGTCCAAGTCCAGGGTTTATTAAGCCTCCCCGGTACGACAAAATCAGACATGTAACAGCAATGATCGTCATGGTATTTTTGCTTACAAGCACAAGTTTTATAAACAATGGGATGGAATACAACTGAAAATTATGCGTAGTTATCCATTGGTGTTTGATTGCAAACAAGCTTCGGGCGACTTCAACATTTGACCTTTATGATTACCCATTTAAACCCGCTTTCAATTAAATTTTGTGTCAATAGGAAAATAAACCTCGAACGTAGGTACGAAGAGTTTTTGAACCATAGATATATTATTAAAATGCGCATCGGATATGCAACGACAATGGGCTATTACTTCACTGATGGCTGTGTATATTGTGCTTAAGTTTATCGCACCTTCGCATTACAAGCGCACTACAGTTTACGAGTCTTCAACACCCCTTTACGCCAGTCGAAAATTTGTCCATACGACCCAGAAGCTATAACTTAAAAGCGAGACTGGCTTTACGACGTCCTATAGTTTCGCATCTTATGGTCTCGTTTGGCTAGACCATTTGCTGAGCTTTCATAAAATTACGCCAGATTTTATGTCAGCTGCGAAAACAATAGGAAAGAGTTGCTATTCTTTATTGGTTCGGTCAAAAGCATTGAGTTTTATGAATACTGAAATAATATAAATCATAGAGAAAGGCTAATTTGCTACAGTCGAATTTCGGTGGGGTATAATATTTATATAGCCAATTAAATTTTAAAACTATAAAGCTCAAAATGTAATTGTTAAAACTGTTTCATTTAGTATCAGAGATATAGAAAGTCAATTAGTTGTTAAGTATATACATCCTCCTAGCGTTATGTCCCATGCTTAGTCCGGGTCCGCTTAGACTATGATCCAGAATTAAGCGAGTCTGGTCATTACATTGAAGCGACCACCGATCTGACCTTCATAACCCTTAGATAGGGGAACCAGACAATTTTTGGATCATGGTTACATATCTATAGTTGTTGGAATTTGCAGATCATGTTCCCTCAAAAGTATAAATACGTAGACTTGAAGATTGTAGATGTACGTGTCAAGATTTCAACCCGCATCTCTCGATTAAGAGGCGCGTGTCCTTACCGTTGAGCTACCACCGTAAATTGTTTAGTATATAAAGTAAACTGAAAAGTAGAATACATTTGTGTAGTGAAGTTTATGAAAATAATGAAATCTTTGTTAATATACGACTAATAATATTAAATCCAGATTTAACCATTATCCACTACACAAAAGAGTTTAATCATTCCCGACGCAAGCTTATTTCCTTTTACACGTGTCCAAATTTAAGTGTTTAATGAAAATTAAGACAATTCCTAGAAACACTCCTTCATAGAGCGAATAATACACCAAAATTATATAAAGTCTGTCATATTTATAATGAAACTTAAAAAAAAATTTCCGTGTAGGAAAATTCGTCAAGAGTTTCATTACATTTTATGTATATTCAAAAGGAATGAATTGGTGAATCGATCATTGTGAAAAGCTGAGACGCAAGGTATTATAGCCCGAGTATTGTACTTACTTGTAAGCATGCCAAAAGATTTTCGGCGCGTTCATTGTGTTCGGCCTATTCGGCGATTATTATTCGGTTCGTTTCTTACAAGGAGCGATCGATAGTCGCTCAGCTGCTCCAACCAACTTGTTTCATTAAATTCAAATTTCATGTTGTACTTATTAATTCAGCTGGTTTTCCGCGGCACTGGGAGAGTGCTTTTTATACCTACAGTTTGCGAGTGCTTATGCAAAATTTCATATCGGAAATGTGATATTTCACGAGTCCACTTATACTTGTGTTGTGATACGCGATGCGAATAGAATGGCACTTCTCTTCGTTATTAAAAAGTATAATATTCAAAGTTATTTTTGAATAACACTTAAATGTAAGATAAATAAAATAAAAATATTGACTAGATTAGTAATAACCACTTCACTATGTTTAGATAATATATTTTGTATTTCTTAAAACTTCATGATGCCAAGTCGAAAAGCTATGAAATACAATAATTCTATAATTACAGACTAACACATACACTGATGAATAACGGCTTTCAGCCTCCTAAAATGTTAAAACCATTAAATACATCACGCCTGTAAACCCCGAAAGGGAAGGCAAAGTCCAAGGAACGAGAACCTTTAATCCATATTGAGCCAAAAAATTAATTGAACTAAATAGAGTTTAAAATTAAGCTGCAATAAAAACGACACTCCAACAGAAATGTCCTCCACACCTCCACAAAAATATTCATGTAAACACGTTTACTACAAAATTTTAACAAACACGTTTAAGTACGTCCACTTTGTAGACACTTTTGTTAGCAACCCGGTGCCGGATTAATAATGCATTCTAATGAGAAACTTTCTCAGGCACTTTGCTCAAACACCATGCATCATGTTTCCGGCGGGAACATCGCCCAACTATGTAGGATAAATCATGTGAAGAATAAGAATTAGCCAAGTGTAGCGTCTAGTTATTTTGTTTACTTGCTGTTGCTTGAATGGTTAAGCGATTAATAAATAAACTGCTTATATAACACATAACATGACATCACGCCCATAATCCCCGAAAGAGTAGACACAGATAAAGGGACAGCAGGCCCCTTTAAACACATTTAGCCAAAAATAAAACTGAGCTGGGTTAGATGGAAAATTGTGAAAAATAGTGACAAGTGTCGCCTACGCAATCACATACCCAAAACTCGACATATCAGTAGTCGCCTTTTACGACACGCTAGGCAAGAACCACAGTTTTCACATTATTTTTAAATCCCAGATTAACATGGGACAATGGGCTGGGTTAAATGACAATTGTGAAAAAATTGCTAAGACTGACATATTAATCTCTAAGCTTTAAGAGAAACATAAAAGCTTTTACGATACATACATGATAAATCCACTTAAATAAATATAAACTAACTAACTAAACTTCACGCCACTTCCCTAGCGGGGTAAGTTTATATAAATATAATAAGTGTAATACGCAAATTAATAAAAACTAATAAACGTCGATGGCTCGAATACAAAGGTCCATGTTCATCATACATACATTTGTCCCTAAAATATTTGTGATACACGGTAATCCTCGCAATTACGGGATTATATAAATGAAATTAATACAAAAATACTTACTTCTACACATATCTCATCATCTTCCTAGCGTTATTTCCCGTGCTTAGACGGGGTCCGCTTGGACCATAATCCAGGATTTAGCGAGTCTGGTAATTACATTGAAGCGACTGCCGATCTGACCTTCGTAACCCTAAGATAGGGGAACCAGACAATTTTTGGATAATGGTTACAAATTCAAAGTTGTTTGAATTTGCAGGTTTCATCACGATGTTTTCCCTCACCGTGGAGCTAGTGGTATAAATATGTACATAGATTTTTTTTAAATTTAGAGGTACATGCCCGGGTTTGAACCCGCACTCCTCAGTTAAGAGGCGCGTGTCCTTACCATTGAGCTACCACCGCTATCGTAACTTCTACACATATCTATATAACCTTAAAAATGCGGTAGAAGCTAGTAATTTATCGAACAACCCACAATTACTCACCTTTACAATTTCCTTATCGATATAATCCATATTTTTGACATGTACATTTCCAGTAATAACATTTATAATGTCGTTAACATTTCCTTCCGATAGTATCATTTGAATGTAATCATCTTTCGATACGACCGTTAATTCTAGTTGTGTTTGTGCTCAATATCAATCAATACCTAACTAAGCAAATCACACAAAATTTTTGGCTTTTGCCATGATCATGGAATTTATTTAATTTTATGTTTTTTAGATAACGGTGGATATCTACCATCGCTTTATTGACCAATAGAGCAGTGGTAGTTCAATAGTAAGGACACGCGCCTCCACGCAAAACCCGGGCACGTACATCTGGATTTTTATGATCTATGTACACATATTTATACCACTAGCTCGGCAGTGAGGGAAAACATCGCAATGAAACATGCAAATTTAATTGCATCCACGTAACCACGATTCAAACTTGTCTGGTTCCCTTATATGAGGGTTACAAAGGTCAGATCGGAAGTCAATTCAATGTAATTACCAGATTCGCTAATCCTGTATAATGGTCTAAGTAGGCCCTGACTAAGCAGGTGTGATAGATATTATGTTAATTTTTTTATTGCAGAAAGTAATTACGTGACGTGCCAAAACAAATATTTTCTATTAAGCTCTGAAATGTTACGTAAAAATCACTTTTTTGATATCGATAAACATATTTACAGAGAGTGGTTTCGGGAACAGTTCTCCCAAGCAACAAAGCCCATTTTAAGACAACACTAACTCGCATTACAGAGAGATTGTATAAAAGCAAAGCGAACGCTAAGCCGTTTATATTAGAACAATTAAGTTTCACAAGTTCATGTTAAGCAATTCACTTAAAGTTCCCTACATAATCACATTTCTCCGAGTTGAAAGTTCGCCCCGAAGCTCGAGAATTCTCGCAAAATATGAAGGAAACAGATACTCTGTGCTCCAACAAATTTTTGGTGCTAAACAGGATTTTCATTAACATACTACACGTCGTTGGCGAGGTATTGTTTCAACAATTAAGAGCCGTCAGAAAAGATGTCAAATATAATACTTCAAAGAGGAATTGAAAACTTGGGTTTATTGGATCTTGTCTATGAAGCGTTTTGTTTCATCTTAGCGCTGTTGTGATATGCTTGAATAATGATCCTGGATTTAGCAAAACTAGTTACAACAATGTAGTGGTTGTTGATCTACTGTTGGACTCGAATAACATAGTGACAATGAGTCACTATGTTGAACATATGAAACCATTATACAACACAAATGCTCAACCACCAGAACGAACGAACGTGACATATTTCTAACAAACCTATTTTAGTGTTAGTCATTTCCATTATTTATTTCAACTATCCTCTATAATTTAGCAACGAATACTTGAAAACGCTTAATTACCAATGAGATCGTTAAAATAATCATATTCTTCTATACTCGTAGCTCACTTAAGTGGATCTATTGATCTCGGTATTATTATAGCGTTCATTTGTGCAAAGGCCTCCCTTTGAGGCGGTTTGAGGAACTTTGGCAATTAGCCTCCCGCCAATATAACAACCAGCGATGCCAATAGAACCAGGAATGATAGCCTCTAGAAACTGTTATTAACATTATTCCTGTAGTTTTGCCCGTTTAAACAGATGCTGGGACTGTGAAGGCGTTGTTGGAATTCCGAAGTCCGGACGGAGTTTCGTTTTAATTTTTGTTGGATCGTTTTGGAGAATGTAGGTTAATTTATATAAGGTTTGAAGTCTGTGCTCATAATAAAATTTGTAGCAGTACCTATTAGGAGTAGATGTAGATGTACAAGTTGGTAGTAATATTAGGGTTTTGAGGTAGTTAGGTACAAGTATATAGGTAAGAGTATATAATATAAGTAAAGTAAGTAAGTTGTATGACTAAAGGTTGTCATGTCACATAGAAAATAATTGTATGTACAGACAACATGAACGTGGGTTGGTGGATGGTTTTATTAGGCTAAAATATATTTAATAAAAAAAGCTAAGTAAACAGTTTCAATCAATAGTCTGCTATATGTCTGGTAAAGCTATATGTTTAAATTCGGCAAAAAAATCAGACTAACAATTGCTTTATTTGAAAATAAATAAAAAAATTACTGTAATGCGATAGGTTAACAATACATGAGTACTAACTCGGTTATTCTAGTAAATACATACTCTGCTATACGACACAGACGCGGTAAACCACTTAAGAAAAGCCCTAATAACGTCCAACTAACAGTATGAAGAAAAAATAAATCATTCTAGTCCGTTGACCCACAAATTGCTATTTATTATTATAATTACAGAGCTGACGGCTTTTATTGGCTTCGAAACTTTATAATTGTGCCCACATACCTAGTTACCGACAGTCAATAACTCCCCGCTTTATAGATGATTAATTAAGCAGTCCACTTATAAGTCTCGACCAAGTTTATGCGTGCTAGGGAGGGGAAGCGTTTAACAGTTCTGTCACTTAGAAAGTAATCATGTGACCAAGTTACTATTTCTCTGGTATCTATTTCATTAATGATACATTGGAACTATATATAATTTCTCTTGAGCAAAAATATTATTCAAAATAAAAGAGGTTTCATGTTGGTCTGGGTTCAAAAAGAATGTGCCAACTGTGTTCCTTGTCTAGCATGTCGTAAAAGGCTACCAAGGGAATATTGGATTCTGGCTATGGTGTAGCCGACGAGCTAGCCACTTGTGTCTATCTTTTTAACCCCCCAATTATCCATCTAAACCAGTCCAGTTGTATATGGTTAAAGGGTTTTGCTGCCACTATAACTCTGCCTACCCCTTCGGGGAATACTGGCGTGATGTTCTAAAAAAATTTTACGAGGATCGAACCTAGTCGATGTAAATTTTGTTTGAAAGTACATATCTAAATATTTTAATGATAAGTAACCTAGCAAAACATTTTATCTTATGTATCCGATCATATCAGTAAGATCAGGTGTCAGATATTATCAAACGTCATATGGCCTCTGTTTGAATTAACGAGTGCCATAATAAATATACATAACATCGGAGGAAGCTAATCTGTTTGATTAGCTTCCTCCTAATATTCTGTAAGTATTTGTAATCCTCTTTCACCCGAATCATTTTCCGAATTAGCGCCGAATAGATAAAAAAGCGGCACATTCTCAACAAAATTGCTTTTTCCGATCCGACGAAATCCACAAATTGCCTAGCGTATCACAGTGCCGCAGATACTTCGTGACTGGGCCCATCACTCATTACTAGCGTGTTGCGATCCATTGTAAAGACGCCAGTACACTTGTTCAAACACTGTGATATATAGGCCGGCTAGCGTGCCGTATAGGCGATGACTTACGATCAGCTGCAACCTACACTTAACTATTACATATTGCCTTACTTATACTCGGCCTCGGAAGTACTGAGTCGCAAACCGCACTCCCCTCGACGAACCAAAACTACACAAAGCTATTGTATTGGCCGCGTTTTTGGTGCCGGCTATAAATCAAATCAGATACAATTTCTTTGCGGGAATGTATTAGATACCTAACTAACATATAAAATGGGAGCGATATACCTATTGTACTGTTGGTGCATTGGAGAGCATATTTCCTTAAAGAGGCGCTAAAGCACGAATATTTTTGAGGCTCTTATTATAAGCGTATGTAGATTTTTTTTCGAACTTAAAGTAATGACTTTGTGATCTAAAACTACATCGGTGTAGAGACAGGAGACTGAAATACAAACTAAGCTAATTATCACAGAATCCCCGAATATCTTTGAACTATACTAATGGGTTAGTATTCTTTAAATCGAAAGTCCAACCAAGAACTTAGCTAAATTGGGATGTTGACACCATTTATATTTAATTTTGTAATATAAATTCCGTAAAATAAAGTATCGTAGTATGTTGTAATACCTTATTCATTTTGAATTACATTGAGTCTACGATTTTAAATTTTACAAAACTTAATATTCAGTCAGTTGACTATAAGAACTAGTGACGTCATAAATTTACAAGTTCGTACAAAATCTATGAAGTGACAGCGTTTTGACAGCTTTTAAAAAGTATTTTGATTGAGTTGCCAGTCAACATCCCTGTTTATAGCCTTAGGAATTCGTGATCAACTGAATAATCTCGTTACTCCGAATATGTAGTAAGGCAGTACTGGAATATATATAGTATAATTACTATATGAAAATCATAAACTATGAGCTTGTCCCGACGGTAGCGATAACGATTAGGGTCGACCTACCTACGTATGTGTATTATATGTTTCTAGTTAAGTAATATGTATATAATGTCAGAGGGATTTGGATTAGCTCGTCCATATTATGTTTATTGTAAATGCAATCTCCAACAATGTTGCTTGTTGCTACTTGACATGCAACGGGTCGAGTAGTCAGAGAACTGGCTACGAAACTAAAAGTCGCAGGTTTGTATCCTACGGGGAGGAAATGTTTGTGTGATGAATAGATGATAGGGACATATGTACTCAAGATGTTTATGAAAACGTACTTAAGAATATCTTTGCAAAGATACCTAATATATATATATATATATATATATATATGTATAGCACAATTATTGCACAATATGCATAGTTTGGAGGTAGCTAATTGGTGTGACGGTCTGCAAAATGCATTGCGATGCATACGAAATGCTTAATATTATTCAAAAATAAATGGATGAAAGGGAATGGAGAGGAAGGCCAGATAAGAGATCGATGGATTGTGTGAAAGATGATATGAGTGAAATGGGAGTGGATAGCTTGATGACGGCTGACCGGGACGTATGGAAAAGGAAGTCATGCTGCGCCGACCCCAGATGAACTGGCGAGAATGGCAAGAGGATGAGTTGAAATGAATGAAAGGGAATATTTGCATATGTACGCTATTATGCTGTTCATCCGATTGTAAATTTTCATACATTGCTTAACATCTTCGATTCCATAGTCAGCATAACCTAGGGAATCCAAGATTACTGATCCGAATCCGAAAAAAAAGAAATAAAACCAAGTAAGTCTCCTATACGCGGCAATGCAACACATGCTTAGTGCAGAGCGGTAAATACCAATATTAAAGCTGCATTTTCATCAGGATTATGCAAAGTAGCAAGCAGTGCTCCAGAAAAAAATACCAATAGAAACATTCCATTTTTCCAGCTTTTCAGGCCTAGGAAAAATTCTTAAGAGCCAAGGCTCGATTATTTTTACCAATCAAACGAGTGCAGTGCGATGAATTTGTGCAAGTAAATTTGGTTAATACAATTTTTTTGCTATACTTATACAATACTTGAAAATTCGCTTTGACGTCCTTTGGGAATAAAAATGTTATGCGCTTAGTGACGTCACGCGCTGTATCTTCGTCATTTTGGTTTGCTGGACAAAACAAAAAATCACATAGATATACAATATTTTTTGTAATCTTACTGACGGACTAAAAAATTTTTTTGGTCAAATATTTAATTGTTACTAATTAGCACAAGACATTCGGAATTTATTTGGGACATTTCTATGAGTTGTAAAACATGTCTCGGCGACGGCGACGCCTATTATAAAATCTTTCTGCGACACAATTATAAGCATTCAGCAGCCGTGACGACCCAATCGCGGAACGCAAAAAGCATTCCACGTCGCGGTCAACAATTCGTGGCCCGAAAAACTCAAACCTCATCAGGATCGAAGTTCTGCATGCGCCAGAACGCTGTTTAAATTACGGCAATCACCGAAGTTGGCCGGCCATTCCGCATCCGCCAAACTCGTTTTTCCACTTCGCAATTTCGGTGGAAACCTATTTATTTGTATGCAACTTCACTTTATTAGTTGCCGTTTAGGAGCTCCGCAATTTGTATGTAGTGTGTGTTCCGTTTGCAAATTTTGTAAGTACGTATAAGTTTTGTTTGCGTTCAGAGACTTGGAGTTCTGCTCGGAATGACGTCGAGGAAGTTTCGTTCTTATTCCGTTTATCTCTATAAATGTCAATATGGTATTGCGTAAGACTGAGGCTGTTTAATCGTAATAATCTTAGCAAATATTTCTGGGATTTAATAGAAGTATCCTCTTATTGGAAAGTTCTTGTGTACAGGGATGATTTAGGTTATGCTACATCTATGCAAATAAAGTTTCAAGACGCCACTAGTTATCAATAAATTAATTACTTGTCTCATGACTCGGATCTGTAATGTATTTTTTGTTTCGCAAATTCTGTATCTTTGAATAAAAACGTACATTTTATAAAGTTAATAAAATAAAAAAGTTGTTAAATTAATTTTAAATCCAGCGAAAGTTTCCGCAACACATTTACTATTATTGTTGGATGGCCAATGCAAATTGAATACGTCCCTAAATAAACTCACTACTGCCTCCTGCGCATATATAAATATCTATCTATAAATCTATAAGCCTTTGTAGATAGGTAATAAAGTGGAGACTTTTTCACAGTGCCTAGCTCCAAATCCAATATAAAAATAAAATAAAACTAAAGTTCGCTTTAAGGCCGGCTATAAACTTTACTTAAAGTTTGCAATTCTATTATGCAGTCGATGCGTTCCGCGGTATTGGACGAAGTTTATTTCTTATTTAGTGCTTTGCTTGTATTTGAATATAAATGGAACTGAAATTAACAAGACGGTTCATAAAAACGACTTTAAGATAGGTATTTCGACGTAAAATGTATTTTCATTAGTCGTTATTCTTATAACAACTATTTAATCCTACCTAAGTGTAAGGTTTATGATCCAATTTGTTTAAATATTATGCTTAAACGATGGTCGAATAGCGGCCACTACAATAAAAATAAAGATACGTTAAACTTAAATCGCCTATAACATAACACTAGAAATATTATGACATACACAATCTTCAAACCACATGAACGTCCAAGTTTCCTATTTCAAAATAAGAAACTTGAAACAAATGACTACCTACCGCAATTCAGCACCATTTTTACTTTACATACATCTACATGTATTTACGTAGCTAAACAAATGTGGCGTAAATTTCAGCTGGAACAGACCTGGTATTTCGAGTGAGGCTCGTTTACAATTTAAAATTCCGCGATAAACATATGTAGATAGGAAGGCATAATAAATTACTAGGAAGGCAGACCGGCTCACTAGGCCAGAGTTAATAAAATCACTTTGATAGCCGATGCCGTGTTGTGCGACCGTTACGGACGTTTACAGACTTTTAATGTTTATTAAAATACTTATCCATCCAATAATCCATTGGGAGATATAATTAAAATAGAGTTAAGCCTTCGGCGAGCTGCTTTTATTCATTTATGTAGTGCTTTTATTTGAATGTATTTAATTAAAGTGCATTTGCAATTCTTGTATGTGATTGTATATTTGAAACTAAAAATAATTTTCCAAGAGTGGAATTGCAAAAAGGTTACATTAAGGTTTTTAATAAGTAGATTTTGAGGGTGTCTCCATGTTACAAAAGCCACTTTAAAATATTAGCTTTAAGTATTTTTGAGTGTATGCAAGACATTGAGGTTGAGCTCATTTGAGAACACGACACAATCTCTGTGCTTCGAAAGTCTCGTTAAAAAATTGGTACAAGGTATGTTTGACATGAGTAACACTGCGCAATTTTCCATTGGATAATTGCGTCAATCAGTTCATTGCGCCAAACCTGTTCACTTCTCAAACTGTGTTGTCGTTCCATGCTCAGCGCAGACACGGCAGAATTGAAAAAAAATCCGGGCTTTACACTATTACGGCGTTGAGGCACTGTATTAACGCAAATATTTTGACCGAGATACCCATGTCTAATTTTACTTGAACTGGCAGAACCGAAAATGTCTGTCTGTTTAGTCTGAATGCCAGTATTTTATTTCAGACCTTCCTGTTTCGCCAAAAAATACGTAAGCCTAATATTTGTGTCTGTTTCGTATCACTTCGCTAAAATATTTTTGTTTACATCATTAAGTTTTATCCGCCATCTTGTTTTTACCGTCCGTTTTGACGAGGGCTATAACGATGTTGAGGTACGGCATTAAACAGAGCTAATAAAATCAGTTCCGTGAGCCCCGTCTAATCGTTATATCGTTACTACTTTATATTTTATCGTTGTAACACAGGGGCTGAGTATATTTTGGACATATTTCTGGGTGAAGCATCCGGTGGGGCTTATATCAACTGCCTGCAGGCACGTATTTATTTTTTATTGTACCTACCTACACTTTTACGGTGGTAGATTCATGTAGCTTAAAGGATCACCTATTTTACGATTTATAAATGCTTTCTTGAAGCTTAGATAAATGAAGACATTTTGAATTTGAATTTGAATTTTACTTTTGAGACTGATTCCATATATTAAAACAAAAGTAATAATATGAAGGTATTGTTGCTTAAAATGTGCTCTAATTTCTTCGAAATAACTCTACTTTATTGTATGTGAACATTTGTATGTTTGACATCCAAACATTAAACAGGCTTAACGGAATAAGATAAAATAATTTTGGTACACATATAAATATTGTTATAGCTTAACATATAGGAGAATTCTCCACGTTCCTGTGGGATAAAACTTTCTTAACTTAAATCGGGACTCTACTAACAAAGTCGCGTGTCGAAGTCAGTATTTAATAATGTCGTCTTGTACCGCGTATTAGCGTTTTATGGTTTAATTGATAAGCACAATTTCGACGCCAAAGGAGAACTTTAATTAAACGCTGACTGCAAATTAATACCAATTGTGTTTAACGGCGCATGCACACCAGCGTACCGAGGGCGGTGAGAATGTTCTCATGTTCTCGTATCCTCACGAGGCGCGCTTGAAATGTGTATGTGGAAAAATCTAGCCCTAATAGACGATATCCGAGTATTCGGTGTGACTACTAAATTAAAAATACTATTTTATATCACTTGTACTGGTACTTCGGGACCGTTCAAGTATTACGTAACGCAATTTTTGAAGATTTCTGACTCCTCCTTCCCTCCCCTCCCCCTCCCCCTGTGTAACGCGCCAATAACGTTTTCCTGTGTTTTCACGTAGTCCTAACACCCAAGATGGAATATGTCATATTATTAACATCTAATAGTATTTATGCTTACAGAGAATATCATTTGATTTTGCCGGCCCCTTCGGGGATTATGAGCGTGATGTTATGTAGGTATGTATGTATGTACAATACCAAATCCGATATAAACACCAATTTGACTGGCTCGATGGCTCATTCGGTAGTGACCCTGCCCCATGTGCCAAGAGTTGTAGGTTCGATTCCCACCCAGGACAAACATTCGTTTGATGAATACTTGTGTTTGATCTGTATCTGGCTATTAATATTTAATATTGAAGTATACATAAATTTGTAATACCAATCTTGATTCTGATATCCGTAACACAAGTGCTTAAGCTTGTTAAAAACTTACCTCGGAGTCAGATCAATGTAGGTATGTGACGTAGGCAGATATTTATTTATTTATATTTAATTTTATTAAAGATGAAATTTGATTAACATTGTATCTACACTGACTGCTTCGTGTCTCGTGAAATTAAAGATCGAAACTCGCGCTAGAGGTAAATATTTTTGGGATTAACATCTTGAGAAAAACATGGATTTTTTAATGATCTTAAAGAGTCATGTTTATTCGGCGCTTAATGAATCCATGTGGTATTCAAGGATCGTGCCATAAGGCGTTCGGTTCTCTCTACCTACCCCGCTAGGGAAGTGGAGTGAAGTTTAGTTAGTTAGTTAATGAATCAGTACAAAGCTTAATAGCTTTGTTTAAATTATTTCTACGGAATACGATTTTAAGGTTTATAGTTTTTTATGTTTAGTTCACTAGGAAAATGACAACGTGCATATGATATGAGCTACTCCGAGTAGCGTTGAACCATTGAGTATATAACCAACAGACTAATAATGTGATTAAATCAAACGACGTTGCAGTCGCCACGCTCTGATTAGCTCGCTAAATTTGATGGGTTTATAGCGAGATACTGATTGGAGGTTTCGTTCCGTTGGATATTTTGTCACTATCAATCTGTGACGTAATTTGAAATTTTGTTTTTAATACTATTGCTCCACATGTTACGTAATCGATGTATTTAATAAATAACCGAATATCAGTACTATTAAATAGGCAGAGACTGGTCTCAAGTTTTTACGATTCGTTCGGTAAAGAGTTTAGGTTTAAACTCTGACGAGTCGTAGCGCTGGGAATTATATGTTTATACATCCATATTATCACGCCTGTAATCATCGAATGGATAGGGAGATAATTAGGGGTAGCTGGCCTCCTTAACCACATTTAGCCAAAAAAATTACCTGGGTTGGGTTAGATGGAAAATAGGAAAAAGTAGTGGCAAGTGGCTTGCTCGTCGCCTACACAATCACACACCCAAAACCTGATATAACATTAGTCGCCTTATACGCCATGTTAGGATTACAGTTGGCACATTATTTTTAGTGCCAGACCAACATGAGAATTTTGTTGTATGGATTTGTTTTTTATGTTATTATATATTCAGTATACTGTCGGTGTCTTTTATAACCTTTAAAAGGTCGGTCGATGATAACCCTTGTGTCGAAGCCACCGCTTACGAGCCTTGCACTTGTTTACCACTGTAATAGCATCCGCGCTATAAAATAGAACACGAGTGTGCATACCGCTTGTAGCAGTGAAAATTGTATTTAGCCGGGAGTTGTAACTTCCTGCTAGCGCCACGCCACTCCAAACGTGGTATCGCAGTACATTATTGTAATAACACCACTCCGGCTTCTTTGACGGCGGGTCGTGTGTAACCTCTCATTTTCCTTACCGAAATTCAAAGGAGTTCTAACAAAGCTTTGTTTTGCATCGCTCGCCCGACGAAAGCCGGTGAAAGGCTGGCTTTTTAGATAAGGTTCTCTTATAAATTTTCAGCATAGAACAGACGTGGAGCGCTAAAGTTTTTCTGTGTGGGAATGCGAGCAGATGGTGCTATTCTCATTCTAGTTTCGAGGGTCGGAAGTTATTTGTGGAATAGTTTCACTCGTTAGCTATGGGTTAGTGTAATGAATAGTTTTGTAATGACGGTTAAAAGATTGCAGTAACTTCTGGCGAAATGACTTGTAATTACATGGTGTTAAAAAGTATCTTTTGTCAATGAATTATTTTGTAATTTTTACTGCTGGTGTGTTTGTTACTTTTGATTAGTTTAAATTTTTTGTATATTAATAGTTTTTATTAACTTTGCTTTATGATTTCGTGACTAAAAAAATCAATAATTTTATTATAAGGTTGTATTTTTACCGCCTGTATTGAATCGTCAATAAGTAGACGTATTCCATTAAATTTATAGCTTGTTTTTGGATTAAAAATTCCCAAGATGACATTAGACTTATTAAAACTATAAAACAATATGGGAAATAATTACTCAATGGCACATTTTTGTTTTAATATGTAAATGAGGGTTTTAAATTGAAAGTGCTATATAATCTAATAATAGTAAGTAATATACGCAGACAATATACCGTTCTTAAGTTATATACAAATAGTAACAATGGAAATAGCATTGTTCAACAAACAATCCTACCTTCATGCTTTGTCTATTGGCTCATCACAATGTTACAACTTACCTATAACAGCGAGACGTATCTGGAAGTTTCTCGTCGGCGAATTCTTGAAGTCAACCCTGCAACGGTACACGCCCTCGTCATCCAGCTGGACCGTGTCGAGGGTCAGAGCGGCCGGCCGGGCCACGGTGGCGAAGTACGCCCGCGGCCCGAACGCGTTCGGGTCCGACCACTGCAGGGCCTTGTTGAACGACCGACCCCGCACGTCGAAACTGCAACGAAATATAAACCTTAACCCAACTCGCTTAGATATCATTTCCCAAAACAGACCCACCCGTTTTATTGCCTCTCAATTGCATGGAAACGGACGTTTTATAGTTTCGTCAAGTTTCTGTTTTCTTTCTAATATTTAGTTTCGTGTAGTCCCACTTTTCGTGGAACACTGCTTGTTCTAATATTTCTAGTGGCGTAGTTTTATATTCTCGTGTACAAATTACGAAATGAAATTTACTACGCTAAAATTACAGGAGTGGTTTATGGTGGTCGGAAGTTAAAGAAATAGGCGTATTTTATAGTCAATAATGTGGACTCCTTTATTGCTTTCGTTATTCTAATATGGGATTTAATCATAATTTATTTCTATAGTTATATTATGTTATGTTTATAATATAAATATCATATTATGCTTACAGATATCTAAAAAAGTTGGTAAATATGTGTTTAAAATCAATATTTCATGCGATAACATCAAGTTTCGGAAACAAAAATTACTATATATTATATGTTTATGTCGGTATTTGAACCCTACTCAGAGAGATTATACGGGGTAATTATTAACATTGGTATTTACTTCCCTCCTCACAATCATAATTACATACTCAGAACTGCAAAGAAGCCTTAATTTTAATGGTCAGCGTACAGATCATTAAATTATTATTACCATCAGTTCACAGTACAGTCGGAACCAAATAATCCAGTATGTATGAAAGTTCCTTGGGGACGCTAAAAACTATACCACATAAAATATATTACGTGCGAATTAGCATTTCCAATTGAGTTTGAACCTATAATTTACAACGCGTTTAGCTAACCTTCGGGAGTCATTGAAATGTACTTAACATCTGAAATATCTTCAATTGCGATAGCCAAACAAATTATATTTTAAAATGATTTATTAATATACGATTTCCATTTTCTCTCGCTCAGGTATCAAGTTTAAATTAATTTGTAACTTTGATTTAGGTAATGTGATGCTACAATTATTTTGGAAGTGTATAATAAATTGGAGAATAATAATTTCCTAATCAATTATATTTTACAAAAGACGTTACTTACATTTTAACCAAAAAAAATGTTCTGAAACCAATGTCAAATTGGACAAAATTTCACGAAAAAAGACAGCTAGCGTCTATTACATTATAGGTGAATAAAAAAATTTTAAAAAGGCCCTTTTGTGACATTTACGGCTCTTCAGAGAAACATTTTATTCTACTAAACCATAAATAGAATGATTAATAATTTCATGAGTGTACTCTAATAAGTCGTTACCCCCCTGCTATAACGTAAGAACGAGTCGTTGTATAAGCACAAGATGATTATACGACGACTCGTTCTTACGTTTCGTGTCTTTCCAACCAAGACTTTCGCAGTGCAGAAAACTAACATTCGATTGAACGTAGAAAACCATTTCACAACAACCTCTGTTATTCGGCGGCTTACCCGTGAGAAAAGAAAACATCAGTGGGTTTCCAATCTGACCGGTAAGTAGAGACTTTAATGCCGTGTCGGAAACAACTTTACACAACGTATTACACTTTTTGTTCGGAAACCATTTGCACGGAGCTGTCGGTGTTGGGGTTGAACAGACCGTTCGAACGTTTTGACCGATCCGCTGTCGTCTGAAAGTTGTGGGGACTAAGAACCGGAGTTGAACCACTACCCATGACTTGTTTTTTCTACTTTAGTATTTGTTGAATATGAATTTTTAAAACTTCGTATTAAAATAAATAATAAATATCAGACTACATCACATACATTGATCTGAGTCCGAGGTAAGTAACTTAAGCACTTGTGTTACGGATATCGGAATCAACAGTGGTATTACAAATAAATACTTAAATATAGGATATTAACACCCAGACACGGAACAAACACAAGTATTCATCATAAGAATGTTTGTCCTGTGTGGGGATCGAACCCACGACTCTTTGGCGCATGGGGCAGGGTCACTACCGCATGCGCCATCGAGCCAGTCGAAAAATGAACTCAAAATTTTTGTTTCAGTTTTATTTTTGCTGACTGTGGTTAAAGGGGCCTGCTGTCCCTTTGACTCTGCCTACCTCTTCGGAGGTTATGGGCGTCATGTATGCTATAGGCTATATAACATGATGCATAAACGCGGGTGAAACCGCGGGCACAGGTAGTTTCTCATATAAAATAGTCGTGGTGTTTTTAAGGGATTAAGGGATTTACTGTATTAAATTTCTTGAGATGTTATATGATAATATCGAGTTTCTTACCTTTTACTTTAATTAAAATATATAAGTAGGTAATACGATTTATTATAGGATCTCAATGTAGAAATATAAGTTTGTATGTTCATAACTCTACAGTACACTTTGATTAAGTCAGAAACTTAAACTCAAACTGAACATAATTCTCATGTCAACAACAAGTTTTAAATAGTTTAAACTGAACAAGTTTGAGTAAAACATCGTAGTGAAGCAGCGAAATCAATTTTGTGGATGCTCACTTCTCCTATTATAATTTAAATTGGAATCAAAGTAATATTTGCTGTCAAACAAATTACTTAAATGGATAGGTACGAGTTTGTTTGTTGACATCAAACAACGGTGTGATGTGGAGCACTTAGTTTGAATGTAGAAAGGCTGATATTATATTTAATATACAGAGCGCTATTTTTTACATTTTGAGTTCACAAGAAGAGCGGTGGTAGCTCAATGGTAAGGACATGCGCCTCTTAACCAAGGAGTGCGGGTTCAAACCCAGGCACGTACCTCTAGGTTTTTTTAATCTATGTACGTATTTATACCACTAGCTCGACGGTGAGGGAAATCATCGTGATGTAACCTGCAAAGTCAAATAACTTTTGATTTGTAACCATGATCCAAAATTGTCGGGTTACGAAGGCCAGATCGGCAGTCGCTTCAATGTAATTACTGAACACTAAATCCTGGATTATGGTCTAAACGGACCCCGTCTAAGCACGGGACATAACGCTAGGAACATGATGTTCACAAGAAGATCTTTCGTTGCACCTGATAGATCTTAGGACACGGGCTTCAATTGCGATAGTTTTTCAGTTCGAAACCAAGAAAATAATTTAGGATTTTAAGAATTTATTTACGTACAAACGTATTGACGTACATATTGATTCCACCTGTGGACTTGTGGTCATGGTTTATCAGTAACTCAATAAGTGTTATAAAGAAAAAAAAAATCTACTTGGGTTTTTTTTCTAAACTATCGTAAACCTGGCAAAGATAGCCTAGTGTTGTAACTTATTAAGTTACCTAACGAACTAACTAACTAAACTTCACGCCACTTCCCTAGCGGGGTAGGCAGAGAGAACCGAATGCCATATGGCAACTTAAAACTTGACTGGCTCGATGGCACATTTTCTCGGCACCTCTTCTCATCAAGCCGTTCACGTCGAGGTGCTGGTAGGGTAAAAAAGTGTGACGTGCAAAAGAATTTGTTACAAATCTACTTGCAGAAATAAATAATTTCTTTCAAATAATTTCATTTCATTTCATTTGATGACCCTATCCTATGCGCTAAGAGATATGGGTTTGATCCCCACCCAGGACAAACGTTCGTGTGATGAATACTTGTGTTTGTTCTGTGTCTGAGTGTTAATATCTAATATTTAAGTATATATTTGTAATGCTACTGTTGATTCTGATATCCGTAACACAAGTGCTTGAGCTACTTACCTGGAGTCAGATCAATCAATGTATGTGATGTTGTTGGATATGGCACGATCCTTACATACCTCACTCGCCTCAAAGTTCCCTAAACTTGCATTATTTCAATATCGTGATATTTTAATTAGGTACACTAGAAATGTAATGGTCGTTACCAAAATTTTTAACACTGTAAATGTTGCTTAGCTATATCTACAGTTTTAACTTGCTATCTACTACGCGACAGTGATCCAGAAGTAACTTTATGGCTACAAAGTTTCAAAAGAGGTTTTAACCCATTTTTTAAACTAACTAAATCAAATTCTACTCTCTCCTTTGTTTTGTCTACAGCGGACAGTTTGATGCACATCTCCTGGGTTATCAAACATGATAATGTTTCGCAATTAACTACCTCCTTAATTATTCTTGCTGTTATCTCACGCAAAAATCCGGGATAATAACACCAATGTTAATTGTTAAATATTTACTCTGATTAAGCCTGAAGTGCGATTCGGAATCCGATCTGGTGTGCGTGATAACGAAGCCACAACAACGCAAGTACTTATCTTTTTATAACCAGGCCGGTTCGCAGCTTGCATCCAATTATAATGTTAACGATGTAATCAGATAACATTATGCTGTACTCGATAAAGTTAACATGTGATACGGTAAAAATTAAACATGGACCGAACAATAAGGTTTGCGGAAGATATTTTAGCGGTAAAAAATTGAGCGAGTCTTCCTACGTTAAGCTACGGTAGGAGAATTATCTTGATTAGGTTTTATAGATTTTAAAATTAATTAAATTTCCAGTACATATTATTATATAAAAAGAGTGATAATTTGACCAGAGCTATAACAGTTTTGTCATTAAATAAAGTACCTACGTTTTAATGTACGAGAAAATTTGCTAGTGTTACTGTGTAGTTTTAAGTTACTGGAAATATCTACAATACATTTAAATAATCGCGTTTGCGTGTATGAGACAGTACCTAAAAACATTATAATATAGCCAAATTCGATGGTAATGAAAGCATTAACAATGATTTTGAGTGCAATAAGGGTTTTTTGAATTAAACCACAAGATAGATGGTGTAACTGTGACGTACGGTCTTGTCGCCCTCCTCATTGGTAAGTTTTCAAAACAAACTGACATTCTGTCAACAAAGAGCCAATAGTAACAGCGATAAGACCACGAGACTCCCTCGTGCAATCTGGCGATTTTTGTATTTTTTAAAAACCCTCATTGAATATTAGGATTCACTTAAAAAGAAGTAAATCAAAGTAGTAATACAAAAATAAGTATATTGCTTGAAATCAGGCAGGATTTTTGCCGTTTTAACAGACATTTCCTAACAAAACTAATTGTTTCAACCAGCTTGCAAGCAACAACTATACAGATCATAATCTTGTTTGGCCAAAAGTCAACAACATTACTGAGAGGCACAGAATACAATAGTAACAGAAAATTCTCTCAGGGAGGACAGTTAAACTACGCGCACAGCAGTATGCACCGAGTCACAATGCGTGAAAGTTTATTTTGTTTTGACTGTATAGAGGTTAGAGGCGTGCTTCGGAAGGCACGTTAAGCTGTTGGTCTCGCGTGCTTTCATAAGATTGCAGTTGTTAAAATAAGTTACATCAGAAGTCAGAATGGTCTGAAATCGTGATACCTACTAGGTTTAATCAATTATAACTTTATAACAACTAAGACTCCTGCCTACCAAGTACTTAGGTACTTCTCAGACAGGAATGTTAAAAAAACTTTCCGATATTACTGTTGAATTGATTTGGGTCATTGTCAATCAATTTTAATTTTATAAAGCAATTATAACTATTAGTATCACGCTAGTAGTAGCAATACATTTAAACGTACTACAGTTATGTCCAATATTCCAATTTGAATAGGTAATATTCAGCGCAAAAATAAAAAAAAAAACCGACTTCAAAAAGGAAACTATAAAAGTAAAAAATATATTTACTTAGGCCAAAGCGTATTTTAATATAATTTTGAAGTTGGTGCCAAGTTCAACCTAATTATCACCGAAAATTTATCTGTTAAGTGATAAATTGTACCTATACCAATTTAGGCATTTACTTGGCAGCGACTTGAAATTTATAAGTATTAAAATACGTATTACTTTGGTTTAAGTAAATTCATTTTTTAGTTTTATTAGGTTCGTTTTTGAAGTCGGATTTTTTTTGTTAAAAATTATTGAAGTCGGTTGAAAACGATTGTCCAGGTAAAAACAATAGGACCAACGGAGTAAGCTGTAATATATTAATAGATGTTCCAGGTATATTATACCCATTCACTTATATTTACAAAGCAAAACACATTTCCGATTCTGAGAAGGCACGAGTATGTTTGATCAACGTTATTTTTCTAATTAAACATCCGTTCTAATCCTGTTGCCTGAATGGATTACTTTATACACAAACCTGAGAATAATAAAGTTATGTTTTTGTACTGTTCTGTATTTTTTACTTAAAAATATGTTATAGAGACGTTTGTTATAGTAGTAGTTGTTTCATGTTAGTTTGTTATAGTGATGTTTAGTGTACATAAACCTTAGTCTCTAATTAATTAGGTATATTGAACTAATTATCATCATCTTCCTAGCGTTATGTCCCGTGCTTAGACGGGGTCCGCTTAGACCATTATCCAGGATTTAGCGAGTCTGGTAATTACATTGAAGCGACTGCCGATCTGACCTTCGTAACCCTAAGATAGGGGAACCAGACAATTTTTGGATCATGATTACAAATTCAAAGTTGTTTGAATTTGCAGGTTTCATCACGATGTTTTCCCTCACCGTCGAGCTAGTGGTATAAATATGTACATAGATTTTTTTAAAATCTAGAGGTACATGCCCGTGTTTGAACCCGCACTCCTCGGTTAAGAGGCGCGTGTCCTTACCATTGAGCTACCACCGCGTATATTGAACTAATTATGTGTAAAATAATAAAAGAATAAACATACGTACAATATTCAATGTTTAAACTATACTATTTGTTGAGATTTGACTTAATAAACCCTTATCTGATTGTTACACGTTCAACATAGCGTTGAATTTACCTCATGTTTGGTCCCTGTATTTAAACGGTAAACCATTTGCAAACAAGGGATTTTGTAGCAAAACAAGTTATTTAACCGTTGACAACCGGTCGGCAGCGGTTGGTAACAGCACACCTAATTACCGCTGGTCAAGCCTCTGAAGAGAATAAACCGCCTGAACTGGAATTAACTCAGTTTTATATGGGCAAACAAATTAAATGGTTTATGGGATGTAGTATAAATAGCACATGCTCTGACGGAAGTTCGATTGAGAATAGCTATGACGTTTTGTTTATAGGAATATTTGGGCGTTTTATTAATAAGTGGCTGAATGCCACTTATTATATAAACGGCTTATTACGCCCTTTACTTATATTAATAAGTCACTTAATATAATAATGTCTTCCTAACCGATATAGGTCACGGCGGTCAATCGCAACGCGGACTAGCCAACTGCGCAGGAGATATTATAGTGCACAAATGTGTGCGCAAACACAGGTGCACTCTCTGTTCCTTCACTCTCATAGTCCGGAGAGACGGCAATAGGCAAGATGACAAAAAAAAATCTGTTTAGCCCGTTAGTTAGATTATAAAAAAATATTGATCGCGTATTTTTTTATTTATTTGTCAAACAAACAATGACGAAGATACAATGCATTCAAATTGCGCGTGACGTCACGCTTTCGTACAATATACTAAATAGTGACGTCGCAAGCCCCCACTCCAAAACTTTGATGCTATTTTTCTTTGTGATTTTTTGTTAATTTGATAAAGCGAAAAATATGTGTCTAGTATTTTTGTATAACCTAACTTGCGGACTAAATAGAATTGTAGTTTTTAATGCAGTCATCATCCCTATTCGATGTGACCAGAGAGAGGTCAGGCGCACAACGGCTCAACGTGCTTTCCGAGGCACGGGGCTAATGAAACCGCCAACTTCCTGACTCCGGACTGTTACTGAGTAATTTTAATATTGAAATACCCAGCCACAATTTTTTTGGCCCGACCCGAGAATTGAACCCGGGACCTCTTCGTCCTTAGGTGGCGTATGCTACCACTAGACCAACGAGATGAGCAATAGTCACTAATTAATATAAGAAAGTGCATTTGAACTATCTTTACGCCATTTTCCTAGCGGCGTAGACAGAGAGAACTGAGCGCCCTTATGTTTAAAATAAAGCAATATGTGCTCAAAACATAATGGTTAAATCCGATATCATTAATTAGCATACATAAGTAAATAAGTATCAAAACACAGACCCAGACCAACATTTTAAGTCCCAGACCAACATGGGACAATGGGCTGAGTTAGATGGAAAATTGTGAAAAAGTAGTGACAAGTGGCTAGCTCGTCGCCTACACAATCACACACCCAAAACCCGATATACCATTAGTCGCCTTTTACAACATGCTAGGCAAGAGACACAGTTGGCACTTCTTTTTAAGTCTCCGACCAACATTGGACTTGGACAACACCATGTAATCAAATTAATCTGAATTGATATTTATCCGGTGTACTTTTGTTGTATGAACCATACAATATCCTTTAAAAGTGAGGTGCATGTCCTTACTATTGAGGTTCCATCTCTTAAAGTTACATGTAAATTAGTGTTGCCGAAAAATCTATAGTTGTGCAATCTATAGTTGATCGCTAAAATCATCAATATGATCGACAGGACAATCGTTAGTATTGATGCTATCGATACAATCGTATTTCAGTATAAATAGACTACCGATAGACAATCGATATTGGCCTATCGAGCGGCAACTCTAGTGTCAATCATTCGCTTAAAAGTTGCGGTAACAATAATAAATGTAAATATTTTGTTTTATACCAACCATACAAGTTTAATTCTTATCTGTGCGCTTTTTATGATTTCTCCCTTATACTATCTCATATATCATATTTACCTTAGCATTAGTGCGAATGTTTATTTGGGCGAGAGGAGTAAGGATGGCAACTATGAAGAACACGGCAAAAATTCTAGTCGCTGAGGACACTTGAAGTCACCAACAGAATTTGGTAGTAAATAAATATTGAATTTCTATGAGCCAGTTTTATTTACCCACTTTATATTCTGTTAGGTTGATAAGTTGTTCGTAGTAAGAACGTTAGCGTTATATTGAAAATGGAAATTGAAGATTCTAACCACTAGATTTACTCTTTAAATAAAGTATTTTTTTTATACTAAGGTATAGCTCTTAATAGATGTAATGGTAATCTGTGTCAGAATAGCATTAGGCTTGAATTCATGTTAGAAACTTAAACGTATATCAAATTATTGGGTTAATAAATAAAAAAAAGGAAACCAGAGATTTTTTTTGATTAATAATAATCATTGTGTTTTCTATATTCATTATCTTAAGGACCAACTTTATCGACATCGTATATACTAAATCCATCTAAACGTCTCTATCAGGCAACCCTAGAAACGCGTAATCTGATCTGAGAAAGAAACATTTCTTTGTTCAGTAGCATGTTTGATTTCGTTTCATGTACCTTGTTCGAGTCGTGCATGGGTTCTGGCATAACTATTTATTATAACTAATTGACAGTATAGTATATAGTATATGATATGATACTTGATACTGAGCATAAACAATTCTGAAACGCCATTATTGAATCCGAATCGTCTGTTTGTTCTAAGTCAAAGTCAAAATACTCCTTATTTATATAGGTTTGAAACAAACACTTATAAATCGTCAATTCGACAAGAAAATCAACTAATAATATGAATCTACCACCGGTTCAGAATGTTGCTTCTGAGAAGAAACCAGCAAGAAACTCGGTATTTCCTCTTTTCAACAACATCTTTTACAAAGGTGTATAGATCATATTTGCCTCTGAACCATGTCATGAATTCGGCTTGTCAGACACTAAAATATAAAATACCGATGTTCACTAAATAAAACAGAATTAACCAGACCAGAGCATACCAGTCCCCCAAGGTGGAACCTGTTCCCAAGTATGACGTATGTGTCAGCCATCGCGTCACTCAACCATATTTTAGGGAATGTAACGACCCGCCACATAACGCTACCACCTGAGAACGGCGACGTTATAGTGAGCATTGGTTCTTGAAACATGCTATCAAGGTCCTATCGGAATATTGTAAATATAATATAAAATATGAGTAATCATCTTAGTAACCGAATCCTTATAACAACGAATATCTATAACTACTAAACTTACTGCTTTATCTTACTAAGAGTATTATTATTACAGACTAATTACTAAGTAATCACAGTAATTAAGTTGCCTGGATTACGTATCTCGATATATCTTAATATTTTATTCTATTGGTATTATATTTCGTTAAATTTGTTATATACTAGCCTATCCCCGCGGCTCTACCCATATGGTACACTTTACCGAGCGCTCTTTGGGATCAATCTAATAAGGGTTTTCAAAAATACAAAAACCGCCAGATGGCACGAGAGAGTCTCATGGTCTTATCACAGTCACTATTGGCTCGTTGATGTCAGTTTGGTCTGACAACTAACCAATGAGGAGGGTGACAAGACCGCAAGTAACAGTTACGCCATCTATTGGATGTTTTAAATTAAAAAACCCTCATTTCCCGGGATGAACAGTAGCCTGTTATGTTTGCATAATTTAAACTATAGGCATGACAGATTTCAACGTGAGAAGATGTAACAGATAGACGAAGTGTGGGGTAGTTACATTTGCATTTGTAATATTAGTGAGAATGATTAATTATGGTCAGGTGCTGCATTTTACGCATCTTTTAGTACTAGTTTATTATGCGTACCATGTGATCTTAGTAAATAACCAATAATCGGGATGATGACTGCGTTAAAAACTATAATTCTATTTAGTCCGCCAGTGAGATTTATACAAAAATACCAGACATATGTTTTTCGTTTTATCAAATTTACTAAAAATCACAAAGATAAAAAGAGCATCAAAGTTTTGGAGTAAGGCACTATTTTGTAAAAAATGTACGAAAGCGTGACGTCACGCGCAACTTGAATACATTGTATTTTCGTCAATGTTTGTTTGTCAAATACTTAAAAAAATACGTGTTCAATATTTTTTTATAATCTAACTGACATTTAAAATTGTTCGATTATTCGTCAGACTTAATTTAAACCAAATACTATTTTTATAGTTCCGTACCCACAGAGTAAAAGGGGACCCTATTACTAAGACTCCGCTGTCCGACCGTCTGTCTGTCTGTTAGTCTCTCATCTATATCTTAAAAACCGTGATAGTAAGACAGTTGAAATTTACACGGATGATGTATAATATCTGTTGCCGCTATAACAACAAATACAAAAAAATCTTATAAAATGGACATGATTTTTTTTGCCGTTTTTATAGATAATGATACGGAACCCTTCGTGCGCGAGTCCGACTCACACTTGGACGGTTTTTTATAGCTAAGCTACAGATTCTAATGAGCTTAACTGATTATATCTGTAACTCAATTTTAGGCGATTATCCCTTGAATGAAATGTCTGATACATAGATTACTAGACGTACATGCGATCCTATTAACGGGGCCATTATAACCAGTATATAGAGCGAGATATTAATAAGTTTGATGTCTACAGTTAATTAGTCCGGTCAGTATTACCCTGAGGCGGCAGATAAGCCTCTCCAAGCCCAAGACATTAATCATTTGACAAATTTATGTGATTTAGCGTGAGATGTGTATATCGGACATTAAGGAACATCTATTGACAACGGACTGCTTGGCTCATTATGTGTTATATAGTATAATGTGGTTATATAGTCCCGTACTAGTATCGTAGGTATGAGGATAGGTATATTATTTTAATACTAGATGAATCTACTATAGGAGGGATTTGCAGTTTTTATACATAAAAAACTAGCTGTGCCCGCGGTTTTACCCACGTTTATTGTTAATGTTATATAACCAATATGTAGTCATCCTTATTATTATTTTTTTTAATTCGGACCCGTAGTTCCTGAAATTAGCGGCTTAGACCAAACAATCAAACTCTTTAACTTTGTATATTGGTGTAGACTTAGAGTATAGATGTCACAACTTTTATTGCCTTAAAATATTTATATTTTAGATTTGTACCGTGTTGGTCTAAGACTTAAAAATAATGTGCCAACTGTGTTTCTTACCTAGCATGTCGTAAAAGGCAACTAATGGTATATCGGGTTTTGGGTATGTGATTGTGTAGGCGACAAGCTAGCCACCTGTCACTATTTTTTCACTTAACCCAGCCCAGCTTAATTTGGCTAAAATTGGTTACATGGGCTAGCTGTCCCTTTGACTCTGCCTACCCCTTCGGGGATTACGGGCGTGATGATATGGGTATTTTAGAACACGTTCATACTAGCAATTTAAATTCTACCTGAAAGCTATGTCTGTATTGTATGTATTGTAAATGTGTGTATTGTAAACAATTTACAAATCTATAGAAAATATAATTCCCATCACAGGAGACTTCATTGTCTTTAATAATAATAATTATATAAACGTTTAGTCACCACAAGTTACTTAATACGTATTATAAGAATGACTTGAGATACTTACTTACATATGATTGGTTTTAAAACAAATACCTACTTCGAAGGTAAGTTACTTTAAAAGATGCCTTGCAAAATTATGAGTATGCTCATATGAGTCTCCGGTCTCCGTTGTCTGAAAGCTTATTCAACGTTATCGCTTGCTCAATGGTAAGGAAAATTAATATCGCCAGGAAACCTGCATAGTGGTTAATTGTTGAACTGGTGTGTGAAACGGGAACTGGCTCTCAAAATTGCAAGGAGCCGTTTGCGTGTTACCAAGTTACTACTTGGAAACTGTCCTTTATGGAATTCTGCACTGTATTGGACTATTACCGATGAAGATTCTGATTTTAAAACTGGATTCGATTAAGAATTTAGATTACAAAAAAAGGATAATGTTTATACATACATATATAACATCACGCTAATAATCATAATAATAATTGATAATGTTTATAGTTCCTTCTATTTCAATTTTTCGTTTGAATTCTATTTCAAATATAATTTTACGGGTTTCTATGTGTTTTGGGTTGCCTATTGCTAAATTAAAAGAATACTCTGATGATCGGCTGGTACCGTTTTCTTTTATTTTAAGTTTTAAGAAAAAAACAGAAAAAAATATATCACGAAATTACTTAAGTTTCGTGATATTTTTTTTCTAAAAACTGCCTAAAATTCTTTTTCTTAAAAATTATTTCGTATTATGTTAGTGCTGTATCTTCAAAAGGTTGTACCTGTAAATCGGTTTTCCTCCGGTGGCCTTCCCAGCGCGGAACCAGAGTACCATGTAGACCCGGTCCTCATTCGTGTCCGGCGTGACGTCGCAGGGCAGTGACGCGGTGCGCCCCAATACTGCATCCACGTCCACAGTTGAGACTGTTAACAAGAGGAAGAGACTTGAGTATATACGGCTATTTTTAGTTTATACGTAGACCTACATATTTTACTCTTTATTTTAAGGCACCAATTTAAAAAATTTTAGAAAATTTGCAAAAAATTGTTTTACTTTTTACACAAAATAGCCAATCAATTAGCTATACAATTTTTATATGGAAAGAAAAAAAATTTGCCCATTTTCTAAAATCATTTAAATTAGTCCCTTACAATAATTAATTAAATAATAAGGTAGGTACAGATTTCTCATAAACTTAAAATAACCTTATATAATTTTAAGTAGATTTAGGAATAGGGCAGTGAGTGATATTGTGGCTAGATGCACATGCATTTTCATCTTGTGAGGTCGTTTTGTATAATGCAAATAATTTTTTTGTCAATATCACACCTTTTGTAGAAATACAAATCGACCTAAAATCTGCTAAAAGAAAAAAAAATGCATATGGTTACGGGATCCAAAAAAACGGATCTGATTAGTTAGCCTAGTGCAATGTAATCTATGGATTAATCTAGATTTCATCCTATATTTATGACGTTTTTAATTCCTTAAAACTTCCTGTCCATTTAGCCTTTGCTGGGTGACTGAGACACTAATCTAACTTTAACATTTCTTATATTAATAGGTATTTCAATTTATTTTATTTGTTTTCCATCAAATAAATAAGAATGAGATTACATCACATTCATCTGACTCCGAGGTAAGTAGTCTAAGCACTTGTGTTACGAAATATAAAATGTTAAAACAACAGATTTAATAAGATAGTATCTTGCATATGTTGTGCTTAATGCTACGAGTACGTAGCATGATGTTCAGAGCTCGTAGCACATACAAATTCGTAGCTTGAATCTACGACATTGGGCTGACTTACTCGTACTACGGCTTCGTAGCGTGTTGTACGGTACGATTTGCGGAAACTTAGCATGGAGCTAAAATTTGATAGCATTGTAAATTTTTACTTTAAAATACTAACTTCCCGGAAGCAAAATATATTTTTCAGCCAGGCAAATGTGAGTTAATGTTAAAACATACATGAAAAATGTCACAGCTGGTAATATTTATGTAGAAAAATTCTGGAGTTCAAATGGGATACGTTGTGTTTAAGTAATAAGTGTAGTCTTGTTATTAGTTTTATTTAGTATTGTCTTGTTAAGCACCTTTATTACGTAATAATAGGTATCTATCTATAGATAATAATAACATACAGGAGAAGATATATTCTTAAATGTTTAATATCCTCTTATATAATTTATCTTCACAATGAAAATATACTTAATTAATCAAAGTTAAGTTATCAGAACGGTTGTGTGCGAATTATATAACCGTCTACGGTAATTATGCTAATTTGCCAATCTTTTCACCTGGTTAGCGGAGTAAAGTTTCATTAATATGATAAGAAGCTTACTTTAACATCAGTTTTATCCAGTTTAGTTTTAATTACAAAGCCAGATAGAACTTGTAGGGCAATTTCTTTTTCCAGTTTTTATGGCAATCTTAGCATCCTTTTTGTAGTGCGTTATCTGTCTTATTTTTAGTTACCAATTTCCTATGACTGTTATAGTATACTTATTGTTCATTTAAACAATTTTCTTAAATTTAGATTTAATGTTTTTTAAATTTAATTTTATATATAACTAACTAACTAACTAACTAAACTTCACGCCACTTCCCTAGCGGGGTAGGCAGAGAGAACCGAAAATAAAATAAATATATAAAATTTTATAATAATAATTAATATAACACTTTAGTATAAACAACATTAGATCAAACATATTTCATAATATTAATTTGGTAACTCTTGATTTTGTAATAAAATTCAAGGTATCACTCTACCAGTAATGATATTGTAGTTTATTAATATTTTTCAAAAAATATAAGTACCGGAATGTCTTGAATGTCTTAAATAAAAATATGCATATATCAATGATTATTTTTGTATATGTATATAAAAGACACGGCACATGTTAGATGAAGTTTATTGAAAGACTCACGAAATACTCAAAAGATACCAAGTATGTCCACTCATTGTAATTGAGAGATTATTATTTCATTGTAACTAGATTGTAATCTAACAATTTTTGCACAGACCGACAAGTTAATTTTAGGTCCGGCATATTGTCAATGGAATTGTAACATCACTACTCGCTTTAAGTTGCATTTGTAATCGCACAACGAGTTGCGATCCGAACCTAATTAAATGTAGATAAAACAATGTTGCAATAGTATTAGTAATGAGTGAAGCGTACCTAATAATGTTCAAAGGATTGCAATTGCATTCTGTAGACAGACTGCTGTAGTGGCTATGAACTGAAATTTAAAATTGTGTCAGTTTTGATAAATTGTTTTTTTTATTATTAAGTATTTATACATTTAATAACGCCAAAACTTATAATGTCTAATAAGGAACGAAGGCAATAATGCTCTGAAAATATATTAAAAATATTTTTATTTAACAGTATACTTGAAATTTGTTGATAAATTGGAATTATGTCTTGTGACAATAAACACAATATGTAACAAAAAGCATGTATCAAAAATAACATTTACCGATCATATGAGCTAATATTATAAGCCTACATGTCGTTTTGTACAGAATCATGACTACGACAGAATCAAAATCATTATTTTTGCTTCTAATTAAGCTATTACCTCGCTTCACATGTCTAATCAACACAAAATTACGCTCAGATGGTCTGGTAATTTTGTGTTACAGCATAATTAATATGAACATGATTTGCTTATTCCCAAGGCTAAGCATCATAACATTTGTCTAATTAGACTATTAACTGAAACAGCACGGCAACACTATTGTTTGATTGTCAATGTACTATTGTAGTTTAGGTCAATTATTTTGCGTCTATTGCATAGTATAATTTAGTGCATATATCTTCACTTTTGTTTTAAGACGAACCTTCGATTTAGCCAAAAAGTAAAAGTATGTAATCCTAAGCTTTAATGTAAAAAAACAGACACAGACACCATTTTAGTATATAGCAGAAATAGTATTAGTAGTAACTAGTATTAGACTGAGATTAGACTTAAACATATTTTTTTTTTGTCGTCGTTTTTGGCTAAAAAACCGTTTTCGGTTGGATACAAGTTTTTTGTAGTACTTAAATTTAACAAAAAAATAAGATTTGGCTACAAATAAATTCATAAAAAATAAATTCTCCAGACTGACCCACCAATTCCCTAGTCCCAAACTAAGCTTGTGCTTGTGCTATAGATAGGTACTATGTGAACGGATAGACATACTTAAATATATTTATAAATATCTATGACTCGAGTACAAATGTCCTGATGAGATGTCCAAATGAGTACAAAATTCATCACACAAAACATTTGCCCCTAGCGGGATTCGAGCCCGCGACCGTTGATTTCATGGCCAGGATCTCGACTAACGGGCCAGTCATAAATCTAAACATAGTCGAAATACGATCCACACAACCCTACCCTTAAGAAAAATTCGTAGATAGGTAATATCAAAGATAATGAGTTTCTATGAAATATTAGCTCTGTTTTACGAACAAAGAGCTTCTAAGTGAATAACAGTGTTCCCCAGTACACAGCCATGATTCTGAGTTCTTTCTTCCCAGGACATGAAGGTCGCATGAATATAAATAGGCGTAATATTAAAAACGCCGGTCCGTTTCAACCGGGCGGAGTAATCCTCTTTCTTTGCGACGAAGTGACAGCGTGTTGTGGCGACTGATGCCTTCCATCGTTCATACTTAGGAAGAATTTCAATTTACCGGGTAATTCCGTTACGGAATGGCGATAGTCGGTAGGTAGAATGGAATTGGCCTTAAGAGGTCCTGAATTTGTTCTATTAAATGTTATAAATATTATACATTTTGACCAATTTTTATGTGTGATCAATGTACCAACTGTATTCCTAGCATGTCGTAAAAGACGACTAATGGTAAATGGTGATGAGCTGGCCACTTGTCTTTCCACTATTTTTTGACAGGTTCAATCCAACCCAACCTAATTATATCATTGACTAAATGTAGTCCAAGGAGCATTTTGCTCCTTGGATTCTATCCATCGCTTCGGGTTGTGTGGGTGTAATGGTATGTATACATTATACTGACAAAGCAATCATTCAGATTTCATATCGAACGCAAGGGGGCGCGGATTAGAAGCTTATACCGAGACAAATAGTTGTTGATGAGACAGGTATCAAGGGTTCGGAGGCCCGAGCCAAACGCAGAAACGGATAGTTGTTAATGTTAATGAAATAGTTATTTGTCACAGTTCTGAGTGTTTTCTTGTTCACTGTTTCACCGCCTTCCATAATAAAGTGTTTAAAGTACTTACTTTAGAAATTAGGTCTAATATGTGATATTGCCTAAAGTTTATACTAATCATTAATTACATAACATCACAATCCCCGAAGGAGTAGGCCGAGTCAAAGGGGCAGCAGGTCCCCTTAACCAGATTCAGCTAAACACAAAACTGGGCTGGGTAGAAAATTGTGAAAAAGTAGTGACAATTGGCTAGCTCGTGGCCTACTCAATCACATACCTAAAACTCCGTATACCTTAAGTCGCCTTTTACGACATGCTAGGCAATAAACATAATTGGCACATTATTTTTTAAGTCCCAAACCAACATTGGACATTCATTACATATTATTATGGAACCAGTAACATTAATATTTCGGAACTAGAAAGAAATCTGTGAGATTTAAATTATATTTAAATTCAAATTCAAAATATCTTTATTTACATGGGCTTCAAGAAAGCACTTATAAAAAGTCAATATACATAAAAAAAGGATAAGTAATAATACTACCACTACTACAGAAGAATCCGGCAAGAAACTCGATAGTTACTTATTTAAATGCGAAATTTTACAAATTTGTAAACTTAATTAATCTATACTTAGACTAGATATCACTGCAGATGAACACTTCATTATGAAGTTAACCATAAATTCTTATAGATATCTGTAACAACTTTCCCCGTAATAAATAGCGAATAATATGTACTAAATATGATGAAATCTCTAAAATGCATCGCTCTAGGCGGCAAGCACGATCCACACAGCAAAAAACGCAAAAAAAACAAAAAAGTTATGCAAATACTAGACACACTTTAATAAATTTTTAATGCTTTTTGGGGGCATATTTATTTTGCATCTTAATGAAAATGATACTGCCTATCCGTTTTTATTCTCGGCTGTCATCGCGCTGCGCCGAGTGATGCGCCCCATCGCTCATACTTAGGAAGAATTTCAATTTACCGCAAGTCTGTAATAGAGACGGATTACTGCGGCCACCGGCGTGCTCATGTGTGCGTTTCTTAATAGGCTTTTATGTAATAAACATTTTGATTACATGTGAGTACTAAATACGTGGTCATTCAAACTAAAGCGTTTGCCTGCACGAAGAGTTTCGCAAATCTTATATGCCCACTTACTACTTACATAATTGAAAAAACAACAAATGGAATTGCAGATATCTATGTATGTGCAGTAACCACTTTTTTATAAGATTATTAAATCATAAATCACATTATAACAGCAAATTATAGTTAACTAAGCCTCAGTTAACTATTAATTCAGAAATCTTCGTTTGTCAGAAACACCCCTAACTTATTAAACATCGCAATAATACACCAAAAAGAATCTATTAAAAAGGAAAGGAAAAAAGAATCTATTAACTTCTAAATAATAGAACTGAAGATAAATAAATAATATAATTTAACGCGTTCCTTTGTCAAAACTCATCAAAATCCATTCCTGTTATCAAAGCTCAAATAACATACAACAAGATTATACTAAGTATTCGATATCATAGCACGATTCCCGTAATTTACTGGCCGTAACGTTATACCAGACGTTCGTGCAATTGCTGCCTTATAAAGAAGGGGAGCTGCGTGAAAGCCTCAATGAAAATAAAGGGAAAAACAGATTTCCCACCTAGGGTAGGGAGGGATTGGCTCTGGGGACTGGCATACAAGGAGAATGCAAACATTTCATGTTATATCAAGGATTTTATTTTACCGTTTAAAGTGTATTTTTTATTTATTTTTTTAATGTGGGATATTTGCTCAATGTGTAAGTGACGTTTGCTATGGAAATGACGAAATTTATTTTACTTGCGGTTTGACAGAATTTCAAAAGTAGTTAGTTGGTTAGAAATTATTTGCACTGTTTTTTATTTATTCGTATTATAGAGATGAAATATTACAAAAAGAAATTAAATATTATTAGGAAGTCCTCTCCGAAACTTTGAATTTGAAAAAGAATATAAGAAACCTTATTATTTAAGTTAGTACGAGTATATGAGTCTGTTAAGGGCATTCCCATGCAAGCGAAACCATAGGATAGTTGAGTGCTATCAATAAATTATAAAACTCCACCAAATTCGACTCCATTCAAAAGGTGTAGAATTAATTAAATTTTTCTAAAGCGGCCTCTTTTGAATCCTAAAGAAAAGGAAACAAGACAAAAGAATTTTCCATTAACATTTTAGACAGCTTAAAGTCGCTCTTCCTTTCTAGACCAAACGTTGTAGTCGAAGGAAAATCCCTCCAATACTATACCGTGTGGTGAACCTTAGCACGCCACTACGTCTAGTCGCATTAAGATAAGAGTCGAGAAATGAAATTCCAAATCGGTCCCGCCCCTTTATTCCGATGTCACAGCTCTTGGGCTGGAATAATTCCACAATAAAGCTGTTCTGACAAAGCTCCGCTTTGACGGTGAATGTCACGCATAATGTATCGGAAATATAAATTATATTAGATTGGGGGCTGCGTTATACATTCGATAATGGTGGGGGGTACATTTTTCTAGGTGTGGCTGGGTATATTTTACGTTTAATGTTTATGCGTACACTAAACATCACGTTTAGAACTCAGAGTTAATTAAATATATTTTATAAGGACAATATATGGCTTAGCGTGGTACTAAAATAAAACTTAGTCACGAACCCTATTGTATGATAATTAAGTTAAGTTTGGTAAAGTTTAACTAAGTGGTTTTTAAATTGCCCAGACAATAATACTATTTTGACTTAAAAAGCCTCCGTAAATCTGATGAAGGCAGTAATTCAGACAGGCTGAATCGACTAGACCAAAGCCACTAATAAGAAAAACTAAAACATTCTGGCTTTAATTAATGACGAAAAAAAGAGCAATGCTTTTTGTTTAGAAATACAGAAAAACACATAATGTTAGCAAGTTCTATTGCAAGTTCTATTGCTAACATTATATGTTTTTCTGTACTTCTTTATTCAACGACAAAAATGCAGCTGTCCTGAATTTCGAGAAATCCATCTTACCCTATAAATTTGTAATGGAAAGAAAGTTTATTTAATAGATGTTATTAAATGTTCTGTTCCATGTAGGTCTGGGACTTAAAAATACTATTATTAACTGTGTTCCTTGCCTAGCATGTCGTAAAAGGTGACTAAAGGTATATCAGGTTTTTTGGTATGTAACTGTGTAGGCGACGAACCACTTGTCACATTTTTTACAATTTTCAATCTTACCCAGTCCTGTTTTATTTTTGGCCGAATGTAGTGGAAGGGGCTTGTTACCCTTTTGAGTCTACCTTTAGGGATTGCAGGCGTGATGTTATGTATGTTATGTTATGTTATTTATGTATGTACTTTTTATTTCTTTCCCATTTTTTCATCAAGAATAAGCTTCCGTAATCTAATCTTACGCAATTTTCTTCATCTCTAACCAATAAAAAGCTACATAATAAGCATAATATCGTGAATGGTTGAGTGAAAACTTGCCCTCATCATTTTGTGGTACCGTCTTCATCGCATTTTGATGGGTCGCACGCGATCAATGAATACTCGTAGTACTACACATGTGGCGTGATGTAAATATGTTTCCGATCATAATAAAAACAGAACGTTTGCGATACGGGCCTCGCGTTTCCCCAAGGTTGTGTTTTGTTTTGCTATCCCCAAAATATACTTTAATGACAGCGCACTATCGTGGTTTGATTAGATCGGTAGCCGTACAAGCACTGTAAAAGCTTTTTAAAAGCATTTTGGTAAATTATAGGTTTTGTTTATTGCAATTGTGATGTTCACATTATACACAAACAATACGGCATTGTGTCTTTAAAGTAATATTTTATTCGGGATATCTATATAGCTTGATATTTTTTAATTATTTGTGAGAAAATAATGTTTACTGTTTCTTTGCAGTTTTGGCTTTACAACAGAACAAGAAATTAACTTATTCAATGAATATATTTGCTTAGAGGTGGTTCAAGAAATTATTATAGTAAAAGAGAGAACTCAAATATTTTTTGACGACCGTCAACTTAAGATACAAATTAACAGATACACAATTATATAATCAGCCACCTGAGAATAATTATGTACTTGGTATTACTTACTAAATAAGTGATGATAGTTTAAAATTAGTAGTAGGTTGTAATTTATTGGATTATTCAAAGGAAGAAAGGATTAGTAGGTTAGTTCGCAGTTTGTTTTTCTCTTCGATACTTTCTAATCAGCTCTCATCGAGCTAATCCGATATACGTACAATTTCGAGAACATTTATAGTAGGACGTTAAAGTTCCTACCAAAGCATTATTTTATCCTAAAAAATAGCTCTCATATCAACTTGCCGTGATCAGTCCTGCCAAATCCACCGCTTGTAGCTAAGCCCTAATCCCTCAAAGAGTCTCGTGACCTGCGGCACTAAAGAGCCGCCTCATTACTGTGGTGCCGAATGTGGAATGGCAAGTGGCGATGTGTCGCGGCACGCTACGCGGTTTTGTGGAAATTGTAACGTTTAGTGGAACTGGTCTTCGGCTTGAGAACGATAGCTGAAGACCGGCTTCAAAACGTTTAAATTTGGAGGACGAATAGGCGAATTCGATAATTTCTTTTGGCTTTATGTCCCGGCATCTCTGTCCTAAGACGGGGCCCGGTAATAGTTTGAACCATAATCCAGGTTTTAACAACTGCTTATTCCATTGAAGTGACTTCAATATTAAAGTCTAATCTAGAACCTAAAAAAATAAGCTGAGAACTTCATTGCAAGCGTAATAGTTTTTTTTTATATAAGATTTGAACTAATTTCATTTTATAAGGCTCCAACGCTTAAAACTCATCACAACTGGTTATTCCAAAATATTAGTTTTACTACTTAAAAAATAACTAATATCGAACAATATGCCATCTGAGACTTATCAAAGCCATTATAAGACTCCAATATTTAAATTCTGGCTATTTCAGATTAGGCTTTAGTTGCTTAGGTAGTAAAAAAAAATAACTCATTCTGGAACCTGATTTGAATCAGAATTTCCACAAAGCCATTGACGTCATTAACCCACAGTTAAACTCAAAATTCGTACTAAATTAACAAAAATTCGGCAACTTTTATCCCAATTAATAAGACTTATAAAGTCTGATACCGCACAAAGTGACTCCGTTAAGTTACCAATTAAAGCAAAGTCACCTTCCTTCGATTAACTAGAAAGAGTTTTAATATAAAATACGAACAAAAAACTTCGGCGGTATTTCATTACAATCGTGGTGATAAATCTCGTGCCTCCATCTGCCCGTTGCCTTTAAAGACACTTAAAGATCTCTTTATTAGGCATCTTTTTAATGTCTTTGCATTTTCGAATCGTTTTTTTTTTCGGTTGTCTGTTTTAGTAATAACGGAATAAAGGCATTTATTCTCGTTAGGAATATATTTCAAGTTTATGTTCTCACCTTTGTTTCTTTATTGAGTACCGGGCATTGGAATGATTTATAGATAATAACTAGCTATCCCGGCGCAATTCGTTGCACCCCGTTCTCGAATTTTCATTTATTATGTTCCTCGCAATTTTTTTTGTATTTTCTTACCATACAAACCTTTCCTGGAGGATTACCAGGAGACTAAGGAACAGCAATTCATTTGTATATAAGATAAAAAATAAAAGATATTTATTCACAGAGGCAAGGTAATTACAGATGTTGTAAGAATAGGTACATGGTTCGTGATAATATTTTTATTTTCTGTATAAAGTTTATAGGTAACTTGTTGGTTAGGAATTTTGGTTAATTTTAATACTATTCTGCCCGTAAGTTCGGTCAATAAGACCAATTTTAATATATTTTTAACAGATTTATTAATAGTGATTTTACAGGGTCCGTCTTTTCATAAATAAGATTCTAGTCAAACCAATGCTGACCACCATGAAAAGCCAAATACAAACCGCTACAAAAAGGAACTAGTTTTGAATATACAAAGGGATACCCTAGTTAGGGTGTGCGTCACGCGTCAATGGTGTACGAGATGGGCTGACAAAGCCCTTCGTGGCTCCAAATCTTACCTTTTTACCCTCGGTCAGACCTCCCGCATACATAGTGAGCAAAGCCAATTTTGGCCACTAGAGACTGAAAAAGTTTATTTGAAATGTGGTCTTTTAAATATGCATGATATTCATTGGCGAATTTCGTATTAATTTATAAATATTAGAAAAGTTATTTTCAATAGTTGATTTATTTACATTTCTCGGACAAACTGATTTACAGACAGTATGGTATCTATGCATAATTGCACACGTCTTAAAAAAATGATTAAATGAGTATATAAGTATTAATAAAAAATAATTCTGAAATGATATGTGTGATGTATTCAAGTAGGAACAGGAGACAGGAACAAAAGATTAGATGAAGTTTGTCGATCTTATCATGACCTGGTCATAATAAATGAAAGGCCTCGCTTATTTTATACCGGAAAGAAAACGCTATTATTAGTTTACTAGCTGTGCCAGAGTTGTCACCCGCGTTTATGGTTTAATATTATAAAGACTATTTCCGTCATACATGATTTCTATGTAACTTTAACCGTTAAGGCTGCACACGCGACGAAAGCTTAAAAAATGAAGTAACTTCTCCCGTTTTCCCAACATTTCCCTTCACTACTCTGTTTCTATTGATTGTAGCGTGATGAAAAGTATACTATAACCTGCCCAAGAGTATGAAGAATAATTGTACCAAGTTTCGTTAAAATCCGTCGAGTAATTTTTGTTTCTATAAGGAACATACAGACAGACAGACAATAATTTTACTGATTGCATTTTTGGCATCAGTATCGAACACTAATCACCCCCTGATAGTTATTTTGAAAATATATTTCATGTACAGAATTGACCTCTCTACAGATTTATTATAAGTATAGATTTTTACATGAGTAGTATATCTTTTACAGATATATGCTGGTTAGAAACCTGGAATATATATTCGACGACATCACATACATTCATCTGACTCCAAGCTAAGTAGCTTAAGTACTTATGTTACGGATATCAGAATCAGAAACAGTGGTATTACAAATATATAGTTAAACATTTGATATTAACACCCAGACACAGAACAAACACAAGTATTCATCATACGAATCTTTGTCCTGGGTGGGGATCGAACCTACAACTTTTGGCACATGGAGCAGGGTCACTACCGAATGCGCCATCGAGCCAATCAAATAGCAAATAGGAATCAAATAAAAACTGATCAAAATCTAAAAAAATATAAAAACCTGTGTTAGGAAACATATGGAGCTCTTTTACATCAGGGGATTAGATTTATTTAGACTTATCTTTGGTAAAGTGACCCTGAATATGATGATATGATGGAATGCCAAGTAAAAATAATAATTAAGATGGTACTGAAAATGTGGAACGTCAAAAAGAGAAGGCACCATTAGCTAATCGTTATAGGGTGCAAATCAGAAATGCCGTCACTAAAGTAAGACGCCGTTCTCTTAAGTAATAAAACATTGTACAAAATTAAATCGTTTTAGAATTCGAGCGCTTTAAAACTTTTTGAACTTCCATTTTGATTTGACAAAGTAACGGGCAAGAAGTTATTAAATTATCCAGTAATAGCTTTTGGATTTGGAACTGAAATTATAAAATTTGTATAAAATTTATTACTTGTGTTTTAGTAATAACTTCTACCGTAGATGTTAAATATTGGTCGAATTTGGTATTTCGTGTTAATTTTTTTAATTTTTCAGACTTGATAGTTAATATTTCAAAAAACATATTTCTGCTATAATTGTATTAGATTACAACAAATTGACATCCTGTTGTGGTTTTATTTGATGTTTTAGAACAATGGATAAAATTGATAACATATTATTTTAATAATGATATTCTAAATTGAAAAGAAATAAAGTAGAGGTACTTCAAAATAGAATATTTAAACTTTAAAGTTCATGTTTTTCATAAGATAAAAATGTTATCTTTCTATTCAGTTTGTTGATTAGTTTAATACATATAAAAGCCATTTCGCATTTCCGCTAAACATCATTCCATTAAACAATCGAAAAATTAAACAAAATTCTCATTCTTTAATGATTTATTCGCTAAAACTTTTCCATAAACAGTATCCTTGAAACGACTTCCCATCACTTCAAAGGTAGCAAAGCCCAAGGGTACGATGGACTGGCAAATTATTTTCATCGAAACGCTAACTTTTTCACTTGTGAGTTTTAAGGATACTAAAACGACGCTCAACCTTCCAAAGGGAAGCTAAGAAAGGCCCTTACGTCTCTCGTTCTCTCAATATATCATATTTTTTCCCGGAGTCTGAAGATATATGAGCAGTGGTTTCGCGCGTGACAGCCTTCCGAGGGTAATATTAATAAAATTATTGTGGAGACACGCCGAGCCCCAACATGACCTGTTCGTTTCAACGCTGTACGTTGTTGTGTGGAAAACATTTGTGTGCGTTGGCGGCTTTTGATTGCCGCTGAGTAATAAAAACTGGTGGATCTAAAAACATTCTTTATTTGTCAGATAACCTGCATTGTATGCTATATACTTAGTATGGAACTAATAAAAATAAATAATAAGTTCTCCAGACTGACACACCAATTCCCTAGTTCCAAACTAAGCTTATGCTTGTACTATGGATACTAGGCCAACAGATAGACATACTTAAATACGTTTATAAACATCCATGACTCGAGTACAAATGTCCATGTTCATCACACGAAACATTTGCCTATTACATGAGTATTGACACAACCAATCAATTCACTTATACTTTTTTGTGAGACATCATACTCCCATGCTTTTCACTTGTGTGGCAATACCAAATGTGGCTCTCATTGACTTCCATACTAAATAATACTGTAATGGATTTTAAACAAATAAACGATTAATCACCGTATTTTTCTTTTACGACGAATAATGAAATTGGGCCACAGCTTAAAAGTAAAGTTTCACAGAAAAAGCACTAGATTTTTATTTTGTTTTCACTTATGCTGGTAAATAAATATACAGCTTGTTGGACAATAAGCAGTCACTATATAGTCTGTGAACAATTTTATGATTCAGATAGCAGGGAACCATCCAGACTTGCACTGTTTGTTTGCATCGGGTATTTAGCATAACAAAGACCAAATGCATTTCAAAATGATTAATGATTAATGTCATCACAATATAATTAAATAAGATTACTTTTCAACACAAGTGACACTTACATCATAAGATCTACTTACCTAGCACCTACATAGGCTATTATTTCTAAGACGATGGATAAACCAAAAATAACTCAGCCAGCTAAGCAATACTCGCTCCTGAAACATGTGCTATTTCTTCGAGCTCACATGTAGCTATGATTTATTTTAACACAAGTGGTACTTACATTAAAAGATCTACTTACCTAGCACCTACATAGGCTATTATTTCTAAGACGATGGATAAACCAAAAAGAACTTAGCCAGCTAAGCAATACTCGTTCCTGAAACATGTGCTATTTCTTCGAGCTCAAACGTAGCTATGATTTATTACTTTTGAGGTTGTTTACCCGTACATAATTAACTTTGAACGTTCACTCGCTTTGTCATATAAGAGCAAAAGAAACTTCTCTTCTGAGTATAAATTACGATCTCAACTTGTCCCGAAGCGAGTTCTCAGGGAGTATGACAAGAGAGTGCCTTTAATTTTCGTTTTGTTTTAAAGCTAATTATGATTGTTAATTTGAAAGGAAACCTTTGCTTTTGAATTAGTAATCATAATTGGCTTTTGTATAAGAAGCACAATGATATAAGAATGGATAAAAACAACTACACCCATACAAGACATTTTTAATATTAAGCATTACTTCCGCATGCAATTACAAATATTATTAAGGTTTAACTACTTGATAAACAGTAACTAAAGTCATGATATGATCTCGGGACATGATCAAGGTAATAAACGAGCCTTTAATGTTATTATTGGAAAAAAAGGGCCATACTTTAAGTCGTTTAACGTTCATATTGAAACGGAATTTGTTATACCAAAAGTTTGAACTCTAAAAATGTTATCCAATACTATGTCATGCCGCGCACAAACCCAGTGACTACTAGTTATCTATAACATTTTTATCATGAAATAATTCAATCTAATAACATGAAAGAAGAAATAAAGAATGCGAACAATTATGTTTAAACGATGTTATCTTAAAACAAATGATATCGCATTATTACTGGTATATTTTCCGGATCAGCAGACCGAATAAGCCTGCTGAGCATATGTGCAACAAGGAAGAAAATAAAGAAACATTCCGAATAGCTGTGTTACCTAACATCTCATTTGTTGGTTGGTTATTGTTATTATCATATTATTGCTTTATGCATATCTGTGGTCGAACAAATGGGTATTTTCCTATACTGGTTAAATAATAGTATTGTATTGAATAAGTATAAGTGATTATTAAAATTCCGAATATCATATTTCATTTTCCGAATATCATTTATGGAACCATGTTAAGTTTAAAACACATATTATTGTGTATCAAATGAGAATTAGAACCTTTAATCAAATAGTTAGTTATATAAATATTAATAAATATCAGACAACATCACATACATGGATTCAATAGTCGTTTAACAAATAGGTATATACTTCAATATTTAATATTATCGCTCTGTCAGAAACAGTTGTGTTTGTTAAAAGTATTTACCATACGAATGTTTGTCCTGAATGGTGATCAAACCTTCAACCCTTGGTGCATAGGATATGTTTACTACCGAATGATGATATATACGACCATATAGATGCTATGGTATATGTATCATCCTACAATTTCAGTATGACCCATTAGAATGATAACTTAAAATAAATAATATGTTGTTTGTGTTCCACTCTTAATAATACGCTTCATCTCACAACCAATGACATGCAACTCACATGGCACGTCATAGCCCACAAAACCGATAGATAAATCAGCGATTTACAGCCAAAGGTGAAACATGGCAGAGCAATCGACTATCTAAATTCCAATTTTACATTAAAATTTCAATTCATTCATCACGTCCACAATATCGGCCGAATGATTTTTCGCTGCTCTTTGATTAGATTCGACTCTGAACAAACCCATCCATTGCGTTGCCACAAAGGCTGTGGTTACGAAGTCAGCGGTGTCAATGAGGTGAGCGATGTGAAAGCGTCAGACAGCTGATGCTTACTACTGTCGAAACGATTTGTCCATAGGCTTATATTCCTTCATCAACTGATATCAGTTGATAAGGTTACATACATACATACATAATATCACGCCCTAAATTCCCGAAGGGGTAGTCAGATTAAAAAGGGGTAGCAGGCCCCTTTAACCACATTCAGCCAAAAAAAAACTGGGCTGGGTTAGATGGAAAATGGTGAAAAAGTAGTGGCTAGCTTGTCGTCTCCACAATCACATACCTAAAACCCGATATACCATTAGTCATCTTTTACGACATGCTAGGCAACAACCACAGTTGGCACATTCTTTTAAAGTTCCAGACCAACATGGGACAATGGACTGGGTTAGATGGAAAATTGTGAAAAAGTAGCTAAAAGTGGCTAGCTCCTCGCCTACACAATCACATATCCAAAACCCCATATACCATGAGTCGCCTTTTACGACATGCTGGGCAAGAGACACAGTTGGCAAATTCTTTTTTAGTCCCCGACTAACATGGGACAAATTGATAAGGTTGCTGCCTCATATTCAATTATTTAAACGTTTCAATCAATCAAATTCAATCATTCAGCTGTAATTGCCGGTATTTGTAGTGATTCGTAATATTGTTTTATGATGGAGATCATCGTCGCCATCTAACGTCCCCCGCTCCTTCCCCAACCGCGACCAAAAGCACAAAAGGTTGGTGAAGCTACGTCAGCCACTCTCGTTTTCCATTCGTTCCGCTGTCCAGAAATTTTCGCAATAAAATTAATCGTTCCAATAAAATTGGAGCCGAATAGATCCGCCCATGCATGAACACTTTTTAATTGGGTCGCTCTTTTTGCTCCTTTCGCAGCCATCCAAACGAGAAATCGAACTTGAGCAAGTTCCCAATCTACTTATAGACGAGAATAGGTAGAAGCCGATATAGATTCAGCAGACGACGTCACTTCACGAATTTCTAAGTTTCCGCTGTAGTTTCTTAAAGAATTAGCGAACTCGGAGTTGCGGTCTCGAACGGTACTATTTATTTACAAACTTGCCAGACCATTGCGCCGCATTATTGATGGCTTTGACTCCCCAAGTTTTAATTTGACTTCGAATAACGAGGTTTAAAATATCGCTACATTCGGCCCTCAATCAAAGTGAGCAATTTGTTGCGTGTAAACGCAGTTCCCGACGGATTGCATAAAAATCAGACAAAAAACATGGAATAACCGACACCGGGAACAAACGAAAATGTATCTCCCCATTTTCATTTTCGACAAGCAATCGCGTTTAATGGGTTGAGCGCGATTCCCACTTGAGTTTGTTCGATTTGTTTCATTTGATCGCTCCGCCGAGCTACGGCGAGGTGTGCCGTAATGGCATTGTAATAAAAGTGTCCGTGTTTTTGTTATTAGCATGTTTTCCGGTGCGTTGGCGCGGCCCTGAGTAGTCGCTTCTTACTCGAAATGACACTTCTAGTTGTTGTGGTCTATATTAACATATGACTTCAGTCACATTGTACTATTAGTGCTGTAGTTTGACTGACTCGGTGGCTCATTCGGTAGTACCCGTGCCCCATACATCAATATTTGTGAGTTCGATCCCCACAGTATGATGAACACTTGTGTTTGTTGTATGTCTGGGTGTTAATATGTAAGTATATATTTCAGCTAAATACCACTATTGTTTCTGATATCCGTAACACAAGTGTTTAAGCTACTTACCTCAGAGTTAGATCAATTGTGATGTAGTGTGATGTTTAGTGTCATATAGTGTGATTGTTACATACCTTCCCGCCCGCAATCCTCAAAGTAGAGTAGTAGTAGAGTTTGAGAAGCGATAAGCCTTGAACCATATTCAGCCAAATATAAAACAGATTCAGTTAATCGTCACGAAAAGGTATAAGTGGCTAGCTACGTTGCAAGAATAGCTATGGGACTTGTTATATATAAATTGCGTAAAAAATTTTTTTTTTTTACATACAATGATATATTTCGTCTCATGTTGGTCTGGGACTTGGCCCATGTTAATCTGGGACAAAACAAAAAAGAATGTACCAACTGTGGTTCTTGCCTAGCATGTCGTAAAAGGCGACTAATGGTTTACGGGCTTTTGGGTATGTGATTAAGTAGGTGACGAGCTAGCCACTTGTCACTCCTTTTTCACAGCATTCCATCCAACCCAGCCCACTGTCCCATGTTGGTCTGGGACTTAAAAATAAAATGCCAACTGTGGTTCTTGCCTAGCATTTTGTAAAAGGCGACTAATGGTATATCGGGTTTCGGGTGTGTGATTGTGCAGACGACAGGTTAGCCGCTTGTCACTGCTTTTCAATAATTTTCCATCTAACCCAGCCCGGGTTGGTTGAAGGGGCATGCTGCCCCTTTGACTCTGCCTACCCCTTCGGGGATTATGGGCGTGATATTATGTATGTATGTATGTATGTACAATGATATACTTATAATATCGGCTTCCAAGATCTTCCTAACCGGCCTGGTAACAATGTAACAACAGCAAACACAATAGAAACAATAGCCGCAACTATTGAAATAAATAGTAGCAGGAAATGCCCTAGTTTGAGATGCAATACCTCAATATTCTCATATACCTACTACCGCTATACATTGTTTAGCTCTGTTAACGGCTGTAGGTCACGGCTCTTTGATCAAAGCTATATCGATATGAATGTAATTGCTTATATGAGACAATTTGGTTTGGCTATTAATAGTACGTACATGTTGTATTATTTGTACTATGATTACAAAGGCTATAAAGTATTTATTATTGAAAGAGAGTTTTGAACTGTGGCTGGTATAAAATAAATGATTGTTATTGTTATTTCCGTCATTCTATTTATATAAATTTTATTTTATGTTCTCTTTCATTCGTAGAATTTGGTTTAAACATACAGGCACTACGGAACCAATAGACTCGAAAATATACTGGATGTGTTTTGATTTAAAAATATTCAAGTGTAATTATGTATGACGTTTGTAGTAAGGAACATAATATTGCTATTCTAATTAAATACCTATAGACATTGAGATCGGTTTCTGTTAAACTAAGACGTTTTTTAAGCATTTACATACGTCAGTGACCAGAGTCGTATCCAGAGGTGGAATTAACCCTTAAATAGTAATATTCTGTGCTACTAGTGACATATTTGCGGTTAATTTTTTTGACTTATCAGTCACACTATCAAAGTAATTACAACCTCAAACACTATCTTTCCCAATTCAGAAGTAACTGTTGTCTGATTTCCTTCGTGCTTAATTAAGGAGCATTTAAACATTCTCACCCAAAAACCCAAACCCTACAAATCGTCTAACTACAAGTACTCATGTACTACATAATGCACATCTCTAAATCTCGTAAGTATTATATTTAATTTGACTGACTCGATGGCTCATTCGGTAGTGACCCTGCCCCATGCGCCAAGAGTTGTGGGTTCGATCCCCACCCAGGACAAACATTCGTGTGACGAATACTTGTGTTTGTTCTGTGTCTGGGTGTCCAATATTTAAGTATATATTTTGTAATACCACTGTTGTTTCTGATATCCGTAATACAAGTGCTTAAGCTACTTACCTCGGAGTCAGATCAATGTATGTGATGTAGTGTGATATTTATTTAATGCAACGCCAAAGTTTAAAATCATAATATTCTTACCCAAGTCCTCGGCATCCTCGCTCCACTCGCCTTCTTGAGCCCAACAGGCTGCCAGCATGACCACCAGCCGCCACTTGACCGACCACATTGTACCAGCGCACTTGTTACATTATGACGTCACATGCGCATGATTCACCATACTACACGATGTCCGACCCGCGCACAGTCACACACCTCCGTTTTACCATTGCATGTATCTAGAAAGGAAGAAGAAATAATTCTTTAATTATAGGAACTTCACTCTTACATACACCATAAATTATTAAATGGATATAAATATTCTCAAATAAAATAAATAAAAAATAAATGGAGAGATGATCCATTAATAGGAACTTTCATTTAAGATTAAAATTTAATAGCAATGTAGCCTTACATAACTTTACGCCAGTAATCCCTGGTGTTGGCAGAGTCAAAGGGACAGCAGGCCCCTTTAACCACATTCAGCCAATATAATACATTTTTAGCTCAATTTTATTAAAATTAAATGAGCATAGGTGTTTCTTTTGTAAGATCAATGTCATTTTAGTATATCAGTTAAATGTGAAATGTAAAATTTCATAATCCTTGCTAAAGTACATCCAAATCTATTCACGTGTATCCAGCGAACATATTATTCTATAATATATAAAAAGCATCAGTCGTTTCATATTGTCCTAGATCCCTTACTCAGCCAACAGATTGACAGAGATCAGCCTTCATAATAATACAAACATTAAACAAAAAATAAACTTGCCTTTCGCCTATAAATGGATACAGATTATTTTCGTCACTCTCTTTATATTCCTTTTGAAAAGGTTAATATAAAGGGAAAGGTGAAAAAGGATTATGTAAAAGAATGACAGACATTGCTTCCGATTTAGCAGATTTATTTACAGATACATATTTAATCTGCAAAGCGTAAATGTCTATCTGAATATTTGTGTGGATATCAAATGGTATTTACGATAACTTTTATATCTGCGGTGTATTACCAGATTTCACGAAAAACAGTGCTGTCGATAGTTTAGTGAACCATTTCAATCATATATATTTTAATCATGGAGTGATCACAAATCAGCAATGGTGTGTCAGAGATTAAAATTTGGATTTAAAAAAAAAGTTGCTAGTAAATTTGTTATCCAACTTAGCTGTGGCCTTATGCATACAATCTCAATCCTTTTTAAAGCTAGATTACTGATATTATAATTAATCAACTTAGACCTACATATTTTACTTTTACTACTGATTACTAGTAAAATAAACTGTAGCTTAAAGTCAAACCTGGCATTTCGAAACGGCAACAAGGTCGACCGTCTATTTGGCGTTAAAACGGTCTAGAAACACAAACGCTTATATTATTATTATAATGGATAGTTTGAAAGCTCAACATAAGCCTCAGTTTATGAAATAATAATATTTCTGCGAATAACAGAGCGAAGTCTAATAAAACATAATTTCTTACAATATAAATCCTTAATATTGGTTTTGGCAATAAACTTTTAACTGTTTTTTGAGTACCTACGTAGTTAATAGCTGATAAAGCGTCGTTTAATTTTATATACATGCCTCTTTAATAGATTATCTCTCATCAGTACCTAATGTAAATTTTGCTTTACATTTTCGCATCCAGGCGCCCTAGATTTTATGTGTATAGTTCAGCTTCTAAATACTGCTACTTTACGTAGATGATCTATAACCGTGCAGCATTTTAACGGGGTGAGCCTGTCCCTTTACATTTAAACTATGCTTTGCTAAAACCACCAAAATATCGTCAGATAGAGAACATGTTTTCACCAGAATTGTATTTGAATTTTCGACATAGCGCCGTGCACATAAAGTTCAAAAAAGGTTACACAGCCAGATATTTACACGAACGGGCCCTCTCAATTCAGCTGTCATTCTCCTCTAATACACTACGGAACAAGGCGTCGGACATCATTTCGCCGAGGAAATCGACTTTCATTTGATTTTTAGAGCAAGCGCGAAAGGAAATTCTCGGTCGTTGTTGTTATCCTGTTTTGTTTTCGGCGAAATATATTTTACGGCGATCTTGATCTGTTTGATGTTGTTCGGTTCTTGAAATTGTGATGCTAATTTATTGTTTAATTTAGTTTAAGTTTTTTGTATCATGCCGATACAAAAAAGTTGGAGAGAATAACAGGATATGACTACAAATTATGGCAGATAGGACAACTATTATGGATGCATGTACAATGTTTTTGGGAGGCGACATTAAAGCTTGGGATAATTCAACTCAATTATTAAAAGGAGGTTATAACATCTAATTAGAAAAAATAAAGAGACACTTACAGAGCTGTACAATACCATCAAGAGATTATAATAATGCTGCGTTTGACTTTGATTAATATCTTCGAACTAACATTTTTATTAATATATGTATATATTCTATAAGCATTTAAATAATTGAAAACAATTCTTTTTAAATCCAAAAAAAGAAAAACTACATAATAACTTGTATAAAAAACAACACGGAAAAAATAACTAAAAAATATTCCGCAAAAACGTGGTAAATCCACACATCGTATAAATCATTGCAAACCCGATTATCATACAAAATACATGTTACAGTCACGTAAAACGGAGAAAAAATCTAAGAAATATGAGATCGAAAAGTTAGAGAATGAAGTATATATCAAATAGCAATTGGCAATTCCGGATAGGAAAGGTTCGCCCTATAAAGTACGTGCGGCGGTCAAAAACAAACTTCTGCAATAAATAACCCGATCGGATAAGAGAAAGGTACGCACTCAGCCATTTTATATTCAATAAAAAATGAGATAAACTAAATTGTCTTACGATACAGTCCGACAGGGAATTTATGAAACAACACAACTTTTACGATACAGACTTTAAGGAACATTAAACACTCTTGCAAACACCACTTTGTCGAATTCAGTGTTGCCAATTCCCCTAGACTTTTACCTCAACAATAACTCCACTCAACCTCATCATACGGTTTTGAACCCGCCCCGTTCCATTCGACCGAATATAATACAACATAATCGAAAAATAAATTTTGCGTTACTGTTCCTAACCTTTTTGGAAACTTTTTATTCTCCCGGATAAGGGTCGCCCGCTTATGTAGAGATTAAAAGACATTATTTACCCGTGTATGCGTAACCAAGCGTCAAAGTTTTATATTTCTGACAGGGGACTGAAAGCCCTTTGAACACGTGTACGGTAGACGTTCGCCTGTGTTCGCGCCGGCAACGATTCACTCTGGCCTCACCTGTATTATCCTAAGTAATTATGACTTTGTGAAAATTTAAACAGGGCTCAACAATATTCCTTTAAGGAAGATAACGCAGCTGCCATAATTTAACACATCTCGGAACACGGTTGGGGATTTATATCGGCAATAACCCGTCGTGCCGCCGCTGTGAAACCATATTCCGCGATAATGACCAGTCGGAGGGGTTATGTGACCCGAAACCTTGCGTTCACTGCTCAAAATGGGCACCAGTGCTGTAGAAGAACCCTCTTTCTGCCAAATGACAATGCTGAATCTTTTATTAGTTTTGTGAATGGAAGGCCAGTTGACATAACCGTCATTGACATCTGTTGTGATATCGCGACATCCTTACGAAGCGCCATCGATCCCGGGACTGGGTACAATCGACTTTTTCCCTGTACGTGGAATATGTAAGGAGTTTGAATTGAATTCGGAGACGTGTACCTACAAGACGTTGTGTGTGCCAGAGTAGATTGTTTGTTTAATAACATTAGTATCACAGGAAACGGGAAATACAGGAAGTATTAGTAGACACACGTTTTTTTGCTTAAATAATAGGTAAACATATAAAGACTAAGTTATATAATACTAAAAACGCGTTGTAAGATTAAGACGCAATTAATTATATTTTACTTTTGATAATTAGAAAAAATACTAAAAGATTGTAGTAAATGTTAATAAATCTATAATAAGATATAATTTTTTATTATTTCATGATTTCATTGGGCTTGTATGAGGTACCTACATACTGGCCTTAAGATTAATCTTAGACCTATAAATTATTTTTTACAGGCGTATGCATAGTATAAAACTACTCCTTATCTCCCTCTCCTACCTTTAACTTTTATACAAGTTATTTAATGGCAATAATACACTTCTTTAATTAAACATTAATTTTACACTCTTGATGATGATAAGAATAGCATAGCTGTGATTATTTCACATGAAATACAATCTAACACAAGGCACGATCCACCACGTAAGCAGATAAGAATATGAAGATTTACGCATCCTTAGTACCTTTCTAAATATCGATTAAGTATTCTAGAGCTGTAGCTGGGCAAGCGAAGTCTTTTACGTATATTTCGATCTTATCAAATCTAGATTCCTTCAAGTTTTATTCAGCGTAATTTTACTATGAAAAGGAATTCATAGTAGTAACCGCACCTTTACCAGACATATATAAAAATAAAACCACAAAAAACCAAAATCGTAAATGTCCGAAACCGCCCATAAATCCGTACCCGACCCCTAATCTTGTGTGCATAACTCGAAATGAAACCCATGTAACTGTACTCAAAGTTGCCAAAATGACAGTTTAGATAACCCCCGAATTAAGCAAGTGCCTCAAGAGGGCCGAGAGCCAACATTTCTATCCCTCCTTTCATTTGGCCCTCTGAGTTTTCCCCCCACGGACTAATTAGAATAAAAGAGTGTTAAACTTCCTCCTAACTGATGGACGCGTTTGGGTAAAGCTTCGGTACATTTGTCACCCCTGGGAAAACCGTTTTGGGTACAGTTGTGACGACATGAATACTTTATTCCGTCTAATTTAGATAATTTATTTTGATACGAGGGTGTTTTAAGGCTGTGTTACGCGTATACATAATTATTACGAAAATTTTTGGCTCGGCGCGTGGGATTTTTCACTAATTTTATCCGGCCTTCGTATGACGGGGCTGCCTTTAAAGCGTTGATAGCTCCATGGATAAATTCGAGCGGCTCAATGAAAGAGGTATCGGCAAATTTGACCACGTACCTTTATTTGGGTTTCGCAGTCTTAATCTGAATTAATACCACTAGTTCGGCAGTGAGGGAAAACATCACGTTGAAACCTGAACATATATGCCCGTTTTATTGCCATGAACAATTTCCTGTGGAAGCTGATATTAGTACTACTGAGTGCTAGGCAACAGACAGTATGATAAAAAAATATATGGGTAACAAGTTTCTACCCCCGGCTTCACTTGCGTGGTACTTTGATGTAACATAGCATATATGTTATTTAGATGTATAAGCTATATTATTCTAGTTTCATTAAAATCCATTCAGTAGATTTTGCGTGAAAGAGTAACAAACATCCACACATCTATCCATTCATCCAAACAAACTTTCGCGCTTATAATATTAGTAGGATACTGATTGTATACAATATAACATCAAAATTTTGGAAATATCCTAACATACCATCCTATTAGGTACAGGATTAACATTTATTAAAAGCAATGGCTCGAAGAAGCCAACTCCAACATCGTATACACATTAAAAATATATGACCTCGCGATGGAAAAAAGTTTTTTTTTTTCAAAAAGAAAATGATTTTAGATTAAAATAAAATAATTTGTTATATTAACTAAAAAAATATTCAATAAAGTTTAATTGTAATAGAACATAAGAATAGGAAGTGGCGTGAAGTTTAGTTAGCAGAACATAAAAATAACCTTGACCCACTAATGGAAAATGGGTCAAAAGCTTCTTCCCTATTCGAAGACTCCATCACGCTTCACCAATATAGACTGATAAATTCATTATTTACTATAGATTGTCCGACCTTATATTAACAAGTTAATTGTTTGACGACCGGTAGGAAATAAATGTAATTTTTACCTTGTTTAATGAATATTTTAGAATCTATGACGTTGGCAGTAGATATGAGATTATTCACACAGTAATTTAAAATTGGTTTGTTTGTATTGGAATAGCTATTTATACGTTTATATATTTTTTTAACGTAATAATAAATATAAGCAAAAAAGTGAATTGAGACAGGTGATTTTGCTATCACTGGTATACATTTTTCAGTATCATATTTTATTCTCTGACGTCATTTTTCATACCAAACCAAAGCTTTCCCAGACAATTCGGCGCAGGAAATTCAACAACACGCACCAATTTAATGCATAAAGCGATCCATAATTAGAGTGTTCATTTAAATCAGTGCAGTATGCAAGAAACCTATTTATTCCACCACTTCGCTTGCCCATTAATCATCATTTGCTAGCAATATACCTGTTTTCGCCTTGTCATCATTAGCTCAACCTTTATCATGATCAGTCATAATTTCTACGGAAAGGAAGGCAAACTAGTGCAAGTCACACTTCGCGTCAAGAAATTTGTATAGCAAAATATGCATTTATTTTTATAAGAATAAACATAGTATTATTATTTCAATTTATAGCAGTTTTGATAGGTATTACATCGGATCGGATCACTACTAAGAGAGTAATTCATATTTTTGTTATTCAAACAACATCATAATATATTTTCTTCTTCTTTCTTTTTGTGAGGTTATCTGAGTAGGTGAATTTTTAAACTTATATTTCGAACAAGCCATATTTTGACAATTAAAATTGGCGAGAGAATATTTGTACGTACTAGCCTCAGTCCTCACATGACCTGGGAAGTTAAAAAAGAAATTTGAAGCAGGCAGGTAGGTACTGTGGCGCTAACATTCGAACCTATACAAAATCCGACTTATGACATTAGGTTTCGTGGCTAGGCTTTTTCAGTTACTAGACCTAGAGGTAAGTCACCAACATTATAACTCAACCGTATGTATTACTGGTGATATCAACATTTAAACGATACTTAGTATGTCTTTAGGAATAGCAAACCGGGCCGAGGGAATCTGTCATGTTGTCATTGAATGACCGACTGAGGGGATTATTTTTATTTCTTGCCCAAGATTTATTTTCCTTAGATTAGCATTCCTCTTATTTATGCTAATGTAATTTTAATGGCGCCCGCTTTTTCGGCTAATTTCATTTTACGAAAAACTCCGCGATTTGTTTTAAAGCTGGGCTGATTAAGACGGCTTGACGATTTTTTCTTTTAATAAAATTTAAATTATCGGTCCTAGTTAGGAATTGAGGGGGTAATTAATTTGTCTTCTGGATTTTGGGAATCTATTTTACGGTTCATTGGTGATAAAGACGTTTAATGGGATAAGTTGCATTTATTTATTTTGTATTTAATTAAGACAGAACTCTATTTTCTTTTGCACATTTTATTGATTATTTGTAAACGATTCTTAAGTGATTTAATTAAATTAATTCTTGTTTATGGTTATTGATGAAAACGTAAGTACCTATTAGGATTGCTATTTAAGATATGAAGCTTTAATAATTTAAAATGTAGCGGATTGTTATAATAGAAAAATGCCTCATTAAAACAATTCGACCGAAATTATGTCAACCAACACACTCCTCAAGTATTAGTATTAACTATACATTAGATAAACGTTTTTGACACATGGAGACTGAGAATTCAATTTTATAAAACAATTAGCTAAAATTTTTAGCTTATATCGTTATTGTTAGTGTGGCGACCGCGCCACAAGATAGTCAAGATTATAGCTCCAGTAATTCGTAAACAAATGACGTCGATCGAACATAGAGAAACGCCATATAATCCTGCATCGCGCTGACGAAGTTATTGTCGCCACTAAGTATATATACAATACACCGCGATGGTTAGTGGGGCCTAGGTCCCCGAGCAAGCAACACCTAGCTCGGCGTAAGTACATCCACTTTTAGTGCGCGCGCGTAGTTCAAACATTAGCTATAATTTTTTCTGATTTTATAGCTTGTGTACCATGTTGGTCTGGGACTTAAAAATAATGTACCCTGTGTTCCCTGCCTATAATAATCGTAAAAGTCGATTAATGTTGGATTGGGTTTGTGATTGTCGAATCATCAAGCTAGCCACTTGTCACTACTTTTTCACAATATTCCGTCCAGGACAACTCATTTTTATTTTAAAAAATGCGTGAATAAAGGTCCTTTCTGCTCCATGGACACTTCCTACCCCTTCGATCGTTGTTGACCTAGTCATATATAAGAATAATAAACCCCGTTAGTATGTCAAACGTGTTCCATGTTAACTTAGAAGATCTTTAAAGTGGTTACCTCGATAAATCAACACCGCTCACAAAGCGAGGCCGTGTATCGGGTAATGCGGATTGAAAGAAATTCCCCGCGAACGGTCGGCGGACAAACACTGCGCTGTGGAGTGTAGTTGTCTTTTTACCCGACTTTGGCTAGCCAAGAGGGTTATGTGTTTAGCAGTCTGTATTACCATGTATGTTCCACTAAGTATTTACTGGTAGACTGCCCTGGCTTCGCACGGGTGGCCATTTTTAACTTATTTGAAAATATTTTATAGCCTATGTTATTTGGAAAAATGTAAAATTTTAATGGTGAAAGAATTTTCGAAAATTTTGAGTTCATTCGTTACATATATATTTTTTTTTCCTCTTTATAATAATAGTGTTTATTTTTCTATTAAAGTAGCTAAAGGTAACAAGCAACAATTCTACGTGTTAGAAGAAAAAGTATTTTTTAGCGGCTTTAACTGCTATGAACGGCTACACAATTTCGCAAGAATTCAGTCTGACGCTAAATTATAAAAACCATCCTTTTGCAGGTTCCTGCATTTCTAGTAAATATATATACTATAAATATATGCAATACAAAGTAAGCTGGGACTTCGCAGATAGATTACCGTCTCCATAAAATGTAGCAAAAATTTGCATTTTAACGGCTTATGAAATATTTTAAATTTTACTGGTTGTGATATTGTGTACCATAAAAACTAAGTGCATATATCAAAACTTCAACATGAAAAAGCTTTAAAATCTTCGAGAATATTCTACAAATGTACTAAAGATTAACCCTATTCGGGCCGTGGGCACCGACCGCGCTGCCAGTAAGTCAACACGCCGGAATCACGGATCCTGTATCGGGAAATGCGGATTGAAAGAAATTCGTTGCACGACGGGCGACGGACAAACAGACCGGGATGTGCGCTGTTCGTGTAATTGTCTTGGAGAGAGGCTTAATGGTATTAGGTAGGTATTGCATCTGATTTAACCACCAGTCTCCAAAGGGTGCTATCCTTAAATCACTAAATAAAGGTCACAAGAGGTATCAAGCCAAGAATTTGTAGATTCATTATAACTAGTGATCGTCCACTGGTCGAAATTCGACCATTATTAGTTTGATTTTCTTTTTAATATGTATTAAAATATTAGCTTTCTGCAGTCCTTCTCCATATAAACTTTAACTGTGCCAAATCTCATACTCCTCCGTCCGCGTAATTCTCACAAAGAGGAGTACAAATTTGTTGCTTTACGTATTATGGCTAATTGTCTATGGGACATGGCTCATGATCTATGGATATGGATATAGATGGTGAGGTATATATTTACAAAACTCGTAATTTTAAAGCTGCGGTTTGCATCACTAAGAAGACCTTAGTGAATGTTGCCTTGAGGCAATGTATTGATAAATTAAGAAAACATACTTTGGTTGACACAGTTCAACCACAGTCTATCTATACTAATAGAGGATCTAATAAAAATCAAGTATTTCCGAGCCCTGTATAGGATTTGAACTTAAAGAATTATCTTAGCGGAACATTGTACAAAAGTGCAGAAAGTTTCCCCAGCAATAAGTCAACACGCCTAAGTCACGGAGCCTGTATCGGAAAATGCGGATTGAAAGAGATTCCCTACACGACGGGCGATGGACAAACAGGCGGGAATTGTGCTGGTCGTGTAATTGTCTTTGGAAAAGAGGGTAGTATACTGGTTAATGTCTGATGCATTACCTTTGGGGACTAAACAAAAAGTACAGAAGTATTAATGTCAAGAATCGGTACCTACTAACTAACTAACTAAACTTCACGCCACTTCCCTAGCGGGGTAGGCAGAGAGAACCGAACGCCATATGGCACGATCCTTACACACCTCACTCGCCTCTTCAACATTCATGATCCTTTTCATACAAGCTCCACGGTTTTTATGACTCCTAACATCACCTTCTGTTCTGTTCTGCACAATCGGTACATATAATGAATTAATAAACAGAATCCTTCTAGATAGTAGACTATGTACAGGGGCTGCGTTTTTTGTATACATTATTTGTAAAGATTCGCATTATTTTACCCTTAGGTAAATCTTGGACTATGTTAATAAAACATACTAATATTTGATTTGACACAAGATCAAAAAAATCTGATATTTTAAGACGAATTAGCTTAGCGGAACCTTGTATAAAAGTACATCGAGTTTTACCAGCGCTAAGTCAACACGCCGGAGTCACGAAGCCTGTATCGGAAAATGCGGTTTGAAAGAAATTCCCTACACGATGGGTGGCACAAACAGACCGGGATGTGCGCTGGTCATGTAATTGTCATCGTAAAGACGGGTAGTGGCGTGTTGGTTAATATTACATGTAATAGTGTACCTGTAGTGCCTAAACAACAGCATATCACGTATCAAAGTATTTTTTTTTTAAATAAAACACATATAACATTTTAGACTGCTAGTTGTGTACGGACGTGTATTTGTAAAGAGACTGATAGAAAAACAAAACTACATATCAAAATTAAATAACAATAATTATAAACTTGTAAGTACAAAAAAATACATACACACTTATCACCACGCCAATAATCCCCGAAGGGAAAAAAATTAATAAATAGAAAGTATATAAAAATTATAATGCCAGCGCGTCGGCAACATGACATCGATAAGATAATCAGATTTGTTTTAATAGAATCCTTTATTTTTTTGCTATTTGTATCTATATGTGATAGGTGTCGTAATCTATAGGTGGTAGCGAAATGTTCATATCAAGTATTTGTATTGATTCAGATTGCATAATTTGATTGGGTGATTGTTAACCCATAGTATATGTTACTTTCAGGTAACTTATTGATAAATTAAGAATCTCTGTGGTTGGTTTGTATGTATAGTATAGACGATTAAAATGAGGTATTTTCAAATGCTCCGTACTATATGAGACGAATGAGCTCAGCGGAACATTGTAAAAAAGTACAGCGACTTTCATCAGCGATAAGTCAACACGCCGGAGTCAGGCCTGTATCGGGCGACGCGACTAAAAGACATTCTCCACACGAGCGCTCGACGCGGCAACACGCCGCGCTGGCTGGCCGCGCGTAATTGTCTTTCTACGTCTATTTTTTAAATTGCCGTAGTTTAGCAAACAATTTGTGCCTTTGACGATTTTATATGTCTTAACATAATTTGCAATGAAAAGTAAAACGTGTTGCATTAAACTTTTACAAATGCCTTTTATCAGATACGTATTAGTATTTCTAAAAGTGAAAGTTATAAAAATACACGCAATAACTTTCATATTAATGGATCTTTTTTTTTTCTTGTCGTGTTTCTAACATGTTTTGGCTTGTTTCTGACATGACACAAATCAGTTATTAAAAATGATTACCCTACTCGCTCTAAAGAATAAATACTCGATTGATATAAATATGAAAATTCTTTTAGATCAATCAAGACTAAAATAGAGTTACAATAATTTTACACACATAACATCACGCCCATAATCCCCGAAGGGGTAGGCAGAGTCGAAGTGGCAGCAAGCCCCTTCAACCACATTCAGCCAAAAATAAAGCCGGGCTGGGTCAGATGGACAATTGTGAAAAAGCAGTGACAAGCGGCTAACCTGTCGCCTACACAATCACACACCCAAAACCCGATATACCATTAGTCGCCTTTTACGACATGCTAGCCAAGAACCACAGTAGGCATATACTTTTTAAGTCCCAGACCAACATGGGACAGTGGGCTGGGTTGGATGGAAAGCTGTGAAAAAGGAGTGACAAGTGGCTAGCTCGTCGCCTACTCAGTCACATACCCAAAAGCCCGTAAACCATTAGTCGCCTCTTACGACATGCCAGGCAAGAACCACAGTTGGCACATTATTTTTTTTTGTCCCAGATCAACAATATAATTTTACTCTCGTCAATGTTATAAGGAATTTTGTAATTTTCAAACAGTGAACAACTTCAGTAAGTTTCTTGTCAAAGTTGGAGTGACAATAGATAATGCTTTCAAGTAAAGTAATAAAGCTTTGATAAATATTGGTATAATAAACGCGTTGTTAGATATCTTCACATCTAACAAATATTCTATGGTATTATTAAAAGTAGGTACACAGTTTTTATGTATAGGTAAAAGAAGACAAACATTATTATTGAGAACGTTTGACTCATAAAGAGTGCTCTTATAAAAAGTTCAAGCCCCTGAAGTAACAACAGCTTAGTTAGAAGGTAGGTAGGTATTAGAATAAAGACGATAGAACATGTTTACACTTCGATAAATAATTGATAGGATTTGAAATAATTATTCACTATTTCTGTTTGTTTGATTTACGAAGGTTGGATAGTAATAATTTTATTGTAATAAACCACTTAAGCGTCATAGTAAAAGTTGACCTTAAAAGGACAGCACAACTATAAATAAGAAACCAACGTTAACGTTTTAACCTCGAACAGTACCGACACTTCCGTTCAAATGTCAAATATAAATCCTATCTGGTTTTTTAAACGGTTTAATTTATTTTAAAAGCTTTTAGAACGCAAATTGGTGTCACTGTCATGTTTGAACGTGTGCATCAACTGAATTTCTGTTATTTATTGAACAATCGCTTTCAAAATGGACCGGTTAAGTTTGAAAGACTTTCATTTCATTGCACGTTGTTTTTAGAAACGTTTTTTTAATCTGTCTTTCTATTATGTAACGATTTAAACATGTCGAGTTCAGTTAATGTAATTTTTTTACATAGTTTTCACATACAATTGTCCTTATTTCTGGTCGCGGTCAGCTTTAACCATAATTTTTGATTAATAGGCATGTCTGACAATTAAATTTAAGCAAATACCATCGTAGCTTTAATGACAATTATTTTATCTATCCGTCTGCCAATAATTCTTATAGATGCAATAAATAATTCTAATTTTGCTTCAAGAGAAACCTGTGTCATGGGTTTGATAATCACAATATAATATAACCAACGTATCCTGTGAACCGTGAACGGCAGTGTTTCTATTATCTCCCACTAATTATTAATATCAAATATATGTTCTGGTGTAATACCGTAAATGTACTTTGGTTGGCGGTTTGATTTAATGTGGGGTCTTAATAACTGCGTCATAAAGCTCAAATTACTCTATGTTTGCACGGCTTATGTGATCCTTACGAGAGTTGCTAAGTAATAAATAATGCTAAATGTCAGTGTCCTAACTGTAATAAAGGTGGATTTAGGGTACATCCACCTTCTGAACATTATGAAACGTTATATAGTGGGTGGTTTGTTTCGTGCTGCCTTGTTTCATACTTCGAGAAACAATTGGTCGATAAGCTTAAGTTAATGTATCGGAATGACCTTTCATTTAATTTTTAAGACGTCACACACACACACACAGGTACCTCACGCGAATATTGAAAAACAGTTCTCATTTTTGCTCTTCTTTTATTAGTATTTTACTAGAACTATTAATATTTTCGAAGATATCCCAAAGATTTTCTTTTTTGGTTTAATTTTATTAAGTGTTACATTGGCTAAAGGTTGTAACTGCCCCTTTGAGGGGTAGGCAGACGCCTACCCCTTCGGGGATTGATACCAGTTAATTATATTAATGACTAATGATAAAACGTTCAGACTAATCAATAATATCTTTTTTCACAGTTTTCCATCTAGCCCAGCCCACTGTCCCATGTTGGTCTGGGACTTAAAAAGAATTGCTAACTCTGGTCCTTGCCTAGCATGTCGTAAAAGGCGACTAATGGTGTATCGGGTTTTGGGTGTGTGATTGTGTAGGCGACACGTTAGCCGCTTGTCACTGCTTTTTCATAATGTGGTTGAAGGGACTTGCAACTTCGACTCTGCCTACCCCTTTGGGGATTGTGGGCGTGATGTTATGTATGTATGTACTAATCAATAAAATTGTCGTTTAAATATTTTTTTGCAGTGGTATGTTATTTTCTTAATGTTTAAATATTTCACTTAATTAATTTGTAGTCTAATACGTGTACCTAACTTGTACGAACGATTGTTTCAGCTTATTAGTATTAATTCAAGAGCTAGATGTATTTAAAGGGTCTAGTCATGTAATCATTATTCACTACAAGTATGAGCTATTTGAATACGCTTGACCAATTCACATATTTTATTCAAGTTACTTTTGTGTTGACTTAATCGATTTAAGTGATTAAGTAAAGGACTTCACTATACTTACATAATGTCCTTGGGATTCCATAAAGAATGTACAAAAGTGTATACGTATTTGATATCAGTAATACAATATTCTATGTATACTAGTAATTTAAAGTTAAGATATTTAAATATATATATGAACTTATATAAAGTTAATGTAGGAGTTCTTTAGTTGGTATACTTTATGTTACATGAAGTTTAGTTTTGTTTTAATTTTTGCTTTTGTTTCGCTTGGATGTCCAATATTTTTTTCCTACCTTTTAATTTGTAAACTACAAATTTATAAATAGTTTAAGGTCAATTTGTTGCATGATGGGCTTATATACTTTAAATATTGTCGCTACTTTTAGTTTCTTTACTGGAGAAACTAAATAATATTATCACAAAACTAAAATCAAAACAAATGTCTATTCTTATTTTAAATGTAATCAAACATTACCTGTCCTACGACCGCGCTATTAAGCAACAAGCATCTTGAATTAGGACGTTTATACACCTTTACCCAAAAAGGTTTTCCCAGGTTTCATACCAAAAAGGTAGTTGGAAATTAATTTTGCTGAAAGGGCCAGATAAGCCCTGAGGATCGTAAAGAGTGGCATAAAAAAGGTAGCAATGAGGAATGGGTGCGCATATCGCCAGAATATGATGATGGTAGCAGTAAATTACAGATGTAAATAAACCTTAAAATTGTCAGTAAAATTTTTGTAGGGCCGTTGATGATATTAGACTGGGATGAGATAAAACGGTTAATGATATAAAATACCGCTTTAAGGTACTTGCTTAAGGGCTCGGTTGGAGCTTATAATTTTGTAAACTGCGACCGCTTGGAGGGAATTTGAAGGAAACTTTGATCTGGTCTTTGGTTTTATTTATTATGTTGTTTATTGATTTTTGAATTAAGTAGTGAAGCTTTATATTTGTCGTTGTTCTTGCAATCTAGAATGAAGTGGTTTATACATTGACTTGACTGGCTCGATGGCGCATTCGGTAGTAACCCTGCCCTATGCGCCAAGAGTTGTGGGTTCGATCCCCACCCAGTTCAAACATTCGTGTGATGAAAACTTGTGTTTGTTCTGTGTCTGGGTGTTAATATCTAATATTTATTTAAGTATATATTTGTAATACCACTGTTGATTCTGATATCTGTAACATAAGTGCTTAAGCTACTTACCTCGAGTCAGATCAATGTATGTAATGTAGTCTGATATTTATTTATTTATACATTGATATTTGATATTATATGCAGGTTGACTGCTATTTTATTATATTTGAAGCAAAAAGTGCATGTATCTTAAGGATATATATATAAACATCATAATATATGTATCAAAAGAGAAAAGTAAACGTTTATTTTTGCTGTCAAAATGATAAAATCGTCAATTTGTAACTGAGCGCTTTCTTAAAAAATCTCGTTTGGTTTCAGTCGAAAAATGTGATCGGAATATCTCCTGTCAATCAATTTTAATGAGCGTCAAACCATGCTGAAATTATGAAATTGTTAAGGTCGACTTGCAACATCTGATTTAAACTGTAACTCTTAATTAACAAAATACAAAGTTATGGTAACAGTTATTATTATGTTTAACAATTTAAGCGACCATTAGAGCTTTATTTTTAACTTTACCGAAAATATAACTTTTTGGTAAGTTCAATGATAGTTAAATAATAACTATGAATTGGAAATCATCAATGTTCAATAGTTTATACTTTCAGACAGTTTACAACCGTTCCTACATTTGACCTTTAACCTGTAAGTTTGCTCGTAAGAATTAACAATCGTTGAAGTCATACTTAAAATAATCCAAACATAATATTAAACGTTAAGGATAAAACTAAGCAAAACTAAAACCCCAAAAACGGTACACTCGTAAGGCGAATGAATTGAATGCTGTAGAGAACGGCAGCATTCAATTCGAGAATTAAATTAAATAAAAGTAAAGCGCATTGAATTCTCGAATTAAGATAGTCTTAAAAGCTGGCTGGAATCCAAAGAGGTATCTACGTAGATTTTTATAGTGTGAAACGCTTAACAACACAACGAAGGCGACGCTAACGAAACGGATTGACGACATTAAGATCTTATCGCGTTTTAACATTCCTTTATTGACGAACAAACATAACGTAAGTAGTCATTTTATATGAACACTAATGGATTCGAAGGCTATTTTCTATTATAGTTACTGTTTAAAAACAAGCATTTGAAACAAAACACCGTTTGGATATTTCGTATAACACGATCCAAGTTTATAATCAACTTTTTTAACATGCGTAGTAATTACATGCATGAGATATCAATCAATATAGCCAGCTATTTTAGGATAATGGTTATGGAAGCCTTTGTCCTGTTATGGGTCATTAACGAGCTAATCTTTAAAGTCAGGGGCACAATCAAATTACTTTCCTTTTTAGTAATACGAGAAAAGCCTTAAGTAACGAGAAATCTGATAATATAGCTGGGTCATATGATATCAGATGTTTGTTGATAATAATACAATATACGTATATCATCACGCCCGCAATCCCCGAAGAGGAAGTCCAAGGACCAATGAGCTCCTTCAAGCACATATGGCCAAAAATTGAGATGGGTTAGAAGGAAAATTGTGAAAGCTAGAGAAAAGTGTCTAGCTCATAAACAATACATACTTACTACTTATCCTAATATATACGGGAATTACCTAGGAAATTTGATAATCTAATGCAATTTTCTGTATAATCATTGTTAAGTCAAGCATCTCAAGCCGCAGTTAAAACCTGGATGGGTGATCATAGCTAAAACATCTCATGTTTGTTAATGATACCAAGTTCCATAAATTGTGAATAGCAACAACAAAGACCATTCTAATAGCAAATCGATAATCGTGAAATTTGTAATATAAACACATTATTTTATGATTTAAAAATAGGTCCAATAAAATAAAATAAATAAATAAATAAATAAGCCAAATAAAAATAACACCATAAAGAGAACGCTTAATCCATATTTTTGTGAGATTCCTGTAATAGATTTTGCATAGAATGTCTAGTAGCGTATTAGAATATAAAATACCACTAGCTTTGCCCGCCAACTCCACATGGACTACAAAATTAAGTTAAGGATGAATATAGTAGGATCAATGGTGCATTCACCCGGGTATCCCAATAATATATAATAGAGAAAAAATACCGGATTAAAAAGTAGCCCAAGTTTCTTCTAAATAACGCAGTGTTTTTAATAGTGAAAGAAAAAACATGCTTGAGTACCTACTTATTGAGATATTTCATTACAGAGAGAGTAAAAGAAATGTCTTCTCTTCTCTTTACTTTACAGTCCTATCGACTAATGCTATTTGGAGATGGTAGCAATATAGAAACCGGCAGTTATAATGCTTCGTATATCGTATTCTCATTTCCTAGTGAGTTGGCTTTCAAGCCACAAATTAGTAAGGTTCTAATTTATCTTACTAACAACAATTAATGTTTTTCAGCTTAAATCCGTAAAGTGTTGTTTTAATTAAATAACTCCCGGTTTGAACATTTTAGTGCTTCATATTTAAAAACTAGATTACCACGAAACCAGCTCGTCGAGTTTGGAGCTAGGTTTAAATCCAGTTCAAAGTATGAAATAATTTATTTGTTTTTGTTTGACGGTAAATTTTAGAAAAGACAAAGATGCTAGGTTTTATAACCTTAAAGGGACTTAGTAAAGGCTAAAATAAATTGGTTATGCCACTTTTAATTTGTACGCATTTGAAATAATAATCAAATTCGCTGAAATTAGCATCATTTTATAGAACTGTATAGTGACAACTTAAGCATTGTTCGAGTATTCTTTAGACTTAATATTACGATTACGATATTGTGATAAACGACATAAAAATTAAATATAAACCGTACAAGTATTGTTTTCTTTAATAAAAACAGCACCAATTGGGTTTTTATCTATAGTTTTGTGAAGCATATATTTTTGTGAGTTGTGTTTAGTGAAAAGAAGCCATAGAAAATGAAGTAAGGTATGTATTTTCTTAAAACAAGCACGAATAAAATAATAACCTCGTCAATATATGCTTTAAGGATAAAATTGGGTGAATCTCATAAAAGGTATTCGCTGTTATACCCGGAGACACGTTGACTTTATAAAATAAAGACGTAACTTATTTATGAATTAATAGGGTGTTTCTTTATCCATAAATTCTAGACAGAAGTTGTTCCTCGTGAGTTTTTTCTATTTAATTTTTTTTATTAATGTTTGATAATAATATTATTCCCATTATCAGCACAGTGACGTCTCTATTAAGTTTATTTTTCATTTAATTGCGAGCTAGCTTCTCATTATGTTCAAACGTATTAAACAAGCTACGAAAGCTACAATTGCTACGAACTTTGCTACAAATTTGTCATAGCAAACACAAGTTGAATGTGTATTTTATTTTTTTAATTTATTTATAATTTACGACCATATTTTTTTTTATAAAAAATTTAATGGGCAAGTGTGATGTAAAAAATAATATTTAGAAATCTGATTTAATTTTAAAAATAAAAATAACGTTAAACGACTACATCTAAAAAATCCTTTCTACATACAAACGACACGCTCGAAAACCACTATTGAGTCAGTCATAAAAAAATCACAAACTCAAACTCCGATCAACAAGTGCGATTAATGTCACAGCAACACAATTAATGGTCGATTATTATCCCACACGCACGAGTGTCGACCGAGGCGGCGCGACGTCTGCCCGCGCCCGCTTGCGACACAGCACTGATTCGGCATTGGACGATGTTTTCCAAAGGTGAGCAATTCGTTCGGGCTCGGCCAACCTCGGGAAACTTCGGCCAACTCATCTCGATTCGATTGTGAGGAAAGAATTTCATATTTTCGCGAAGTACAGAATTTCCTAATTGAAAAGGTGCTTCAAACTGTAGCGTCACAGTGAGGCCTAACTTTAAATTGAAATGTTTTTGAGTTCGCAATCGCCTTGACTTGATTGGGCGTGGAAGGACGCAATTTTCGGGACACGCAAATTATTTTCGAGCAATTAATTTTATGTTTGATGATAAAATTGAGGTTGAACGGACTTAGGCTCTAAGGCGTATGTTATTAAAAATCTGAATAAAGATTTCTGTACAGTTTTAGATATAACTATCATAGGTATAACATAAATGTTTTGTGTGAACCGAATAATATGTTTTAAATATCTTTTTGTCTTCTATTATTAAATATTTATATCTGTGAAAGCAGTGCAAACACCAGTCTTTCTGAATAGATATTTCAATGAATATTCAAATACATTTGATATAAGTACATTGGTATATTATTGTACCTTTGCAGTTAAATGTACCTATCAAGACCAAAATAAAAGTTATAAAATCTATCTATCCTAAACAATTCTGTTTAATTTTCGTTAAAACAGCAAAGTTACTTGATACATATTTTCCTGAATTCCTTACAGTAAATAGGTTAATGATATTAAAACAAGATTTATTCAGGAAAAGAGCACAGAGAGGTATGAAATTGTTCAGTTCGTTAAACACGCTAGCTCCCGGCTCATTTCATATTCTATCAGGACTCGTACAATTTGTTTACAATTTATTAGGTACATTAATATATTTTCTTTTGGCTTGTTGTACATACATCATCCCAGGTTTGTCTGGGACTTAAAAATAATAAATAAATAAATGAAAATGTCTTCTCTTCACAAAGACAGCAGGAACAAAGGTCGTTTCACTTAACACTTACATTTAGAGTTAGAATGTGTCAACTGTGTTTCTTGCCTAGCATGTCGTAAAAGACGACTAATGGTAAATCGGGTTTTGGGTATGTGATCGTGTAGACTACAAGCTAGCCACTTGTCACTTTTTCACAATTTTCCGTCTAACCCAGCCTAGTTTTATTTTTGGCTGAATGTGGTTAAAGAGCTTGCTGCCCCTTTGAATTTGACCCCTTCAGGGATTATGGGTGTGGTGTTATATGTATATATGTATATATGTATATATGTATAATATGTACATACAGTATTATTCTGCGCTAATTTTCACATATTCAGGGAAAAATTTGAGAGCTAATATTGATTTGTTTGTAGATTTGAAAAATCTCGTCTGGGACAGACAAAAAAATGTCTGTAATACATAAAAAAAAATTGTTAATATTCAGTCGTAAGATTATGTATACGCTTCAGAAACATAATTGTACAGAACTAGTAACATAGGTTTTTTTTATTTTACATAGGACCTGCGTATTTCAAATACCTATAATAATAGACATGAACTAACTAATGACACCAAAATAAAAAATGCTTGAATAAATATGTTAAATTTACCTGTGAACGAATTCAAATCGATAGCTGGTGTAGTCAATGATTTCGCAAATTTCATGTTTGTTTTAGAACGCGTCTCTGATTAATAATAATGACATCAAAAATCCTTTTAGCACCGTCAAGCAATATAAAAAATATAAATTTACAAACTATTTCTTACATTTTATTTCTTATTTATTTGTTTTTGTGCCGAATATTATTGTGTATTTACATTTGCATTATACGAAATAGTTTATACCCTTGATACCTGGAGGTTGGAGCTCTTGAGCACTGTAATACACAGGTTTTTCAAAAAATCTACCCCAGGCTCCAGTCTCTCACAAACGGGGTAGCTGTAGATATTTATATAATTTAGTATTAATGTAATGTAACCTAATTATGAGCGAAAATAAATAAAGTTTTATTATTTATATTATTAACTATATAAAAGACTCACTATACCGACAATAATGTTCATGCAAAGATAGATTCGAGTTGCCACCGAAAAAGTCGATAAAATACGTGTGTACTCGGGTCTGATAATTGCAGTACCCTTTGATTTCTACAATACAGGACAGCTGGTCATATGGTCAGTAACACTGGTCACGAGACTAAAGTTCGTAGGTTCGAATCGCCCTAGGGACAGATGTTTGTGTGACGAACATGGAAATTTTTATTCGATTGCATCAACGTATTTAAGTATATCAATCCGCTACCTAGTATCAATAGCAAAGGCTGTGCTTTGTTTGGAGCTAGAGAATTAGTGTGCCAGTCTAAGGAGCATTATAAAGAGGTAGGATTTGATTGTTTGTTTAAATTGAATAGGCTCTGAAACTACTGGACCGATTTGTTTTGTTTTGTTGATAAATTCTCTCACTAATGGAAAGCTACTTCATCAGCAAGTAACATAGGCTATATTTTATCCCCCTTAGTTCCCGTTCCCGTGGGAATAGAAACGGTAACTATGCGGGTGAAGCCGCGGCACGCTGCTAGTTTATTATCATCATCTTCCTCGTCTTCCGGGCGTTATGTCCCGTGTTTAGACGAGGTCCGCTTAGACCATGATCCAGGATTTAGCGAGTCCGGTATTAACATTCAAGCGACTGACGATCTGACCTTCGTAACCCTAAGATAGGAGAACCAGACAATTTTTGGATCATGGTTACAAATCCAAAGTTGTTTGAATTTGCAGGTTTTATCACGATGTTTTCCCTCACCGTCGAGCTAGTGGTATAAGTACGTAGATAGATTGATAAATAGATTTGAAAAATCCAGAGTTACGTGCCCGGTTTGAACCCGCGACCCTCGGTTTTGTGGCTAGGGTCTCTGACCACTCGCCCAAAGGGCCTGTCTTACTTTGGAATTGGCTACCATATCAATATATATAAAAATCAATGCCACTTTTCGTTGTAATTTTATAACTCAAGAACGGGCTCACCTATTCAAACCAAGTGTTTTAGGCTTTGTTCGGACTATTTAGTAGATGGTTTATGTGAAGTTTGCACAAAATCGGCAAAGCGGTTCTTCATTTATCACTTTATACGTAGCGAAGCGCGTACAGCAAAATATTAGCAGAGCTTTCTGCGTGCACATTTGCATTTCACTGCGATTTATCGAAAAATGGTTATAGCGGTACGTGACACCGACCTTCGTTCCACACATCTGAATAATAAATTTATTGTAACATTTAATTACCGTTGTGTATTTATTATGCCGGGTCAAACGCTATTTGATTTGAATCCTGGCATAAGGTCGGTCTGTGTGTAATTAAATTTGTTTGTTCGTACAGAGAGTGCGGTGGGCTCACCCGGTGATTTTTGCCTGTGTACAGAAAATATTACAGGATGAAGTTTGATGAAATTTTAATCAAAAAGTGTTAAACACGGCCGTAGGTCTTTTTAAACAGTGTTCGCATCACGTTCGCGTCTGGCGAGCAATCTAACTTGTCGGGGAACAAATTGTTTTGTTTGTGTGACGAATTGGGATCAGGTGTTGTGTTTTTGTTCTTTATTAACCAGATCTAGCCTTTTCGTTGTTTGGATGGTTCATCGTTTTTAGATTTTGTCGTAATATGAGGTTTTGTTGAATATACTTGAACATATAAGGATGTAGAAGCCGCAGAAGGCCCAGGCTCACCTACCACGACCAGATTGGTCGTGTATACATGAACAGAAGGTGATGTTAGGAGTCACAAAAACCGTAGAGCTTGTATAAAAAGGATCATGAATGTTGAAGAGGCAAGTGAGGTGTGTAAGGATCGTGCCATATGGCGTTCTTTTCTATCTGCCTACCCCGCTAGGGAAGTGGCGTGAAGTTTAGTTAGTTTTTAGTTACCTGATTTTGGTAAGTAGTAAATATTAATAATAATGGTGGAATATTAATGGTAATAAGATACTTACACAGCTGTTTTTAAATTCCTAAGTTCAGGTGAGTAAAAGCAAATATATATGATTATAATATATATATGATTATAATATATTCGATAACTTTGTTGAGCAAATGACGAGGAAAACGCATTGAAATTGCCTTCTAAACTATGTTAAATTAGTGAAGTTGAAATTAAGTACGCAGGGTTAAAATGTTTATCTTCAGTTAAGCTGTTGAAGAGAATACTATGAAAAGTTTCATGGCCTCGTTTGATAGGTAGCTTTAATTCATATGGAGAATCTTATGGAGATTATCTTATTTGTACACTCTGGCACTGCGCACCATTTAAAGCTCATTTATTCTTGTAAATTACAGGTACTAACTCAAAAAAAACAAAGAATTCGAACGATTCGACCTTCTTCCAATGTTTTTTACAAACGTGTGAGGTCACTGGACGCCATATTGCCGAAGTTGGTGTTTTGACAGCTTAAATAATCAGTGTATTTTAAAATATTTTTATATATGAAATAAATAAAAATAAATGTTATTTCTAGAGTCCTTATACATAATTAAATAATGTGTGATGGCTTTCAAAAACTAGTCAAATAGCCTATTGTCATAAACTCATGTAGGTACGTAGATAACACTCAATGCATAATATATCACCGAAATATTTTGTTTAAACGAATTCAATATTCAAAGCTACCGTTTAACTCCCACAAAACCAATTGGTTCAGAGGTTTATTTACAACATCATATTGAACTTATTTGACCGTAAACTTTGGGGGTACAAAAATAAATTAATCTCGCCCCTCGCATTGTGCTGTGAACTTTCCTAATTCGCGTGTCCGTAACATTCAACCGGAATCCAAGTATTTGATGGAAATCCTGAAGATTGGGACATTACCAGGCCACAAAGAGATTTCAGGCTTATACAATTCGAAACAAATGGCTCAAATTGTTCAGCGGATTCCGAGCAAGTTAGCAAAGTGTACGCGCGTTGTGAACATTGCTTCTGTTTGATTTTATCTAACTATGTACTATAGTTTGGTGACGGCAAATGTTTGATGTAGCTTTGGAGATGTTTCATTAATATTTATTGTATGAGATATTACAACGGAATATCTAAAGTTGTTTTTATCATTACAGGAATATTTTGTTCTAAAATTAGATGATAAGGAGTTATTATGAATAAGCCACTAACAAATAGACTGTCGAAAATTAAATAAATACCTGGTAATAAAAATATTTTACATCAAATGCAATTTTGATCATATTGGGTAGCATGTGTCTTGGTAATCTCTATCTATCTGTACTAAAATTATTGTATACAATAGGAGATAAAATGTATCATTTCAATAATATCCGGGATAAAATATCCGTAAGTTCTATATTCTATAAACTAATAATTTTTTTTTTTTTTTATTTTTTTTTTTTATTTTTTTTTTTTTTTTTTTTTTGTAACTGCCATCAGTCGATGACGACTATTATCAGTTTAGTTGTATTTCTTGTTTGGCATTTGTGGTCTGGAGGCCATTGCCTCAACTAGCCACTTAGTTTTATCTATATTATAGCTTTTCGTTTAAGCCGTTGTTGCACTCCAGACTTGCTTAACAATTTCTTGGCCAGTGGGTTTGGGTGGGCCGCTAGTCGTTCGATGTAGCGTTTGGTGCAATTTTTTATTTCCTCTTTTACGGTGGGTATGTTGAGGTATTCATGTATTTCGTCGTTACGAGCAAACCAGGGCGCATTGACGATTGTGCGTAGGATGGCATTTTGAGCCCTTTGTAGGCACATAATGTTGCTATCACTGGCGACCCCCCATAACTGGATGCCATAGATCCATATAGGTTTGATAATAGCGTTATATAGCAGTAATTTATTCTCCAATAAGAGAATAGAATTTCGTCCCATGAGCCAGTACAGATTCTTGAATTTGAGATTTATTTCATTTCGTTTTTGCTTTATGTGAGTCTTCCAAGTCAACCGTCTGTCCATATGAAAACCGAGGTACTTGATACATTCGCAGTGTGGTAGTGTGTCGTCGCCTAGATGAACCGGGGGACAATCGCCTCTTCTTAAACTAAAGGTAATGTGATTTGACTTTTGCGCGCTGACTTTAATCCGCCATTTTGTCAGCCAATGGTAGGTTCTGTCCAACACTTGCTGTAATTGTTGACTGGCAATTGCTTGTGAGTCATGACAAGAGAGATAGGCGATGTCGTCTGCATAAGTAGCAATGGTCACATTATCTGAGGTAGGCAAGTCATAAGTGAATATGTTATAGAGAATAGGGCCAAGCACTGAACCCTGCGGTACGCCGGCATCGATGGTATAGAAGTCTGATCTGGCTTCTCCTTGTTTAACCTGGAAAATTCTTTCTGACAGGTATGAGGTCAGGATATTAAAGAGTGAGTGTGGTAGCTTTTCTTTTATCTTGCAGAGTAAGCCCTTATGCCAAACACGGTCAAATGCTTGTTGCACGTCCAGAAATGCTGCTGAGCAGTATTGTTTGCGTTCAAAACACTGACGAATTACATCATTTAGCCGATGAACTTGTTCAATTGTCGAATGTGATTTTCTAAATCCGAATTGGTGAGACGGTATAATATAACATTCATCTAAGCAAGACTTTAGACGGACCAGGAATATTCTCTCCCAGAGCTTTGACAAAACGGGGGTGAGGCTAATAGGACGGTATGACGTGGTCTCATGAGCAGGTTTTCCAGGCTTATGGATCATTATGATCTGAGAAACCTTCCATATTCTGGGGAAATAGTTTATCCTGAAGATAGCATTGAATAGACTGGCCAGAAAAGTGACAGCTTTCCTCGGCAGTTCCTTGAGTATCTTTGGTGTAATAAGATCAAATCCCGGCGCCTTTTTAGGATCTAAGGAACGAATCACACGCGTGACTTCTCTAGGGGACGTCGGTCTTATGGGCAAACACAGCTGTAGATCCCGGGTTAGAATTTCGTCTAGCTCGCTCTCATCAGCCGGGCTATCATTATTTGGCTTAAATACACGGGACAAGTGAGAAGCAAAGGCTTCCGATTTTTCACGATCCGTTCTTGCCCAGGTAGAATCAGATTTTATGGGAGGACAGTGAGCCTGTGACTTGTCTATATTTCTGGAGGCTTTCCAGAGATAATGTTCATTGCGCCCAGTAGGTGATAGTAGTTCTAGGGTAGTTTTTAGTTTTCTATTAGAGGTTTCTCTGAGTAGTATTTTAAGTTCTCTCGTTGCTCGGTTGTACTTTGTTTTATCGCCTGGATGATGTGACTGATGCCACTGTCTTCTAAGGCGACGCTTCTCCTCTATTTTAAGTCTGATTTCCAGTGGAGTAGGAATATTTTTGTGAGATTGGGTCAGACAAGGCGTATTAATCCATGCGCACGTTTGGATTAGGTTGGTGATATATATACAAGCCTCTTCAACTTCATTACTGTTTTTCAATGAGACTTGTAAGTTAATTGTATTGTCCAAATAATTTCGAAAGCCATTCCAGTCAGTTTTATGATTGCTTAGCGTCTCCGGTATTTCTCGTTCCGCAATACTGGCACACAGGTTGAGGATTACTGGAGTGTGGTCAGATGATCCATCGAGACAGGACTCAATACTTGAATAAAGGTGACTAACACCCTTGACAATGTAGAAATCGAGGAGATCTGGCAACCTGTTGGGGTCAGAAGGCCAGTAGGTGGGATGCCCTGATGACCACGTATCTAATTTTATTTTGTCCATGGCGTTTTTAAGGGTTCGACCCCTAGTAACTGTGCAGCGTGAACCCCAATATACGTGTTTGGCGTTCCAGTCTCCACCTGCGATGAAGCGTGACCCAAGTGTCCTGAAATAGTTAAGGTACATTTCTTCGGAAATCCGATGTTTTGGTGGACAATATATAGCCGAGAGGACAATGGGTCCAGCTCTATCCTCTAGCCTTATCGAGGTAGCTTGAAGAAAGGGAGTAGAGTAAGCTTCCAAAAGTGTGTGCTTCATGTTAGATTTTATGACAAGAGCTGACCCCGCGTGAGCAGTACCGTCAGGATGGGGAGTACTATACACATGGTATCCTCTGATGAGGAATGAATTGCGCGTAGTGGTGTGAGATTCTGATATGAGGACCGCGTCCAGTCTATTGTTATGGAGTATCGATTCAAGTTCTTGGATATTTGGTGATAATCCATTGATGTTCCAGGTCGCAATTCGTAGGCCCGCGTTTAATTTGCTAGCTTGGCGATAACAGTAGTCAAAAGTCCCACGAGGGAGCTTATTTGTTGAAGTAGCATGTCAAATTTTTCACTCTGTTTCATTAGTAACACTTCTATGTCGTTACGTTTTTGGGGGTTTGTTGAAGTTTTGCAGTCTATATCAGTTGATTCTGTTGCAGGTGGATCATGAGCCCGTCCAGATACGACGCTTGAATATGTGGTTTTATTTGAATAGAATCGAGGGATTTTTTTAGCATTCGCGCCAGTAGTGTCGTTATCAGGTAGCTCTTGCTGCTTCTCACCAGCAACAGTTGGTATTCGTAGTCCACGGCGACCTTTGTTGCTCTTTCTATCTAGAATTTCCCTATATACTTGGCAGCCTTTATAGTTAGCAGGGTGATCTTGAAAGCATAGAGCACATTTTGCAGGAGTGTTTCTATCTTTTTTGGGACAGTCAGCAGTTCTATGCCCTTCAGCACATTTCACACACCGGAAAGGTCGCATACAGTGGTTCTTTGAGTGGCCATATTGCTGGCAGCGTTGACATTGTACTATCGTTGTCGATTTGCGTGGATCTTCGATTCTTATTCGTTGTTGGTAGATGTATTGGATCGATTTCACCGCTTTGTTATTGATGCCAGGTTCGATATTAGCAAAGAACGTAGATGTTGGAATTTTATTAGGACCATACTGAGCGTTTATGATTTCACCTCTCACTTTATTCCCAGTACCCTCGATAGCTTCTATAATGGCCTCGTGAGGAGTAGTGTGATGCAGGTTTTTAATTACCACTCGATAACATTTCGTGTTTTTTCTTGAGAATGTATGGCCAATGAGTCCTTTAGATCTTATGAGGTCAATTGCTTTCTTGTAACTGTCAGTGGTCTCTACCATTATTCGGAGTAAATTTTTGTTGACAATTTTGTATTTGAACTCATTTGCTTCAATCACAGAATGCAGCAATTTGGTCAGTTCATGTAAGTTATCTATTCCATATAAAATAATAGGTGGCGGCTTGCTTGGGGCTATAGGTTTTACAAGTTGGTCATCTACATGGTCAACAGGGAGACTTGAAAACCTGTTGCTATAAGGAATCGTTTCTGGCGAGGAGGGTTCATCCGAACGAATTTTTCGTTTCTTGCTTGTTGGAATCCGCTGCCATGATGGTGGCTGCTCCTGGCTAGGCTCTGTACCGTCAGCTTGCATGTTAGAAGATTGCACTATGTCTCTGGTTGCTTCCACTGCATTTGGTAGTGCGGATAGGGATGATGATCTTGGTCTGTTTTCAAAGAAGCTTCTATGGAAAACTTGTTGAGTGTAGGCCTTGCGGCTATTTTCTTGTTGTATGTTGAGGTTGCTAGGAGATTTATCTTTTTTATCCATATAATTCCCACGAGTAGGATCGATCAAACCGTCGCTTACAGGGTGACGCCCATTCCTGTAAGAAGGCACAATTACAACGACGTTGGCCGGGTCCGCCGAGGTTGGAGCTCGTCACTGAATTCCCTTCAGCGATTCATCCTATCGGCGCAGTCCACTCCTTAGGATTGGGGTAATTTTTTAAAGAGGTTTTCTTCCTCGTGACCCAGGCGGTTAAGCCAGGATCCCCGGCCTCAATAAAGGTTGCGGGTCGTGAAGGTCATTTCCTACCAACAACAAAAGCGGCTGGTTAGGCCACCAGTCAGGTTAGTTTACCGCCGCCGGATGCTCGGCGTTGTTGTTCATTTGGCACCACCCGGGAGGCACGTGTAGGGTTGTGGTTAGGTATCTCCTACGGACGCGAACAACCTTACCTTCCAAAAACTAATAATTTATAGCGATTAAAACAATCTGTAGCAATTACTTCCCTTTGCACTGAAATTATGTTTATTTATATAAGCTTAAAACTCTACTGGCAAATCGCAAGTACAGATAAAAATTCACGACCTTCACCGCTGACTCACAAATCTAAAAATAACAGGGATAAGCTAGTAAAAGTCCCACACCAGTCTCTCGACGCCCCTACACGATTGTAATTCTCCAAGTGACGATGAAATTGTGAAGAATGGCACCCGTGCGCTTTGGGACATATGCGCTGATTTCCCCCAGAGGTGACACTCAGTAACTTTGGTAGGTGGAGAATAGGCATTAATCTTGAGGGTAAGCGGGAAGAGAAAAATGTCCACCATAGGTATAGGAGCTGTGCGTCTTATACTTACCTCTATAAGACATATACTACGTTAAGAGGTTAGAACATACAATCACGCTTGGAATTTTCGTTAAACCACATTTATGAATGAAATAAATAAATAAATTGGATTTGATTTTATGCAATATAGTGACAAAGTACAAATAAGTGGCTTGCTAAATATTATTATTACACTTAATCTTCCTAGCGTTATATCCCATGCTTAGACGGGGTCCGCTTAGACCATGATCCAGGATTTAGCGAGTCTGGTAATTACATTGAAGCGACTGCCGGTCTGACCTTCGTAACCCTTAGATAGGGGAACCAGACAATTTTTGGATCATGATTACAAATCCAAAGTTGTTTGAATTTGCAGGTTTCATCACGATGTTTTCCCTCACCGTCGAGCTAGTGGTATAAATACGTACATAGATTTGAAAAATCAAGAGGTACGTGCCCGGGTTTGAACCCGCACTCCTCGGTTAAGAGGCGGGAGACCTTACCATTGAGCTACCACCGCTCAAATTATATTATTACACCTACCTAATCATTTTCATCGTGTTATAATAATAAAAATATTATTATTACACGATGAAAATTACTTATTAGGTCTTAAAAATTAGAGCAATGTGGCCACATATTTCCCCTTTTACATGACACAACTTATTAGGTAGGTATCAAGTATCTTGGAGACAGTGCTGAACAAACTATGATAGCTATAAAATTTAAAAGAAACATTCTAATGAAACTATGTTTTCTGACTCAAAACTTTTTTTTCTTTCAGACTATTTACTAATACTTGCGTTATTTAAACGTCTGACTGCCTCGTTGGTCTAGTGGTAGCATGCGGTCGGGCCAATAATTTGTGGCTGGGTATTTCAATATAGAAATTACTCAGTAACAGCCTCGAGTCAAGAAGTTGGCGGTTTAATCACCCCCGTGCCTCGGAAAGCACGTTAAGCCGTTGGCCCTGCGCCTGACCTCTCTCATCATCATGTCGAATTGCTGTCTCACCGGACTATGAGAGTGAAGGAATAGAGAGTGCACTTATGTTTGCGCGTACACTTGTGCACTATAATATCTCCTGCGCAGTTGGCTAATTCTGTTGAGATTGGCCGCCGTGACCGATATCGGTTAGGAGGACATTATTTATTTATTATTATTATTGAAACGTTCAGACGAACTAATAGTTGGTTAATAAATCCTATAAATGTCCTCGTTTATGTCTGTTTATGTGTCGTCAGTTTAAACCCAGTGTTGCAAATGCGAACTTACTTGTCTACACACACTCATTTGCATTGAATCCGCTGAACCCAACACAAGACATAAATATCTACTTCTGTTATTGTGAACAGTTTACATAAGCGTCGAACAAGCGAACAGCTGTCTGAACGCAAGACGTTATCACGTTCGCTATCTCCAGAGAATCGGCGCGGGCGTCGCCGGCTCTCTACCCGTTCATTACTCACGGGCCCAGGTCCCGGCGCCTGGGAATGTGGTAGGCGCCCGCGATCGCTTGAGCAAAAAATGCTGTGCACGTGCCGCCTGTTAACCCGTAGTTATTTACTCTGTTAGCTGCAGAGGATTTTGACCTCTAATGTCGAATTTGGACACGGTTTGTGGCGTGGTTTTTGTAGGTGAGTATTAAGGATGCTGTGCTCACTGCAATCGTTTTGTTCTCTCATAAGATGTCTGCAAATTCAAATAATACGTACTCTTCATAAGAATTATGTTAATGAGCTTACTTTATTGACCTTCTTTGGTATTTTTTTAAAACAAATCTTGACGTGTTATAATTTGTGTTGTTTATGGTTCGAAATGCAATGTAAATAATATAATATGCATACATACATACTTAAATAACAACACGCCCATAATCTCCGAACGGGTAGGTAGAGTCAAAGGGGTAGGAGGCCCCTCAAACCACATTCAGCCAAAATTAAAATTGGGCTTGGTAAGATGGAGAGTTGTGAAAAAGTATCATATGCACCAGTTGATAAATTAAAAAAATAAAGTTTACTCAATAAAGACTAACGGTTTCAAGTGATCAATTAATCTTTCATTCGTTTTACTATTTACGAAATGAAATCAAATTTATCAGAATTACATGGATATCGAGTATTAGTTTTACTTGTTGATGGGATAGGTATTAATGTTTCGTTATTTTAATAAATAAAACTACTTTATTAATCTCCAACAGAACCAAAAAAGTGAATGAATGTATTTTTACTGGCTAATTGATTCTAGATAATTGTATCTAGTTGTATGTATGCGTTGAAATGTAAACATTTTATGGACCTTTAATATGATTTTTCTAGTATTGGTTCTCATTTAGAAGAAATCGATCTTATGTAATTCATTTAAATTTAATACTTTCAAAACGTGTGTCTATTTTGTTTACCAGCTCGCTTGAGATGCAAGTAGCATCTCATATCACCAGCGAAGCGTACTTCGTGTGATGTGACTGAGGGTTGATTAGCTATTATCTATGTAGATAGATTTATTTGCTATCTAAGAAGATACTTTGAAGGTCGGTTAATATCAGCGAGGGGTCGGAACGTGCCTTATCAACCCGCGGCGTCGCAAAGCGGGAATACCTACTCCTAATATTACATCGAGATTTATTTATTAGTTGTTAAATTTGTTTAATGTTTTTAATAGTTTGTGAAAGGAGATTATTAGAACTATTTGAATTGAAATCTTAATTTTACGCTTTATAGACTTGAATTAATTGTAATAAATAATGAGTTTAAAAAATACAAAAATGTTAATACCTCTTTTATCTGTTAAGTCAATGTTTCTTTCTTTCTTAAAAATACCTCGACTTTTTTAATAATAATTTTGAAGACATTTAAAAAACCTTAGCTCGCAACATTTTGCAATCAAAATAAAATTATTTTCATAAGTTCAAAAGTAAGATTTACGAACTAAAAATATTGCAATTACTACACACAAACACAGGAATCCTGCAACGGACGCAAAAGTTAATGATAAAACTAAAAAAAAAAAAACAACAATCTACAACAAAACAATTTAAATTTAAATCGGATAAATCGTTTCCCCGGACAAAGATTAATGCAATTTTCAAATGGGTACAAAAACGCTCTCGTCGATAACAGCTAACGCTGGAAAAAGCAAATGCAGCGTTTAATTTCGCTGAAATTCCGTTCGACAATTAATTTAAATGGACACCTCAGAGATGCAATGAGCATTAAGCCGAGTCCGGACCTGCAATGCAAGCAGTCGGCTGTAATGCATTAATTAGGAAAGTACTGGGTTCCCATCGTCTAATGTTGGTGTGGGACCTAACAAGAATGTGCCAACTACTTATGGTTCTTGCCTTGCATGTTGTCAAAGACGGCTGAAGGTATATTTATTAACCTATATATTAAGAAAGGGGTATCGTATTTAATAAGTAAGGGCTATTTATTTGTTTGTGATTATGTAAATGACGAGCTAGCCACTTATCACTATTGTTTGACAATTTTTCGAGACGAAAACATCACTTTTAGGTTAGATTTAAAATTGTAAAAAACTGACCAAGTGCGAGTCAGACTCGCGCACGAAGGGTTCCGCACCAATACCGTGCAAAAAACGTCATTAAAATTACGTTTGTTGTAACTTAGCCCCCCTTAAATATAAATTTTATTTCAATTTCATTATTTATATTCAAAGTATTTACTTTAATTATACAACTAAATATTCTGTGAATATTTAAAGCGTCTACCTATTGTCGTTATTCATATCGAGCAAAAAACGGCACAAAAATTAAGTTTATTGTATAGGAGCCCCCATAAATATTTCATTTATTCTATTTTTTAGAACTTTTTGTTATAGCAGCAACAAAAATACATCATCTGTGAAAATTTCAACTGTCTAACTATCACAGTTCATGAAATACAGACAGTCGGACAGTCTTAGTAATAGGGTCCCGTTTTACCCTTTGCGTACGGAACCCTAAAAAGTAGTGACGGGTGACTAGCTCCTTACCTACAAACCTGTTACACGATTAGTCACCTTACGACACGGTAGACTTCACAGTTGGTACCTTTCGAGTCTTAGACCACGATTATATTAGTAAGATAAGTATTCGATTTCAATGGCCGTCCGATTTATAGGCACGTTTACTGCCCGACATACGAGTAAACCCCTCAGATCAACAGAAAATGATCCCTAAAAAGGTCACGTGGCTTTCGAACAAAGAACTATGTTCTTTGCTCGTTCGTGACCAGCTGAACAGATCACGCGAGACGTCGTATTGTTGGCTTTCTTTCTTTACCACTGCTGTTAATTATTTTGTACCGAGATCTAATAAAACTTGCCGGGCTACTTTCTTGTTTACGGGTGGAAATAGAGTCGGGACTACCTAATCGTTGTGTAATAAAAAGGTTTATAGCGTTAACTATGTATGGTACTGATTTATGCTCGTGATATTATAAAGTAACTGCGGTTTTATGTAACGAATCCTATAAAAGTTTTTAACATCTGAGTATTTGAAATTTAAACGTTTCAATCACAACACAACTGAACTGAAGGGAATTCATAGAAATTTAGCACAAAATCTTGCGGTGAAGTGGATAATAATTTCGATTCTCCTTATTGTCTTTTTGTTAAATTAACTAAGAAAATAATAAAAAGATTCATACTTACCTAAATGTAAACTAACTACTCGAGCAATCGTCATGATAGTTGACACACACGCTGAGGGCTACAGAAAAATATATTAAGTAGGAATCTCTAACAAATGCTATATCCGAGAAACAAAGATCTACATCAACCGAAACGTTTCCAAGAGACGCTTGAGTACCTAATGTAGATTTTTTTAAATGTTTTACGAGGTAATTTTTAGTTTATGCGAAAACTAAACTTGTCAAAATTATTATTTTAAGCAACTTATTTGTAGGATTTCAGAAAATGAGCACACAAAGTTGTTCAGTTGATTGGCTATTTTGTATAAAAATAATTTTATTTTTTTTCAAATTTTCTAAAATCCTTTAAATTGGTTCCTTAGAATCATCATAGGCGTTATGTCCCATGCTTGGACGAGGTCCGCTTAGACCATGATCCAGGATTTAACTGACTAACTAAATAACTATTGAAGCGACTGCCGATCTGACCTTCGTAACCTAGATAGGGGAACCAGACATCATTTTGGATCATGGTTACAAATTCAAAGTTGTTTGAATTTGCAGGTTTCACCGTCGAGCTAGTGGTACCTATATATACGTACATAGATTTGAAAAATCCAGAGGCACGTGCCCAGGTTTGAACCCGCACTCCTCAGTTAAGAGGCGCGTGTCCTTACCATTGAGCTACCACCGCTCTTTAGGAATAGGATCAGAAAATTGGTTCCTTAGAATAATGAGTTAAGTAAGTAGGTCCGAGGTTTTGCATATACTAATAATAATCATGAATACTTAATGATCCATCCAACCCAGCCCAATGTCCCATATTGGTCTGGGACTTAAAAAGAATATGCCAACTGTGGTTCTGGCCTAGCATATCGTAAAAGGCGACTAATGGCATATCGGGTTTTGGGTGTGTGATTGTATGGGCGACAGGTTATCCGCTTGTCACTGCTTTTTCACAATTTTCCATCTAACCCAGCCCGGCTTTATTTTTGGCTGAATGTTGTTTGAGTCTGCCTACCCTTTCGGGGACAATGGTCGTAATGTTATGTATCTATGTATGTATGTAATACTTAACGATCATATTCACTAATCTACTTGGTCTATATTTATTTATGTTCCCTTGAACGCGTTGCAAATACTGAATTAGTCCCATAATGCGTGGCCATTAGGTTAAATAAACGCTATCGGATTGGGATTAATTAGTTACGCGAACCTAGCTGGAATCGGTGCTAATGACAATTTTCACTCCGTATATTACGTGGATTTTAAGTTGGGCTGGTAATGAGATTATTCGCATTTGCTAAATGAACTGGACTGATATAGAGTTACTTAACTGATAGGTATATAACGATACTAAATTAACTGGCGGTAGCACGCGAATTTATCCGTGTGGACATCGTTTTAGAAGCTTATATGAATTCTTTTGTACCAAGCTTAAAGACTGTTTTCGAAAATAAAATTTTTAGACCCCATTTCATCCTTTAAGGGGTAGAATTTTTAAGGATCCTTCTTAGTGCTCACTTTCACTATATGACTGATCGCTGTGTAAAGTTTTTAGGTTTATATCCAGTAATTGGGTTGTGTGTTGATCGTCAGTCAGTTAGCTTTTATACATTAACTAGCGGCCGTACGTGCTTCGCTACGTATGATCCGCCATTTATTGAATTCATTTGTTACAAAAAATGTGATAAATGAAGAACCGCTCTACCGATTTTGTGCAAACTTCACATAAGCCATCTACTAAATAGTGCGATCAAAGAAAACATTTGGTTTGGATAGGTGAGCCCGTTTTTGAGTAATAAAATTACAACGCAAAAGTGGCATTGATTTATATATTATATTAATTACACTATGTAGGCGACGAGCTAGTTACGTTTCATTACATTTTCACAATTTTCCATCTAACCAGCCGTGTTTTATTTTTTGGCTGCATGTGGTTAAGGGAGCTGGCGCTTCGACTCTGCCTACCCCTTCGGGGATAACGGGCGTGGTGATATGTACGTGATGTGAACTCTGACGTTGCAAATCTTGTGATGCCTACCGTGATTGTATATTATCAGATACACCATATACTCCTCTTTAGTGTTGAAAATAAAATATCAATATTAATCTTAGCAAACTACATTTCACCCCAGAAAAAAAATATCCATAGACGCCCAAAATGTGAAATTACCTCATAATGTGCGCTTATCTTCGGTTCAAGGCCAAAAGAGAGTAATGCATTAGCACAACATGAAATAGGAGGTGCCCTTTTGAATTTTTAATCATACCAAGCTACTAATAAGAAGAACACAAATTTGCACAGGAAGGTTTATAAAGGACATTAAGGTTCGCGAATTTTATGACGAAGAAATTGTTTTTTCGTGTTACTCGGAATTCTTTCGATTCGCTTACTGAGTTTAATAGGTACTTTATTCTACAGTAAAACACGATAAGTACGTACATAGAAGTCGCTTGAACGACCCACTATACTTAATATACCTTTTATATAACTCATGCCTTATATGCGAGAAATTTTAGTTCAATTCCGGGCAGGCGATAAGAAAAGGAATTTTATGGAAAGTTGCATAATGAATAAACTATGAATGTGTAACATTAATTTGATAAAAAGTTAGATAGCAGTCAGTATGTAATGACTGGACTTTCTACATCCAGAATAATGGTTAAGGCTAATCGCGGTTACACATCTCTAGTTATTTGAATGTGTAGGCTTTATTATGATGCTTCCTTCACCGCGGATAAAGTGGTATTTAAATCCATGCATATATTTGAAAAAAAAAACAAGAGCTGAACCGCTCGCCTAGGTACTAAATAGTTACTCGTAGAAGTGTGGAATAAGAAATGAGTAAGTTATTATTAGATACTAGCTGACCCGGCGCACTTCGTAACGCCCCGTTTTTGGGATTATCAATACCTATTTCTTTTTATTACGGGGCAACTTTTGAATTTTTTTCATTCGTAAGAACCTTCATTTGACAATGATAAACACAACTTAAAAAGAATTAGCGAAATCGGTTCAGCTGTTCTCGAGATTTGCGCTTAGCAACACATTCAGCGATTCATTTTTATATTAAAGATTAAGTAAATATCAGTTTGTAGCTCGAAGATCGAAGTTATAAAAAATACTTCAATTTCTGGTAACAGATAAAAATTATAAAAGTCGTGACATTTTAAAAGCAACCCGCTTAATTACGTTCAGTATTAAAACAATTACGAATAAAAAGGTCAGTTGATAATTGGGGCGCGGGGAATTTTCTGGTCAATAAGCATCTGTTCTGGCGGGTATTTCGTTAATTTTTGAGTTACATAAAATCATTTGTTAAAAATCTTCCCACTATTTGTTTCTATTTGTCGTATTGTCTAAGTACTAATAATAATGTGAATACTTAAAAAATATCTAATAATCATTGATACATATCTGTAGAAACCTTTTAGGTATGTCAACGCATATTTTACAATCAAGGTATATATCAATTTGAGAATAAATAAAAGTCTGAATTTTCACAGATCTTGGACTCATCGTCATATTTCTCTTTCTAGTCCCGACTGACACAAAATGAAACCAAAGACCCTGGTCTTTTGTCTATTCTATTATTATGTGACAGTTTCGGATTACAACAAAATTCTTTATGCCACGATAAACCGGTTCTATTTTTAAATTTAGCATCACACTAAAACTTCAATCTTATTCAAAATTATTTGTCCTATTGCTGTCACAAAACAAAACAGCCAACAAACATTAAACACAATCCCAGCAGTCCATTGCTACAATCAGACTTGACCATTAACGGAGTAAATACATCAGGGAGGAATCATTCGTAAAATTCCATTCGGGAAATTCTAATTAAATTAAGGACTCCTGATACAACCAACTACAGCCCTTTATCTAAAGTTCCGGAGTTATTTCGGCAAATCTGAAATATTTGGAGGAAAGAGCGATTGTACACGGGCTGAATCCGAATTGTTTATATTAACTTTACGGTATTCCGGCGATTACTTATTGTTAATTCCCCTAATTGACAGTTAATTTTGTTTGTCGCGTACGTTGTTTGAACACTGAGAGGGATATAGAATGTACTGACTCTTTATTGATGGATAAAAATTTTTTTTTTTTTTTTTGAAGTTACGTTTCAATACTTACATATTTTCTTGTTACGTGCTATTTTAATATAATGCCTTTTATTTCCTTTGCGTTTAATTGACTACTACTTGACAATATGTTATTAAGCTTTTAATTCGCCAACCTTTACAAAATATCTATTACAGTATATGTATATCAGACATAGTAAACTTGATGTTAAAGCATGCGTCCCTAAGAGGCAACTCAAAAAACATAGGTAAGTAAATTGGTTTGCGTTCAATATCTCACATGAAATATTGTTTCAAAACATAATCCCTAACTCCTTAACTGAACCAAAGTAATGTATATAAATCATAAAGCTATTTACTTCTCTACACAGCCCTCTTCAAGGCTAAACAAAGAGTTTTTGTCTTGATCAAACATTGGCATAATAATGGTATATAATTATTCAATACTAGCTTCTGCCCGCGGCTTTGCTCGCGTGGTAAATCGATGAAACATAGCTTAAATGTTATTCTAATGTATAAGCTATACCATTGTAAAGTTTCATTAAAATCCATGCTGTACTTAATGCATGAAAGACATAATAAACATCCACCATTCATCCATCCATCCGTAGAAACTTTTGCGTTTATAATATTAGTAAGAAATAATACTTTAGAGTTAGATTATGTACATGAAAATCAATTAATGAGTTTACCTATACAATAGTGATAATTTAATAATTAATTTAATAACGGAATTGTATAAAATTTTTTCGTTTCGTTTTTAACACATGCATTAAACCTTCCAACTGTAAAGGTTAATTAGGAAAACTTAACTCATTACTTTTAAACGAACGTAATAGATTTTCTATTCGCTTGAACATTTCCGACGGATGCTACTCATACGTCTTAAAGCTGTTTAACTTACAGGTAAACTGCAAGTTGCGAAAGTGAACCGACATACTTCGGAGCAGTTTAAAACTGGCGAAGTATCTTCAAAGGAGTAGCTATCGCGAGTTAGAAGCTAACCGCCGCCCTAGGAAACATCGACGAAAGAGTATTAACAAGCTGAGACCCATTGTCTATGATGCCACAAGAGGGAATTAGGGACGTTTTACAAGGTACGATATGCTCTATTTAATATCTATAGGCGTGTTACAAACGGCTTAAAAAAATGGCCCCGAAATGTATTAGCCCCTTGTGAATGTTATCGTAAATGTTATCTTGAAAAATATTACAGTTACCCCAATAAAAACAATATACATTAAGTAATATTGGATAACTAAATAATATATTGACACTAGCGTCACAATACATTTCAGATTGTGTCATGTATGTTGAACATGCAAATATTTCCAAAGAAATCAGATACAAGAAGTATCTGATTTCTTTGGAAATATCTTTTAATATTAGAAATAGATACAGACTTGCTGTTCCAAATCACATACTTAATAAGAATGATAATTCCTTCATTGGGTTAAGTGTAAAAATATTCAATATTTTACCTCAAAGTCTCTTCGATTTACCTGTCCATAAGTTTAAAATTATATATAAAAAATAGTTTGATTAAAAAGGACTACTACAAAATAGAAGACTTTTTAAATGATACGAATATATGGTTAGACCCAGAATAGGCTGTTTGCCTGCTCTGCTAAACTTACATTGACTAAGAAATTTTAACTAATAGTTACCTATTATGACTTGGCATTTTAAAAAGAGTAACTATCGAGTTTCTTGCCGGTTTCTTCTCGGTAGAATCTACTTTTTGAACCGATAAATATTGACCTCATTCAGACGATTTATAAGGCCTACGTAAGTAAAGACTAATAATTTAATTTTATAAACATCTATAAAGTACTATTTACTCAATATACCGTTATTTAATTCAGTTAGCTTGACGGTGAGGGAAAAAATCATGAAAGCACATTTAGATAATTTGATTTATAGCCATTTATTACTTTAAGATATAACACGGGCTGATCTACGGAAAAACAATATAAATCTCGCGGTAGTCCCAATAGTCTGCCTATAACAGACCTAAAATCAAGCGAACGAACCGCGAGAAAAAGTAAGTTTATAATAAAATTGAAGGTATACGTCTCGTTACCGTCACGGCTTCTTGTAGCGCCGTGTAAAGGCCGCTCAACACTCAAGCCGGGTCAGATATCGCCGCGATATGGCACGACTCAACCCGGCAGCACTATGAAGCTGAGTGATAGATGTGAGCCTCGAAGACTAGCTTCCTGTGAAATTCACAGTAGTTTAAAAGCAACAGACCAAGGTTCACGCGGCCAAAAGCTAGTTTACTCTCAAATAAAAACGTATATATCTCGTTACCGTCACGCCCCTTCCTCGTGTCGTGTAAAGGCCGCTCAATATGCTTAACCGACTTTCGAGCCGGGTCAGATGTCGCCGCAATACGGTACAAGTCAACCCCGCAGCACTATGATGCTGAGTTATAGATGTGAGCCCCGAGGACTAGCCTCCTGTGACATTCACAGTAGTTTGCCTGCAACAGACCAAGGTTTACGCGGTCAAAAGCTAGTTTATAATCAAATTGATCGTGTACGTCTCGTTATCGTCACGGAATCTTCTCGCACCGTGTAAAGGCCGCTCAGCTCGCTTGTCCGACACTCGAGCCGGGTCAGATGTCGCCGCGATACGGCACGACTCGACCCCGCAGCACTATGACGCTGAGTGATAGATGTGAGCCTCAAAGACTAGCCTCCTGTTCATTTACTTTGTCTTTGGAACTATCAAAGGTTTTAACTAAATTTACGGTGAAATAGGCACGATTAATGGACGGTTTTTCAAATATACGACACAATTTCCAAACGACATCTTTATGTCATAAGTACAATTTCTGAGAGACATTCCTTTTAAATGATATCAGTCAGTTAATTCTTATCTGTCTATTGATAAATCGGGCCTTAGAAAAATAGCAGATGTAAAAGGTGAACCTTTTGAGACAAAGGTTACATGAATAAAGTTCTATCCTACCGAATCTATCTATTATCTAACTTTATTGACAATTTTACGTGAAACGAGCAGCGAAAAAAATTTCAGGTTTCGGATTTTGTTTATAATTGGGTTAATTGGTCTTATATGTGACTTAAATAAAACCACAAAGTAACTTTTTTTTTTTTGCTTAGATACAGATTTACGCCGCTTCAAAGAATTGGAAAAAAATTAGCAATGGATTTTTCGATAGCTTTTTATGCAGTCAATCAAATGGATAAAATAATAACTAAGTAGTGTTTCTTGGAGATAAATATTGTTTTTCTTTAGTAATTATAAAATTTTAAAATTTGTTTTTTTTTTATTTACTTAAACCGGAAGTTAATTTTTAATATTTTTTTTTCTAATACTGGCATTTTTTATTTTTAATATTTTTACTTAAAAATAAAGCTTATATTATGGACATATTATGTAAAAAATAAAATTGACGGTGTCTATGCTTGTTTCGAAGATACATCAACTAAAGTACGACGATGCGGCACGACCCGCTGTACTGAGCGGTTTCTTAGTGGGGGTATCTTACTCCGCAACGAAAGAAAATGAGGCAACATAGATTTTAAGCCGAGTACTCACTAATATCTTAAATTAAATACCAACCCATAAACTCTCTAACCCTCATTATATATTTGGATTAGTAACCCAACATTTAAAAGTACGAGATCCGGCTGCAGAATTAGTGCACTTATCGAGTATTTGCCAAAAAACATTTTTTACGCATATTTATGACTAGGAGAATATTTATCTACCAGGTTACCTATCAAAATGTGACCGCTAGTATTTTTAATGAAATTATTGTTATTTGATTTTTGGGAAACGACTTCATTTACTTGTTTTTTTTTTTTTAAATATCGTCCACTTTACAGCAATATATACAGGGTTATTGGAAACACGTAGCGACCCCTTTACGGGGAGATAGTAGTGTCCATTAGCTATCAAATCGCCCTCAGTTCGATAAGGCAAAAATGTACTGATTTCGAAAAAAAAAATGCTTCTTTTTACAAGAAAAGTGGGTTTTTTCAAGAAAAGTGGGTCACGCTACTTCAAACTGGACTTTAAGAAAAAGTTTACATATTCAACTGTAGCTTTTGGTGTTTTTAGTTTCCTAACACCCTAATAATACAAAAAAGAACAGAAATGTCGTACAGTTTGTGTATTATGACTAAAATCTAAAAAGTTCATATTAAGGTAAATATTAAAAATAAAAAATTCCAGTATTAGAAAAAAAAAATATTTTAAAAATTAACTACCGGTTTACTATGTACAATTATTTGTCTCCAATAAACACTACTTAGTTATTATTTTATCCATTTGATTGACTGCATAAAAAGCTATCGAAAAATCCATTGCTCATTTTTTTCCAATTATTTAAAGCGGCTAAAATCTGTATCTAAACAAAAAAAAAAAAGTTACTTTGTGGTTTTATTCAAGTCACATATAAGACCAATTAACCCAGTTATAAACAAAATCCGAAACCTGAAATTTTTTTCGCTGCCCGTTTCACGTGAAATGCCCCAATAGTCATAATATTTTGTGGTCTAATTTTGAAGGTTACGTCCGTTCTTGGTCGTGGTACGCTTGCATGAGCCTAGATTTAGCAAGTCTGGTCTTAACGCCGGAGTCACTAACATCTGATATTCGTAAGCTTTACAAGGGTACCAGACGAATAAGATTTGCTTGGATTTGGGTTTTTGTCTTTGTTAATGGAAGGTCCGTAATTCGTTTTTGAAAATATAAAGGTGCTTAGGTTTGATCGCATGTAAGACACCTAACCTTATCCAATAAACTAGCATCACTTCTATTTTCTGAGTTATTTTAAGATATTACTAAATTTTAAAAGATTTGTCAGCTACACAAGAGTGGCTTATGTTATAAAATTGGCTTTTTTTCATTTAATTTTCAGAATACAGTGTACTTAAAGTACATTAGATATTTATGGCCATTGACTAGACATTGGCTTATTTGTTTGACGAAACAAATTTAACATTTCAACTAGTTCATCATCATCCATCAGCCTACCCTCGTCCACTGCTCGATATAATTGTCCACCTAATGATTGCCACTTGAATCAATATATAATACAGTGTTACTTTAAAGAATCCGTCTTTGTTAAGAGTCAATATGCCCTATACTCACACGTATTCCAATCAAAAAAGTAAGTCGATTACGGTAATTAAGATATTTAGGAAAAAGGAAATAATACTACCAAGCCGAAACCTTTTTATATTTAATAGGAGCACGGCAATTAACTACAACAATCATAGTATAAGAGTAATTTTTTAGTCTGGTATTTAAAAATGTTATATATGAATTACTGTGAGAAGGATTTGTTAAAATTTGATTGGTACGAATACTTATATCAGCTTTGATCAGTCATTAATATCATGATGTACTTATAAAGAACGTATCAATTATGTTTTTTGTCTAGCATGTCGTAAAAGGCGACTAATGGTATATCGGGTTTTGTGCATGTGATTGTTTAGGCGACAAGCTAGCCACTTTCCATTAATTTTTCACAATTTTCCATCCAAACCAGCCCAGATTTATTTTTGGCTGAATGTGGTTAAAGGGGCTTGCTGCCCCTTTGACTCTGCCTACCCATTTGGAGATCATGGGCGTGATGTTATGTTAATAATTAAACTTATGTAAACATTATCCAATTCACCGGGTTCCTCTGACGCTTACTTTATTTATCAAAACTTACTAATTATTAATTATTCCAACTAAAGAATGAAACTTGGAGGACTAGAAAAAAAAATTATAAGCCAACCAAATTTGAATGCACGGTTGCATAAAAATAGAATAGAAAAATAAATAGAAATAGAAATATCTTTATTCATGTAGGCTCCACAAAAGCACTTATTAATAGTCATGCAATATATACTTAAATACGAATTTAATTGATATTGAATGTTAATGCAATATATACTTAAATACTAAGCGGTGCAACAACAACGAGCAAAAGAGCGGTGGTAGCTCAATGAAGTGGACCTGTTGTTTTATTCATCAATACAAACTGTCAATCGGCTTACGTGGATGCCATCAGGTAATAAAATTAAGTTTTAGCTGTGACATAAAATCCCCATAACAAATGTCTATTGGCAATTGTAATAGCACATAGTTTTAGAGACTGTTAACGATCGACATACTTAACACTTATTTTAAAGTTTTGATCAATGTTGCACTAGGTTTTTCTCTACATAGTTAGAGGAATACTCGTAAATAACAAATATGTTTGTGATATATCACGCTTAAGAAAGCGTGGTATATCACAAACATATTTTTTCACTTAATAGTGTCTTCACTTAATTGATTGTGATAAGATTTGGTATGTTAGTTTGATACCTAGCGGAGGACATAAACTACTTTTAATACTGAAAAAATATATATAAATATATATTTCGTATAAAGTCCTATAATGCGTTACAAACGCATTCTAGAGTCCCTTAAACTGCGACTGTTGTATAGAAGGAACTCAGGCATAAAATATTGTATATTATTATACAATACTATTTTAATGCCGTAGGTATTAAATATATGTAATGCACCTATTGTTTATGTAAAAGTAATATTAAAGAAAAAAAACCCTCCTTATGTAACTGTATGTCATTAATAAAACAATACACGATCCCCAGAAGTGGGCACCTCAGATTGTTTTATTCGCCAACACAAACTGCGACTCAGCTTACGTGGATAACATCAGGTAATAAAGCAAACTTTCAGCTGTGACATAAAACGCCTATTGTCATAATAATATATAACACGGACTGAATAAAGGCAACCGCCTCTCCGCTTCTTCTACCCAGTCGCACCATAAGAAATCCAATTTAACTTTGTCGCCGCACAAAATGTTCCAATAGAAATAATTTCGTGAAGGACTCCGAACAGCTGTACAATTCAATCAGTGAGAGACTTCTGTTTTTTTTTTATCTCCCCTCCAGTATTTTCTTTACGTCTCGTAAAAGTTAGTTAATGTTGTCAATACTTTTATCACCTGTAGAGGTGTTGTCGAGTTTCGATGGTTATTTACGCGCTTCGAGGGTCCGCGTTAATATTGTATGCCGGTAAACGTACACATTCTTGAGAACCGGAGGTAACAATGTTGCGAGAAGTGAAGTTGGAAGACTTAGTGGGATGTTGGTCGCATCTGTTTGATAATGCAAAGCGGGTTCTTCTGTTCTTAAGAGGTGCATAAGTGACTTCGTTCCGTAAATTAGGTTGGATGTTGTGTAGAACATCTAAGTATGTCTACCCGTCAGCTAAGTAGCCCAAGTTCACGTTTATTACTACCCAAGGATACTAGTATTTATAGTGCAAGCATATTACACACGTAGATTGGCTGTAGAGAATTGGTGTGCTAATCTGACCAATAATAAAAAACTTGACAAAATCAGATTGCAGTTTCTTAAATGTAATAACGAGACTAGCTTCATGATCTAACCAAACCTCTGGTAGTAATAATAACACGATATAAATAATATTATATAAATAAATATAAATACAAACAAATATCCGACAACATCGCATACTTTGATCTGACTCCGAGCTAAGTAGCTTAGGCATTTGTATTACGGATATCATAATCAACAGTGGTATTACAAATAAGAACATATGTTCTTAAATGTTAGATATTAAAAGCCAATATTAACGGATACAAGGAGGGTGGCGCCAATTGTGTGAATATATTTGTCTATCTGAATCAAAATCAAAATAAGATCAGAATAAAAAATATTTTTATTTGTCTGCTAATTTTACCAGTTAGGAGTATAAAGTTGCAATATAATTCAAAAACTTGAGGTATTTACAAACATAAACAACAAGCCAAAATAACAACTGTAATCTGACAAAATCCCGGGAACTCTTAATTTAAGTATTCAAAGTGTCTTACAACTTGAATTTCTCAAGGTCTTAAGTAATAAACTAACCAGCATTGTAATTAACACAAAATACAATCAAAACCCATCTCCCGAAGTGCCTAAGTAATTTAATAAAACAAATTAGCCGCCCTGAAAACTTTCTTTGGCAGAAAGAAATTCGAATCTAATTCTGTAATCTTGATAAATTTATTTTATTTATTAAACGCGAGTTCTTAAATTTCACTCCTCGTGTACAAATACGAAAAATTCCGGGCAAATGTTTACCTTCCCCGATTATTGAACGCGACTTAATTTTATCCAGTGAATTCTTTTTCAAGGTTTTTCCTTCACCTGGGGTCAGTGTTTTGTTTTCATCGTGGCTTATTTATGTGTCATTCTGAAGTAAAAGAAATATTTTATCAGAATACAGGTCTACCAAAAACCAAAAGTCTTAATAATTGATAAATGTGAGTGTTATTAACTGTCGTCGATGCCGATACCTATTTTAATGTCTAGGGCCTTAACCATTCTTGCATCTCATTTAATTTATTTCTTTAAAAAAATCTTAGGATGGTGGATGATGTATTAAGAGTAGACTATAGGGTGAGTCGGAATGTTGCATTTTCCGAGAGAAACCGGTAAGAAAATCGGTAGTTACTCTTTTTATACCTGATGGAATACACAAAAATATATAATTACAGATTATATTAATATTTATACCAAGTCATACAGTTAATGTTCGTCGAAGATCTAGGCGAGTATTATTAAAATTAAAATCTATACCGGAGCAGACCAGCCTCTGAAGGTGACACTTGTTCACACGTGTGACGTATGTAAACCGCCACCAGCCCTGAATCCATTGAGTGCGCATGACTACTCAAGCTTCCCTATCATTAAAAAAAAAACAACAACAAAGAAAGTCCTACACCAGAATTAATTAAATGTACGAGATGGTGTACAATTTATTAAATTAATTCCAGAATGTTTCATTATTAGGATAGTCGTCAGTCGTGTAAAAACCCTTTTTTAACAAGGTATTTTTAATTCGCTGCTTAAACTGCGTAAGGGGTAGATTGAAAATGTCTGCGGGAATTTTATTAAAGTAATGCATACTTTGCCCAATATAGCGCGCATGACAATCTTTGCAGTAATCGCGGTATTGCGATTTGAAACAAAAGAAAAAAAAAAATTTATTGACCACAAAACAGAACAAAAGACCAACAAACAAACAGACAAACAAAACAAAATATACATAAAAATAACAACAATAATATATATATAATATGCTATTCATCATAAGAATACGAGGAACGTCGGCGCTGCCTGACTAAGTGCTTGGAGCCGTGGAGTTATCTGTATGTGACGAATTGTTTGTTTGTGTGAAACTAGGTGCGTTTGACTCGTGGACGGTGATTGTATGCGAGTGATTTTGTGTTCGGATTAGATTGCGTGCATGTCCCTTTTTTATTATTTTTTTTACTTTTGTTTTCTACACCATGAGTACAGGGTTACACGGACCTTAGTCAAGTGCAATAGGGTGTAGGGGTGTTGCTCCAGATGAGAGGAATTTCCTTGTGATTCTACATGTGTTTAAAATTGTGGCTTATTATTATTATTATCAGCTTGCATCCCTTTCGTTTTGTGTAAACCTTCTACTTCATTTTAAAGCCACTTTTCGAGGTGCCTAATCCCACACGAAACTGACCAGTCGAATCGTGTGATGATTGTCAGTCTTTAACAAAGTAATTTTAGAATAGATGAAAAGGTTTTTGAGGAAATTTTAAGATTTAAAATATATAATTACATTTGACTGGCCCGTTGGTCGAGTGGTCAGAGACCCTGGCCACGAAACCAAGGGTCGCGGGATCGAATCCCTTTAGGGGCAAATATTTCGTGTGATGAACATGGATATTTGTACTCGAGTCATGGATGTTTATAAACGTATTTAAGTATCTCTATCCGTTCACCTAGTATCCATAGCACAAGCTTATAAGCTTAGTTTGGGACTAGGGAATTGGTGTGCCAGTCTGAAGAATTAAAAAAAAAAAAATTATATAGGTTTAAAATACAACAATAATATATTGCTTTACGTTATTGGTCTTCTTTAAATGTTTATTCAACCAATCATATTAAATTATTCATACTACGTTTAACGTTTGGGGTTTACCCCAAGAACCGCTCTATAAAAGAAAGCCTACATTTTTAATCATGGTAAATATAAATTACTCTGATAAACTCATCGTCATGACAGCTGGTATCTGAAATTCAAACCTTTCATTAAAATTTGTTAATTACTTGACAATTATTACAGTGTAGGTGGTGGTATTTTGTCTAGCAATAAATTCCGCTGAATATACTTCTTAAGTCCTTGGCAAATGGGGTCAGCTCTATTTGTCACTGCTGTGTCTTATCATTATATCGATTGCAGTCCTTTTTAATTTACTTACCTTGTTTTTTTTTAACCACGATAGTAAGACATAAACCGGGTACTCATCAAGCATCATGTTGGTCGGGGACTAAACAAATAATGTGCCAACTGTGTTTCTTGCCTAGCATGTTGTAAAAGGTGACTAATGGTATATGGGGTTTTGGGTATGTGATTGTGTAGGCGACGAGCTAGCCACTTGTCACTACTTTTTCACAATTTTCCATCTAACCCAGTCGAGCCCAGTTTTGTGTCTGTTTTGGCTGAATGTGGTTAAAGGGCCTTGCTGCCTCTTTGTCTCTGCCTACCCCTTCGAGGATTATGGGCGTGATGTTATGTACAGAAACAAGCGCTTAAGTTAATAAAAGTCTCAAATTTAATCAATCAAGCCCGCATATTCCTATTCGTACCGATTCTAAAAAATACGTACAGCGATTAATAATGGCTACTATCTGATAAAAAATTGTGTTACTTCGCTATATTAACTTTGGAATGTTTTGAATGCTAGCGATTTTTCAGTCGTGACCTATACTAGTACTTATAATATATTTTATCGCTATTGTAAATTTTGTTTTTAAAATGTTAATCTTAAAATCTGTATTAGATACTATTACCATACCTTCAAGGTGATTTATATATATTTATCTACTATACATTTGTCATATTCTATCAGTATTATATTGTTTGCGGAACAGTAAGGTCGACAGCTGTTTACCGCCATTTCGCTCGGGGTAATGTAGATTATTCTGTATTTAGAGAACTGAACTTTTAAAAATTCTGTATTCTTTTTTGTGCTCCTGTCAATGACTCCATAATATTTGATAATGATCAGCTGAGTTTTTAAATATGAATCACTGGGTGTCTAAAAATATCAGTGTCATATAATAGCTCCACCGACTGCATCATAGTTGTATAAAAATGAGGGAACATTATTCCGCCGCAGATAGACGGCGCGGCGCTGCATTACCGCAGAATAGAATCACGTAAAATATGATTTTGCCGAACGTGTCCCGCGGTTACCGAACACCTAGCGCGCCGATACAACTTGTTCCCATCACCGTTACTTCTCGATATTAAAATACTAGTGATTTTTGAGACGTTGATTCATTCTGCAATGGTGATCATTTTGTTTTGAAGGGTCGTTTAATGTTGTATTTAATAGACTTAAAATTACTTTAAACTGTCGTCTATTTGTCAGTCGATTATTCGGACATTTAAGAATGTTTGCGTATACCTATTAAACATAGCAAAATTTAATTTTTCGCGTAAAAGAGAGACCATATACTGTTTTTTTGCGACTTCGCTTGCTTAATGTATCACGAGAATGAACTTTTACACAATTCTCAACCCATTTGTGTTTCATTGACAACGTTTCTGCAAAATTTTGCGATGGTCGGCTGACTTATCCAAACATAAAATACACCGCGTCTAAAAAGATGAACAACGTCATAAAATAGCGCTTCCGACTGCATCATAGTTGTATAAAAATGGGGAACATTATTCCGCCGCAGATAGACGGCGCGGCGCTGCATTACCGTAGAATAGAATCACGTAAAATATGATTTTGCCGAACGTGTCCCGCGGTAACCGAACACCTGGCGCGCCGATACAACTTGTTCCCATCACCGTTACTTCGCGATATTAACTTTGGAATGTTTTAAAATACTAGTGGTTTTTGAGCCGAGGCCTACTAAATCATAAACGCAAAAATTTTTATGGATGGATGTGTGGATGTTTGTTACTATCTCACGCAAAAAGTACTGCATGGATTTCAATGAAACATTACAATAGTATTACTTATACATTAGAATAACACATAAGCTATGTTTTATCGATGTACTACGCGAGCAACGCCGCGGTCAGAAGCTACCTAGTAATAATATATTTTTTTGTTAATCTAATTTCTGTTTTAAGGTTTTGTTCTTTAAGGCGGTATTGAATAATATGTCTTAAAATTGCTTTAGACCATATTTACTAAAAGTAAGTCGTATATCTATCAGTCAGTTAGTCCCACATTTAAAAACTTATGCTTGAACCAACGCTAGATGATAATTTTTCATTTGGTAAAAAAAGTATTCCCAGTAGTTTTTTTTATGGCTTTACTCAATTTCATAAAGATCTTTCAATAAAACGGGAGCTGTGAATTGTCTGAAGCTATCCTTTTTTGTGCAGAAAATGTGTATGGAAAATTTGAAAATGATCGTTTTATTATTTAAGTCGTAAATGAGTTAAATAATAAATTTAATAAATGATTTATATGAAGTATATTCGTTAATAACAGGCGACAATAAACTGAAAAGGATCATAGTTAGAATTAAACATAAAACAACAAACTAAATAATATCTCAGACAGTAATAAATAGCTTAGAAGCCCAGACAACAAAAACATTACAAAAAATGTAATATACATATTTTGGCAAAATAAAAATTCGTTTTGCAAATTACATTCAAATAACTACAACTAGCACATAAACATGTCAATAGTAATAAATAAAATGCGTACGTATCCCCTGGGGTGGTATGTTTTCAATGCGTATTGCTTTGGGCCAGGAAATAAGCGATTTATTCGATTTGTACGAGGGTGCTAGAAGCTAAATGGGTAAAGGCCTAAATCACTAAGTCTATTAGTTTAAACAACTGCAACTGGAATTTTAAAGTGTATGGATTTATATCACTGTTTTTTTTTTTTTTTTTTGAGTGTGAGTGAAAACATCGTGATTAATCTTGCACATTCAATTGGCTATTGAACTGTGTGTAAACGATGATCCAATTTGCCCGGTTCTCTAGTCTGAGTACTACGAGGGCCAGCAGATAGTCTCTTTAAAATAAAAGTCTAGCAAGTCATCATCATCTTCTTAGCGTTATGTCCCAGGGTCCGCTTAGACCATGATCCAGGAATTAGCGAGTCTCGTTATTGCATTAAATCGACTACCGATCTGACCTTCGTAACCCTAACAGGGGAATAGGGGAACCAGACAATTATTGCATGACATGGTTACAAATCTAAAGTGGTTTGAATTTGCAGGTTTCATCACGATGTTTTCCCTCACCGCCGAGCTAGTGGTATAAATACGTACATAGATTTGAAAAATCCAGAGGTACATGCCCGGGTTTGAACCCGCACTCCTCGGTTAAAAGGCGCGTGTCCTTACCATTGAGCTACCACCGCATCGTAATAGTCAATCAAGTATCACTCCATTTTTAACCGATTCGAAAGAAAAGGAGAAGGTTCTCAATTCGACTGATTTTTTTTTGAGTCCCAATTCCATTTACACACATAATATTATTAAAATAATTATCTATTTTCATCTAGTTCTATGTTGGTTTGTCGTTATGTAGGCGATGAGCTACCACTAGTCACTACTTTTTGACAATTGTCCATCTTACCCAACTAATTTAATTTTTAGCTAAATGGGATTCATAAAGCTTACTGCTTTAGACTCTTCCTATCCCTTAGGCGATCGCGGCCCTCAATTTTAAATACATAACATCACGCCCATAATCTCTGAAGGGGTAGGCAGAACCACAAGCACATTAACCACATTCAGCCAAAAATAAAACTGGGCTGGGTTAGATGGAAGATTATGAAAAAGTAGTGACAAGTGGCTAGCTCGTCGCCTATACAATCACATACGCAAAACACCATATACCATAAGTCGTTTTTTACGACATGCTAGACAAAAAACATAGTTGGCATATCCATTATCCATATCCTCCATGGGACCTCAATTTTATTCTTGGCTAAATGTAGTTAATGGAGCTTACTACTCCTTGGCCTCTGCATACCCCTTTGATGTTTGCGGTGATGATATGCCTGTAAGCGTATGTATATAAAAACGCCAGCTGCGCAGCCCCACGGCAACGGTGATGTTCGGATGACATTACCTCGCGACGGCCCCGTTGATGGCCGACCGCCACTTTCATCATTTCCTACGGGCCATATTCATCCGATAGAACGGAGAGGGTTGGAAGTAGTGTCACAGATATTATGCCTTAGATAGAGGAGCATTTATTGTAAGTCGCGTGCGTATTGTGTTCTGTGTAAAAATACAATTACAAAAACGTGTGTGATGAAGGGTCCGAGGGCGTTAATCCTACTAATAGATGAGAAAGTTTGTATGTATGGATGGATGTTTGATACTCTTTCACAAAAAACTACTGAATGGCTTTTAATGAAACTTTAGATTAATAAAGCTCATACACCCGAATAACATATAGGCTATGTTTCATCGATGTACCACGCGAACGAAGCCGCGCTTAGAAGCTAGTTTTATGTAAAGCTTAATTTGAAGCATCTTTGTCTGTACAAATCTTTTAAAATTATTAAACGCTGCGTGCAAATATGCAGCGGATTATAATAATAAATAACATTAATTAATTTTATTTCCACAAAAAGTATATTATACAGGTAACATAATATCTGCTGGTCTCCACACTAGGTTAAGCCTGTCCTGTGGGGAACGAGTCACGATTTTCAAAGACAGCGTTTTTTATTAATTCACAATTACTTTGTATTACCTTTAATACAAAGTAATTGTGGATTATTAAAATAACGTATTTAACAACAACTAACAATACAAATATAATAACAAGTTAAGTTTACATAATTAACCTAATATAAGTTAAATATGAGTTGTACATGTGTGTGTGTGTGAGTGTGTGTTTTAGTTTGGATATTTTAGAAGCAGGCATATTAACGGAGTTTAAACCGCCCCGCATAGATCGTGTTTTAATTTTAATATTCGACACATAAAATTACTACATATTATAAAACTGAGTCCTCCGCCGCGTCTGTCTGACTGGTCGCGATAAACTCAAAAACGCCTGCACGGATTTTCATGAAGTTTTTACCAATAGATAGAGTGATTCTTGCGGAAGGTTTAGATATATGTATAATTTGTTAAGTTTGTATATTGGCTAAAATATAGCGATATTAGTAGGAGGTATCGAAAAAAAATTTGGTACCAAGCGGGCGTCGCCGCAGACAAAAGTTAGTTTCATGTAAAACAACTATCGCTATCTATTATCTTGATCCGAATGGGTGATATTATGTTTGTATTACCGTTCTCTTCTTTCTTCTGTAAATGTGGGTTAAGCACTTATTGTAGGTACCATTTAATGGTTTTAGAGTATCTTCTAACGATCGCAGTTTTTAAAATACGCATAAGTTACACCAGAACCCTGTGAAACATTAAGCTTACCAAAGACCTTAGTAACCAGCTAGCTACAAGGCGTCTTTATCGCGCTCCTGAACTTTATCCTAAGAACTGTTAATGACACTCAAAAACATAATGTAAAACTCACAAGTTACAAAACGAAAGAACACCAAGAAGCCACAAAGGCCTCTCCCTCAACTTGTCAAAGGTGCGCTGTAGTTTGCACAACTTAATTCGTTCCCTATAACTTAGTTTAATTCCAACTAGTCAAACGCAGTTCTCAGGCGGCGCGTTTAATTATCGCTCGAGACTTTGCTAATTTGATACTATGAAGCATGTCTATGTTGTGCTTACTGGGGCGCGTGATGCACAAATGGGGACGTGTATAGCACTTTGTTGAAGTTATCGGAATGCTTACACGTTTGGGTCTGAGGGAAATGTGTGATAGTATGTGTCGCACCAGAGACTGATAAATGTATTTAGTATGATGAAAATTAAAATTACAATTACATTTACATCTTGCAATTATTCAAATCGAGTAAAAACTTCAAAAAATGTAAAAGTATTTGTAGAATTAGTAAAAAAACTTAAAAATCAATTTTGTTAGATCAGATTTTTAAGTATATTTTTTGTTTTTATTCTTTGTTATTATGGTGGTAATTAAAATGGCGCGTAAAATATTAAAAAAAGGATTACCTCCAAAGTAAAAAGTACATAATCTTGTTATTTTTTAAGTTTTTTTTTATTATTATGTCGGGATGAGACCATGTATAAATTCTATAAAAGCCTTTATTTAACCTTTTTTTCCTCTTTTGCTTTCAAAATCGTTGACTCAAAAAAATACTCCAATGTTCAGGTCACTTACCTCTAATTTTGAGGTTGATGTCAATGTGTCCTCCAATTAACTTACTCAACTTTCTTTCGACATCAAAGTTCCTTTTGAAACACGAGCGGAGCGACACACTCAAAAGTTAATCTCTCACTAAAAAGCTCAGACACATTCCACCATTTTACATCTAATTACACCGTGGCAGTATTGAGGTTTCTCCCGAGCCAGGTAATGTATACAATTTCGTTAAAGCATAGTTTAAGGCCTAGAACAAACTACAAACTTCATGTCTAAATGTCAGATTCTATAATAACTATTGAAAATATCGTGGTAAATTGAAATCTTCTTTTGTTGTTAATTTATTTTTATCATTTTTCTTTCATTCACTCCAGTAAAAATTTAAATAAAAACTATACAACCATTAAAGTTTCAACAGATATGTTAGACCGAATCCAGTACTACGGAATACAGTACAGTCATTGTTAAAAAACTGGTTTAATTTACTATGTTACTGGGTGTAATTACAATCAACACATTAATAACTTTTTCAGGTATTGTGTCTGGAGTATCATAGTCACATTTATAAGTATGTCTACAGATAATAAATATTAAGTATAGATATAATTTCAAGTAGCACACAACTCATACTGTTGCCGTCATCCAGAAACCAACGCAATTACATAATCCAGTAAAAGAGATGCAGCTCCAAACGGCAAAACGTGCGCTTATTAAATGATGTCACTTATACCAGCCGCCAAGAAAACCGCACGTAGAGTGAGATGTGAGATGTCCTCATTATACCGGCCGCATTTTCAAATGCAACTCCTTTTCAATTTTACTTTATCGTCCAAATTTATGTTGGCATTTATTTAATTTATATTTAGAAGTATTAACTACCAATGCTAATGTTATGGCCCTTTTGTTTGGTAAACTAAAGCGGACTTCTTGAACTATCGAAGAAAAATATAAAGAGAGCTAAATTAAGCTGATAATTGAATAGATTAATAAATATGAAAGCAATTATTTTTGATGTAACGTGTACAGAAATAAGTTGGTATAGTGCCGTCGTATTGACAAAATGATCACTAAGTGTTAACAAAATGCTTGTGCACTATTTTATTTAGTCAGAAACTATGCCACTTGTCACTACATTGTTACTTGTTACCTAATTTCCCATCTAACCCAACTCCATTTTTCGCTAAATATGGCTTAAGAAGCTCATTGCTCATTGGACTTTGTCTACCCCTAAGGAGATTACACCATATAGGATTGCTGGTGGGACAGCGTGTTACTGTAATCCCTTAATCACGTTGCAGCTATATACTCATACCTTTTTAATTACAACATTAATCCATCCAAAAACACACCCTGAACCTCGTTAACCTCGTTTGTCAAACCTAGACCACCAATTTGTTAAATATTTCCTTCACCGCCCGTCGCCGTGTGTGCCGCGCCTAAATTATATCAAATTTGATTTATTCAAATTAGGCTACGGTTCGTTGGCGAGATATCAAAGCGTCTCTTTGGTAGGTCAACCGCCTGCCGGAGATCAGATGAGAACTTCCTAAACTGTTCCGCCCCGTTGACTTTCCGAGTGACCTTGTTATTTGTACGATGTAGGCTCAAATGATCTTTCCGTTACTATTGGTAGTTCGTGAGAATTGGTGTTCGGCATGTTTTGATAACTTTCGGTCTGGTCGGGCAACCTAAAACCTGTAATTTTTTGATGTCGTTGCACGTGAAAACTTTATATTTGTATATATAATATCACTTTTACATAATCTAGTGACTTTGTTAGTCATTTAAATGCTGCAAAAAGGAATTTTAAGTTAATGACTGAGTAAGTCATAAAAACTGATTTGGAAAACAAGTCTCTTATAGACAGACAAAACACAAATACTTATATACAAATTTTACATTTTATACTATGGAAAACTACACTTATCACTAAAAATTTAAGAAACCTTATAGTATCTACCTTAAATTTTATATATTTTTAGCTTAATTCTAAAAAATAAACCATTGAAAGAAAATATATTTTAATTGTAACTCAGATAAGGTAATCAATTGCTCTTGTTTTCAATAGCCGTCACTTGTTTATGACGTGTACTGCATAAGCTGTGTACTAGACAGTCTTCTTGCTCCTACGAAGTATAACCTGCCCTTTAGGCTACAGCCTACAACACCGGCCTGCTGTCACTGTGACTTATTACTATCACTTCATCTTCTTCATGTCCCCTATCACTACAGCCAATCACGAAATACCTACACACCAATGAGAACACATAGTACGGCCCTCGTCACATCACATCACAAAGTTGCGGATTAAATTATAAAGGTTGCCATTTACTTCACAAATATTGGATCGACAACAATCGCCGCTCGGCCCGCGTGTTTGGTTAATTGACTCTCTTTGATTGTCATTTGTTTAGTTAATTACATATTCAGTTGATTCGTTTGATATGTGTTCCATAGGCTGTGTGTTATTTATAAATTCATGATTGTAGATACGATAACTGGCTTTCAAAATTACAAGTACCTAATTCGAGGCCTATTTTATTAATTTTGATGTATCTTATTTATCATTACGACAGGAATATAAGCTCTAATAAGCTCATTAATCCATAAAAATCGAGTTGGAAACAGTAGTTGGAATACTATGAATTAAAATGACAAGTGACTTATTAACCTGCCGCCTATATACCTACAACTCAATACACCATTAGTAGTTAGTTATGATGTGCTAGGCGAGGAACAAAGTTGGCACATTCTTTTCGAGTCCCCAGAACATCATCAAAATTGTTCTATGCTTTCGTAATGTCAGTGTGGTATTAATGTTTTCTAGCAGTTCCTATTCCTCCATACTGAGTTTGAATGACTGGCCCCTTGGTCGAGTGGACAGACCCTGGCCACGAAACCAAGGGTCGCAGGTTTGAATGCCACTAGGGGCAAATGTTTCGTGTGATGAACATGGTCTCTAGTCATGGATGTTTATAATCGTAAAGTCGTAAAGTATGTCAATCCGTTCACCTAGTATCCATAGCACAAGCATAAGCTTAGTTTAGGACTAGGGAATTGGTGTGTCAGTCTGGAGAATTATATTATTTATTTATAGTATAATTATATAATTTATTAGTCAAGATTCACTAATAATAGTGACTCTTGACAACGGGCTGGTTGGATGATAAATGCTTATTATCTAATACCTATTTTATCTTCTATCTGTCTCTGTCTGCCTTCCTGCATGCCTTGACACTAAGCTCTTTCGTATCGGGTAATTTCAAATAACATAATTCCTATATATCGTGAACCACCTTATATTTATCCAGTTCATATAGTAATTGTATCTTATAGGTGGTTTTATGATAAATACGATACGTGACCTCAAAAAGCATTGGAATATACGACTTTTTAAATGAGAAACGATGTTTTTCCGCTACTCCCTACTCACAAAGAATTCACCGCGGGCGAAATTACTCATTTTTAATATTTCAAAAACTCAATCTCGTTCTTCCAGCCTTTCAAATATGCAATCACTTGTAAAAAAAACTCATTCAACCCATAAAATAATGCTCATTCAAATAATAAAGGAAGAAACGACAACAAGTACGCTGTTCCACTGCGTGCCTGATTAAAATGCGAACACATTTGCGATTCAAATCTTTCTTTTTACTGATCATAAAGTATTCAAATGTCCCAGTTAATATTTCCGACACGTTGTCGGGCGGTGTCGCCATTTTATATATAGATTTTTTTTTATTTTTCTGTCCCATTCCCGCCCTGCGACCACGGGAGATTTATTCCGCTAAGCTTCAGTTTCATCCTTTGCAATGTTGAAAATTACGAATGGGCTGTTAATTGCACATGGATCGCAGCATGCTTTCGTAGTTATGTAAACTTTATGGTTTTTGGCTTATTCTGAATGAAAATTTTATTTGATACTTAATGTAAGATACTTTTTAAGACTCATGAACATCACACACAAACACACGGAAAATTAAGGAATATTTGTTTTTTAATAAAAGTAAGTATGAATGAATATTAATGCCAGTCTTTTACTACGGTCAAACAACAAATTTTGCGGTCATTAATCCATTGTTTTTAAATAGCGTTATTTCTATGCCTCTAATGAGAATATGACAAACATAGATATCATTTATTATGCAACTAAATATAATGTACAAGCATATCCCATCTTAGTTTTGGCTATTTGTAAAAATAATATTTATTTCGTCAATACGGTCTAGTTAAGCTGAGTAGGTAAGTCTCTTCAAATGCACAATTGCGTGAGTATTATCATTTATACAATAATAATCATTTTACAATATACAATATCATTAATACTCTTATATATTAACAGAAGGTGACGTTAGGAGTCATAAAAACCGTAGAGCTTGTATGAAAAGGATCATGAATGTTAAAGAGGCGAGTAAGGTGTATAAGGATCGTGTCATATGGCGTTCGGTTCCCTCTGCCTACCCCGCTAGGGAAGTGGCGTGAAGTTTAGTTAGTAAGTTATTTATATAAAAGGAAGAATGAATAAAAGATATAAATAAATAAATAAATAATAAAATAAATTTATTTCATTGCAGCCAAACAAAATACAGTAGGTTTAACACTGGTTCCCACACTAGGATTCCCTGTGTTGTGGGATCCAGTGGAATCTCTCTCTTCGAAATGCAAAAGGAACTAACTGTAACAGTTAAATATGCTTAATCAATTTTGTGTTACATTTTCAATGACAGGGTAATAGTAGGGTATGTGCAAGAACTTAAATTAAAAACTTAATTAACTAAAGACTTAAATCATCAATATATTAAAAGTGTGTGTATGTGTGTGTGTGTGTTTGCAAATGAGTATGATTGTTGTGTGACTGTCATTTTTTAATTAGGGGAGTAGTAACGAATGTACTTTGTTTGCGTAACTCAGATCTGACAACCAGAAAAGAATATTTAATTCTTCTCTTGCAACTGCAAGAGTCGGTACGTCGGGTAAGTTTTAATTTTTCTAGCATGCTATTAGCGTTACCATAAATGAGCGGCCCCATATAAAATGAAATGAAATGAAATAATTTATTCTGCAAGTGGATTCATAACAAATTCTTTTGCACGTCAAACATTTTTTTTTTGCCCTACCAGCACCTCGACGTGAATGGCCTGCTGAGAAGAAGTGCCGCAAGAAACTCAACAGATGGCCTTTTTTTAAATACGTTCTTATGTACCTACTTATATATCTAATTTAGTGACATTAAAAATTAAAAATATAAATTTCACTGTGCGTGCGAGCAGACTATCTTGTCCAAATATTTTTGTCATTTAAATAGATTTAAAGGATACATAGATTGAAAGGACCTGCTTGCAAATAAAAGTCTGAAAGATAAAGAAGAAAATATATATCCTTATATATTTAAGGAACCTTTTAAGGAATTATAAATATACCCGTGCCAAAACGATACATGAGGATTAAGTGTGTAAGAAGCACAATATTTTATTCTGTAGTAACGCAATTCACATCAGATAAGAAGTTAAACTAGAAAACCATCTAAAGTATAATTTATTTAGCATTAAAACGGTTTACATTTAGTTCTATCCTCAGAGCAAATAAGCCCAACCAACGGGCTCCTTGTAAGAAATACAATTTAACTTAGCGAACGAACAAAATGTTTCATTCGAAGGCATTTCCTCAGGATTGTAATAAATTGAATTTTACGCCCGCTCAACTCTTTATTTCATCGTCCCCCTTTAAAGAAAATATTATTAATCGAAAATTTTCCATCTTAGTGGAAACGCTGGGGGGCAATACCGTCATGTTATGACTGTTTCTATTATGGATTTGGTTGTGAAAATGAAAATAAATTGGCGTAGGAATTTCAGGCTTGTAATAAAATTAACAAGAGCCACCTTCGGGGGCGGGTCGACTTATTAATTTCATTTTGTATTGCAAGTTTGTTTAGTATTTCAACCAGTCATGTCAAGCCTACAGAGTCCAATGACGATGATAAGATTGCGATGATGATGATTTCCAATAGAAGGAGATTTTTGTTTGAGGCTTTCATGAATTTAATTAAAATTATTGATAATAATATCCTCCAAGCTGATTTCGGTCGCAGCGGCCAATCCCAATGAAGATTAGCCCGCTACGCAGAAGATATTATAGTGCACAGTGTCTGCGCAAAACACAGATGCACTTACTGTGGTTGCTCCTTCACTTGACTTGACCGGAGAGAGGTCAGCCAACCAACGGCTAATCGTGCTTAAAATTATAAAATTATTATAACTCTACTAATACTCGTATTATAAGCCCAAAAAATTGTTTGTTGAGGCTTTGTAGATGTTGTTATTCAGTCGGTGTTACTAGCTTCTGCCTGCGGCGTTGCTCGCCTGATACATCGATGAAACATAGCTTAGATATGTATTATTCTAATGTATAAGATATACTATTGCAAAGTTTCATTAAAATCCATGCAGTACTTTTTGAGTGAAGGGTAAAAAATGTCCACACTTCCATCCATACAAAATGTCACGTCTATTATATTATTAAAGATTACGAAATGAAATGGGGTTTTTTTTTTTGTTGTTCGGGGCATCAGCAAAATTTTGCCGCCTCCAAGGGGATGAGAGGGGTGCAATTACTTTCCGTTCTTGTCGCCACTCATGCATAGCATGCCTCCGCGCAACCCAATATCTCTTCACACAGTGCTGCTGCTGATAATAATACTGACTTTAAATAATTTTATAGATCCGGTCAAATTCTATAAAATATCATAAAGTTAAGAAGAAGATTGACATGTGAACATAAAGTACCAAATTATAATATACTTATCTACTTATATAATAATAATGTGACTTAAAAATAACGCGGCTATACACATGCATGGTTCACCAAGAGCTCACAGGCATTATGTCAATCTGCATTTATATGTGTGAAACTTTCAAACTCGAAAACGTCAACTTAAACGTACGAAATCGGACAATAAAATTGTTCAGCCCGGCTAACCAGTGCGTGCGGAATAATAAAAGAGCACCCATCTGCACCGTTTATGTCCCACGTACGGAACACCATTCAGTAGATCGAAAAAGTTTTCCAATAGTAGTGTACAGTTCTGATGATAGAAAATAGTTGGGAACCTGTGCTCGGATACTTTTATTGCAATCCCACAAGTTTGGGGAACTATGTTCTATAATCGGCGGTTTAGAAGTTTCTCTTGGACTTGTTGCCTGTTGAATCACAATGAGATTGTTAATCGAGTTATCATTGACTGACGAAAGTGTACATCCTTAATGTCAATAAGTGGTTCTTTCTTTCTTTCATCCTGGTCCAGTGAACTTGGTATTTGCACAGGAATTCCATATAAATAACAATATTTTTTTAACAAAATCTTGTTGTACCAACTATGTTCACTGCCTAAGATGTCGTTATGGGTGATTAATGGTGTATTGGGTGTTAGGTTGGCGTTTATATGGGCGACGAGCTAGCCACTTGTCACTATTTTTGTAAATTTTCTGTCTAACTCAACTAAATTTTTTGCTAAATTGCGGCTTAAGGAATTCATTACTCCTTAAACTTTACCGTTCGGGGATCACAGGCATGATAATGTGTTTGCATAAAATTGCATAACCAGCAGACTACGATCAGGACACAACGCTTAGAAGGCAACAATGTAACACTCCACAATTAAGAAACCATAGCTTCACTTATCTTTCAAAATCAAAGTTAACAAGAAGATCCAGGTAAGTAATTAATGATAAGCGATTGTTCAACCCAATTCGAATTGAAGTAAATCGATTATCCAAGATGGATACCTACTATAACAGGCGAGCTCTCAAACTGAAACTGCTCACTTCAACCAATACGCTTATTAAGAGACACGGAATCCAAATGAATTCTCTTTGCCCCGGCGCGCCGACCCGACCGCCCGCGAACACCGGCAAGTTATATTTTGCAATTCCCCACAACGGGCAAACTACGTAATAATATTGTGCTTGAGCCCGCATTCGGGGTGGAATCATCGATAGTCATTATCGGAAAAGCGGGTTTAAGAGCCGTCCTAGCCCCGGCGGGACCTTTACGGAGGTCTCATCCGACGCGTTCGATAACTATGCTAATGTTATTTGCGCCAGTGGGTTCGGAACGGCGGCATCCACTAACTTGCGTTAAGAACAAGGTCGAGGTGAATGACGCATCGTGCTTTGCCAATGAGATTCGCTTTTTAAAATTACAAATCGAGAGTTTTTTCTTTATTGAGGAAACGGCGTTTGTTTGTATTTGTTATGAGTACCAAAGTGACAGTTCTTTGAATTTATTATAAAATTCAATCCCCTAGCTCTTAAATACTCTTTACAATCCAGTCAAGTCTTTCTTATTCGACTGACTCGATGGCGCATTTGGTAGTGACCCTGCCCTATGCGCTAAGAGTTGTGGGTTCGATCCCCACCCAGGCCAAACATTCGTGTGATGAATACTTGTGTTTGTTCTGTGTCTAGGTGTTATATCTAACATTTTAAAGTATATATTTGTAATATCACTGTTGAATCTAATATCCGTAACACAAGTGCTTAAGCTACTAAGCTCGGAGTCAGATCAATTAATGTAATGTTGTGGGATATATTTATTTATTTATTCCAATCAGTCTTTTTTGACCTCTTTTTACTAGATTATTACGCTTGAGCTGTGAATACTAGGTAACAGATAAACGCATACCTACTGAAATAAATACAAATGCCCATGTTCGTCACACAAACGTTTGCCTTAAGCGAGCCTGAGCTTACGTATAACTGAATAATCTGTGCATGAGCTTAGACTTTCTTTGGTGGCCAAAGTCTCTAAAAACTCGTATTAATGTTATGACTGTAATTTATGAAATAACAGTAGCAGACAGAAATTACTTTCTAGCTTTTTATGTACGCCGTAAATGAAAAACATTATTTGTCAAATAAACTATGACTTAATTTGATTCTAATGTCGACAAGATTTTTTCATCTGTCGATGAATAGGTAGCTACCTTTTTTAATAAAAACACCGTGTAGATAAAAGACGCTTCATCTTATTAAAAAAAAATCCCTAATAGCTTTAGTTTTCTAGAATTTTAGTGACATAAAATTGGCTTTCAACTTTCGGTTCAACTATATAAGATATCTTAGTATTGACAATTTCATTAAAGAAAATATATTTCTTTGACATCCAAGTAGAGTACATAAATATTTAATTTGTCCTCAATAGTCTGTTGAAATATCAAAGGACGTTAACGTTTTGATATTATAACTTGTTTGTATAGAGATTAGCGAACATTGAAAAAAATCGAATTGAAATTGACAATTATTCAGTACGAGAAAAAATATCTACCTCTTATTATTATCATAAACCGCCTTTTATGTATAAATTTATAGTCACTATAATAATATTATATTTAGTACCAAGTTTTTGTATTGCCAAGTCCTATCTAAAAATGTTTAAAATAAATATGTTATAACTATTCCATTATACCTAAAACTTATCAAAGTATCCTAAAGATATTATTTTCTAGAAATCACAATCAAATACCAAAAATACCTAGAGAGAAATACTTACCTCTTTCAGCAACAAGGGGTACGGGGATCGAACTCTCGTATTAAAAAGAGGCGACTGTCTTTCAGACGAAGGTTTTCTTTTTACCGGACTATGGAAAGGGTAGAAGGAAGCGATATGATTCTAGTAATACGATCTTCCTAGCGTTATGTCCCGTGCTTAGACGGGGTCCGCTTAGGCTATGATCCAGGATTTAGCAAGTCTGGTAATTACATTAAAGCGACTGCCGATCTGACCTTCGTAACCCTAAGATAGGGGAACCAGACAATTTTTGGATTATGGTTACAAATCCAAAGTTGTTTGAATTTGCAGTTTCATCACGATGTTTTCCCTCATCGTCGAGGTAGAGGTATAATTACGTACATAGATTTGATAAATCTAGAGGTACGTGCCCGGGTTTGAACCCGCACTCTTCGGTTAAGAGGCGCTAGTCCATTTGAGCTACCACCGCTCGATATAATTCCATGTATGTTTAAGATATGATTCTAGTTATACATTTATTTATACGGAACATTTTTATTTTAAATAAAAATAATAAATAAATGGCAGTCTACATTACATACCTACATATCTGACTCCGAGGTAAGTAGCTCAAGAACTTGTGTTACGGATATCAGAATCAACAGTGGTATAACAAATATATACTTATACAAGTATTCATCACACGAATGTTTGTTTTGGGTGGGGATCGAACCTACAACTCTTGGCGCATAGAGTAGGGTCACTACCAAATGTGCCGTCTAGCCAGACAAATATGTATATTTTATTTTATTTATGTAGGTACATACATACTTACATTTTGTATCTTTTCGCATACGCAAATTGAATATAAATATCGTATACACAATAACTCGGTTGATAGTTTAGTTATACCGTTATATTTAGGGTTAAATAGTCGTTTTTTAAAAAAAAAGTCACTTCACCAAGCGCGATTTTTCCATAATTTAAGGAAGGGAAAGAATGTAACAATTCATCTTATTGTCTTAACGTTAATGTAAATTATTTGTCGCCATAACAATATCACATTATCTCTGATGTTGCTCTTGTTACTAGAGAACTGTGTACACAGTTAGCGACATCGACTCTTTAGGAAACTTGAAATTGGCCTGTCAAAAGTTCTAGTTTCAAATTGATATTCAAGACAGTTGAATTAATGTAGGTACTGAAAACTTAGTATCTGCTGTAAGTTACAGGAACCTGCAAACAAATAAGAGGGTAGTTTAAACTAGTTAATACCAAATTAATGGCCGTTTTTAATAAATAGTAAATATAGGTATGTATACAAACGATTTTTTTTGTAGCAATATTTTGAAACTAGCGGTATTTTTTTAAGCGACTCAATTTTTTTGCAAATTACCAATTTTGATTGTGTGGCAATCTAATTTGTAATTATAAATGCGAGTTCATAATAAAAAAACACATCTCGATTAATTGTGTCCTGAATTGTATAGAAACACCTCATCTTTGTTTTATTATTATTTTTTTATTGAGTATACTGTACATACATAAAGCATGACACCTGTAATCCCCGAAGGGGTGAGCAGACTCAAAGGACCGATAAGCTCCTTAAACCACAATCAGTCAAAAATTGAGTTCGGTTAAATGGAAAATTGTGAAAAAGCAGTGACAAGTGGCTAGCACGTCGCTTACGTACCTAATCATAAATCCAAAACTCCATACACCATTAGTCGCCTTTTACGACATGCTAGGCTAGAAACACAGTTGGTACATTCTCTTTGAGTCCTAGACCAACATGGGACTGAGAATATCTACTGTATTACCTGCAATTGTAAGGGCGTTTAGATTTACTCCTAGACCTATTTTATCATATTTGTTGTACTTGCTGTACCTTATGATGGTAGCCAATAATAAATAAATAAATAAAATCTTTTTTCAAGTCTTTCAATATGTAACTTATTAAAATATAAACATAACATATAACATAGAAATATAACTCGGCTAGGTCAGATGGAAAATTGTGAAATAGTAGTGACAAATGGCTAGCTCGTCGCCTACACAATCCCATACCCAAAACCCCATATACCATTAGTCGCCTTTTACGACATGCTAGGCAAGAAACACAGTTGGCAAATTCTTTTATAGTCCCAGACCAGCATGGGACTTAATTAAAATATATTCAGATCAAAATAACAAAATAAGACAAATCCTCATATAGAGTTTACCACAGCAAATATGCACTTGTAGAATTTGAATCTACTATCCTTATACTTAGGTTTCCGTTTCGAACCAAGGAGTTATTATCAGTCTTGTAATTTTTTTTACATTTGTAAATTATTTACATGTTAAGCCCTAAAACTGGTTGCTAATAGCTAAAATAAGACAGCTATAAAGCCTTATAAGGGTGAGTAGGGTTGTTTAATAGGTAGGTAACATTAGAAATTCTGTAGGCGTATGGTACGGCTAAAGTTTAATGTAAATATAGCAATATTCTCAGATATCTTTATTCCTGAGATAAATCTTCAGATTACCTTCGTAAGCAGTGTTCCTAAAACTTTACCTAACTTATGAAAGCAATTTCGATCCCGTTCACTACGTTTTAAACGTATAAAAGTAATTATTATGTTTTACGTAACGTTATTATTGCTTTTGTACATATTTGGGTGCTATCGGGTAACTAAAAGCTTTTATATTATTTTTATTAAAACACTGTAATGAAAATACGTTATAATGTTATCAATGAACTGGCAGCGCCCCGCGGTTTCAGCCGCGTAGTCCCGCTCACGTGGGAATACGGAGATAAAATATTATATAGCCTATGTTACTCGCTGGTAAAGTAGCTTTCTATTGGTGAAAGAATTATTCAAATCGGTCTAGTAGTTTGGAAACCTATTCTAAAGAAGCAAACAAACAAACAAGCAAACAATGAAATCTTTTCCTATTTTTAATATAAGTATTGATAAAATACAGATTTTAATTCAATATGCTATTAAAACGTATATGTTTTATTATTATGATAGCGCAATGAAAGCATGCTCAATGCTTCAGTAACAAAAAATAAATAGTAAAATCTAAAAAAACCTTTTGAAATTTAGTCAGAGTACACTTTGACCACGATCCAATCAGAATTGACTTTTTAAAAATAACAATTTAATTACAGTAGCATAAAAAAAACTTTATTCAGGTGATGTATTTCATTACCATATTAGAAGTAATATTAAACCTACACAAGACAATTGAACTAACAATCTATTATGCAAGAATACAAAGCTGACACTTGAAAGGCTTGTGACTATGTTATTTTCCAGTAAGCAGAATTATTTTCCAACAAATAACTTTATTCAAATAATTCTACTTGAAAAGGATAGTTTGAATATCACTACTAAAATAAAGGTATGATGAAATTATATTTAAACCTTTTATCCTACATCAATTATGCACTTCACAAAGTGACGATAAAGGATTCATGAGAGAAAACGCTTTGAATGTCGTACTTTATATTTTATGTTATAAGTACGTACATAAACAATTACTGAGACATTTAAAGTGAATTTGAAGATTTAACTTAAGTGATCCACGAAACAAAGGTAAAATTCTGACAACTGGCTTTATTTTCAACAACCGTACGATGTTTGTATGACATTAATAAATAAATAAATATCAGACTACATCACATACATTGATCTGACTCCGAGGTAAGTAGCTTAAGCAATTGTGTTACGGATATGTGAATCAACAGTGGTATTACAAATATATACTTAAATATTGGATATTAACACCCAGACACAGAACAAACACAAGTATTCATCATACGAATGTTTGTCCTGGATGGGGATCGAACTCACAACTCTTGGCGCATGGGGCAGAGTCACTATCGAATGAGCCATCGAGCCAGTCAATAAAACAGAATATTAATAAAACGGAAAGGACGTGTCATGTATAGACATGGCATATTTTTTACATAAGATTTTTTGGCAATTATTTCAGTACCGGAATTGAACTGAATACTAAGAAATACTGGCCTACTAAGAAATAAAAAAGTCGAGACACATAACAAAGGACGGCATCCAAAGCGGCTGAATATATTTATTATTATGCTTTAGGAATAAAAGTAAAGAGCTTTCAGCTACTACTGTTCCAAGCGTTCCTACTAGAAAACGAAGAGAACAGTCTAAAAACGAACAGAAAATTTCTGTCTTTCAAAATAAAACGAGAACAAATTTGCCACTTATTGCAAGTAACACTTACAAATTGCACGCTGCGTTTGAACGTTAAAAGCGTTAAATATTACTCAGAGCTACGCATCGACTTTACTCGGCTTAAAGTAAAAAATAAAAACTTATCCCGCCGGCCTACCCGGCAGTATAAGACATTATTACCCTATAGCTCCCTCGGGCGACGAATCTGTGGATTTTACGAGGGTAGTTTTAAGCAGGACCAAAAAGGACGGTAGGTGTGAAAAATCTTCCCACGATGGTTCGTTACCTACTCTTTTGTTTTCATTAGTAGTAGAGCAGAGGAATCTAGCTTGTAAATCCTAGTATTAAAGTACTTGACAGCATTGGGATTAAAGGTCAGTTCAGTTAGAAGTTTGATCTTGAGGTGGACGTAGAGGTCAACGTTCAACAATTTTTAACCAACCATATAATTCGAGAATTCCCATGTTCCATGTTGGTCTGGGACAGCTGCACAGTTGGTACATTCTTAAGAATGTACCAACTGTGCTCCTTGCCTAGCATGTCGTAAAAAGCGACTAATGGTGTATCGAGTTTTCGATGTGTGATTTGACTTTTTCACAGTTTTCCGTCTAATCCAGCCCAGTTTTATTTTTTGGCTGAATGCGGTAAAGGGGACTAGCTACCCCTTTGACTCTGTCTACCCCTTCGGGATTACGGGCGCGATGATATGTTATGTGTGTGTTATATTTATATATTCAAGAATTCAGAAATTTAAAGCTTAAATAAATAGATACCGCGTCTTATTAAGCAATTGAAAACATATCTAAATTATTACACAACATCACTTCTTTAAAATAACGCATTATTCAAACCATTAATGCATAGTCCCCATCAATTATTTGCACAATCAGAATTTTAATGGCTCTCAAACCATTAAATAGTTAGTCCATTGAGTACGAAACCTCGTGACGTTTCAGGGTGCTTTGATTAATAACATGGTAGTTAAGGTATTATAAACCGTATTAGGGTTAATATTTTTTAACAAATATACCAATAGCACACTTTATTTGGCATCTTGCGAAATGATACATAATGTTGCACTGTGCTGCATTCATCTTTAATATTAGTCGCAAGTAGATGTGAACCAAACATGGGATTATGTGGAAAAAGGACTTGTTTTTATCACTTGGAAGATGTCATGGCAGATTTTTATGAACAAGCAGCTATGTTCGTAAGTCTGCACACGGCAAACCGGTCAGTTACAGAGTCTCTATCCTATGTCCTATGGTATCTATTTATATTCAAAGGATAAAAATATTATGTTCATTCTCAGGGTTAAAAACATTACACCTATCTCATCGCAATCAATTACCTATTTTAGGCAGATGTGACAGATTTGGATGTGAATAGAAAGATGTAGTTATATTGACTGGAATGGAATGGTTCATATTATGCTTATACAAAAAAAACTATTTATAAATAAAAGAAAGAGGAAAACGGTCAGACAATACTTAAACGACATTTATTGCGCATATAACACAAGCCCCTAACGAGACCCATATGGAAAAGCAATAATTTGCCTTTTTCCACTCAACACTTGCACTTTCCAGCGGTTCCCACATAAAAGTCTTCAGCAACAAACATTACGGGCGCCTGAAAATGTTCCGTGATACTTATGTAAAGTGAAATAAGGTTGAAAGTTAAATGGCGCTTCGTAGAAGCAGGTAGGTACTAGTTATGAGCCGTTTTATGTGACACGCTTGAGTAGTAACACAGCCTAATTAAGGAAGAGTCGGTTAACAACGTTTGTTTTATGTTTATGTGCGTAACATGCTGTTACAATTTATATGTTGATCTGGGAAGGCGATTTTTCACTTTACATGATAAGTGGTGGCGTTGACATATTTTTGTACTATGGTCATAACAAACTTACTGGTTCTTAGACTCTGCCCACCCTTTTGGGGATGGCAAGCGATGGTACGTATGTAATTAGGTGCACCACATCCTGTTAAATTATAGACCTCTAACATCGTTTTTTTTTTCATTTTAGTTTAATTTAAATTTTTGAATAAGATTAAATATTAAAACGTAATTTTATTAAAATATGAGTGACATTAAGAGCATGTACAATTTTCACCAATACAAAAAAGAAAATCAATGTAATTATAATATTTTTTACATTCATGATAAATTATTTTAATGCCTATATATCAATTTCCAAATGCTGCCGTTTAATGTAATTGCCTTTATATATTTATAGAGAATTATATATTTGATATGAATAAAAAATATACATATTTCAACTAAAACACGAAACCAAATACCAACTAGAATTTAGTATTTCGAACACCAATTTTTGTCGTTGTTCGGGCGACCCGATCGTTCGGAAATGGGGCTTGTATATTTGAATTTTTGGGCCTGCGAATATGTTGCGGGAAACCTAGCGCTGAAGTGATGTTTTTCCAAGATTTTGTTTTTTAATTTCATCATGTTCCAAGCTGACATATTTCGCGTTGCTGTTATTAAAAAGTCGCGTCAAAAAGCGGTAAAATGTTAATAGCTCGAAATATACGGTTATGGTGTCTGAGCACTTAAACAAGCATTTTCACGCAATAATTGCTTTTGAGGTTATAAATCAAATTTAGGTGGACTATCCTAAGGAAACGGGCATGACAGTAATCCTAATAGTCCTACGCTAATTTAGCCTTTTAGATTTGATTCAGATTTAAAAAAGTAGAATGCAAGGAAGCTATTTGCTTGACTTTACTCATTAGGAAATTATTCATTACCCTCACCATTAATTAGCTGTAGGGTACTTAATATTTTTACATGCATATTAATTACAACTTTGTTTTATCCCATTTCAAACACAACATGTTATTAGCCCTGATTATTCCTGAAAGTAGCGGGATGTTTGAAAATAGAGGATGTGTTTGTTGTTGTTTGTCAATATAAATAAAGAAAAGAAACGAATAAAGCATGCTAGTTGTCAGTAAAGCAAGCTTGTTAAGTACATACAAATGTTAATAAAACGTACACATAACGCATTTCTAGATTGTAACGTGTTTGCGAGTGGCGTCTCTCGCAAACAATTAGCTATTTTGTGTACTTGCGCACACTTGCTCGCTCTGACGAGGATGCCGGGCTGGGATGTATAACCTACAAGATGTGGTAAACATGTTTTCCGAACGTTGGCCGTGGAAATTTTTTAAATGAGATTTTGGTTACACACTGCTTTTACTCTACTTGCGATATAGTTATCAGAAAATTAAGTAAATAGATAACTGGTTGTACTTGATTAAAATAGGTAGGTACTAAAAACTGATATACGTTTTGTGATGCGATCTATCCAATAGGGCACTTGATTAAAAGGACAGAATTTATGTTTTAGCCCTTATGTGGATTTACCAGAAAATAATTGTTTTGAGACCAATTGAAAAACTAAGTATTAAGGTAATTACTTAAATACTTAGTTTTTCAAATTTTTTTTGAATTTTTTTTTTTTCTAGCCTATAAAAGTCTAATAACTTTCCTTGTATCCCTACAATGTATGAAAAAGCATATTTTCTAAAATAATTTCTGTATTTTTTTTTTTGAATTTGTCGCAATTAAATTTAAAATATTTCCTAGAATTATACAACCTCGTTCCAATAGTTCCAATACCCATTTAAAAGGCCTTATAAGTAAGCAATTATAAGCCTTACTATAAGTCCAATACAATAGAGTCTATACTATAGGTAAGTAGGTAACCGTATTTTTTTGTTATTTTTACGTTAATTATAAAACCGCGTAGCCACTTTCAGTACTTTTAATTCCCAGTAAAGGATAACGTACTGTATAATAGGTGCGCAATTAATATTTTTGTTTGTTCAGGTCACCATATATTTTATGTAGAGAGAACGAGGGTCTGCCACTGAATAAGATAGCGGTAATTTAAAATTAAATAGCTATTAAGTATAATAAGGCTGAGTGTTGGAACACACTAGTAGTGAAATTAGAAAATGTATTTTTTTACTTTAATATTTCTGATGGTGTTTAAAATTCTACAGGTAGGTATAGCTACCTAAAAAAATTTTTTTTTTTGGGGGATTTTTTTCAGGTAGAAATGTAGGTATAAATAAGTCTGCGTAGTTTACTCTTTAATTTTATTAAAATAAAATTTTTTTTTATTTTTTTGGGGTATGTTATACAGCGTTACTAGGGTTCTTAAATATTGTGAATGGACTCGTTATAAAGCCCCCTCCTTTCGGCTTTACGGGTAGTTTAGTAAAATCTGTATACTTATATTTTTTTGATTTTGGAATAAACGTTAATGCGGATTTAATTCTTACTTTAAACTATCACAATTTTACTATTCTGGTTCAAACTGCAATTAATTATCAATGTCAGCTGAAATTTGTATCACAAGGGGATTGTCATCACAAGGTGATCTATGTGGATTGTGTGGTGGTCTCAGGATAGTTTGATTTAATTTTCATCTAGAAACCCCATGTAACCTTCGTCGATTTAAAATTCGAACAAAATAAAAACTGAACGTAATATTGTCCTGGCAACAAAACTGCAGCTAAGCCTAACGACACTAACACAATAGCGCACGAGCAATGAATAAACACGATGCAAAACATTTTAGCAGAAAAACAATGGAAGTATTACGCCCGCGGCGGATGCGTCTGCGAATTAATAATAGATTAACCCCCGTTCAAACATGACGGCGCATGTAATCTTTAGTGTACACACAAATTTAATTAATTCCACAATGACATGCGCTCATAGCACAACAGGGGTGTTGTGCAAATTTGTCCCTTATGTCTTTCTACGTAAAGCTAACGAAAGTAAGATCGTGACGCGTGGCAAGTGACTTCTAGTATGAGTACGGTTTTAGCAAGTTGTTCTAGTGCTAGACCGAGTTGTTAACCGTTTATTGTGGATTGTGCGAGTTTGTGGTTACATGTGGGATGTTGTTGATGCACTTGAAGTTGTATTTGTTGTGAGTAAATGAAAGTGGTTGTTTGACTAACTAAATAAATCCACACATTTGTGAATTTTGATGACTGGCCCGTCGGTCGAGTGGTCAGAGACCCTGGCCACAAAACCGAGGGTAGTAGGTGCGAATCCCGTTAAGGGCAAATGTTTCGTATGATGAACATTGACATTTGTACCTGAGTCATGGATGTTTATAAACATATTTAAGTATGTATATTCGTTCACCTATTATCCATAGCACAAGCATTAGTTTAGAACTAGGGAATTGGTGTGTCAGCTTAGAGAAACTTACATTTTCAGTTTTTAAATGAAACACTTTGATAGAAATATTTTTTTTTATAAACCATATTCCGCATATCCATGCAATAGCCAGTTGCTATATAAGTGTTTGTAAAGACTTTAAAGTAACAATCTGTAACAGCTGTGTTTCATACACCAGCGCAGATTTCAATTATCCTGTGGTTTAATTTTAAAAGCTTTAATATTTTAGTGGTCCGAAACTGCGAGAGACATTATAGAAAACAAAATAGTCGCGATGTTGTTGGCAAGAAGTTCCCGTATGCGTTTCATACGAGACATACGGACTAACATTTTGTCGAACTTACGTCTGTAATTACAAGCAAGACAATATTGAATCATCATCAGCCCACAAACGTCCGCTTCTGGTTCTTCTAAAATATACATAACTCTCAATTTTATTACGTTTACTTCTTTATTACGTAATAATACCTAAGTACTTACAATACTAATGTTGAATGAACAGTCGATATTCGAAGAACAATGTATTGTAAACTAAATTGCACAACAGAGAAGAACCATGCGATGTTGGTCTGGGACTTAAAAAATAATGTGCCAATTGTGTTTGTGGCATTTGGTAAAAGGCGACTAATGGTATACGAGGTTGTGAGTATATGATTGTGGAGGCGACGAGCTAGCTACTTGTCACTTTTTTACAATTTTCCATCTAACCCAGCCCAGTTTTGTTTTTGGCTGAGTGTGGTTAAAGGGGCCTGCTGCCTCAAAAGGGCAGCAGGCCCCTTTAACTGCCTACCCTTTTGGGGATTATGGGTTTTGCTAAAAGCCATGCCTAAATAATAAAAATACTCTCACATGCATACACTACCTACATATGTCCGTACGTCTTATTTTTTACTTAATTGCGCACTTATACAGCTAGTTTAGTAGTATAATAATTTGAAGTAACGTTAAGCCAGCATTTAGATTTTTTAAACTGAAACAGGCGAGGCGACCAAGAAGTTCGGTTCAGTACGTCAGTTTGATTATAAAAAAAATATTGAACACGTATTTTTTTCATTTATTTGTCAAACAAACTGAAGAAGATACATTGCATTAAATTTTTACTATAATTTTTAATATTTTTAATACAATTTTTACTTGAAAGTCACAAGTTCCCACTCAAAAACTTTTGATGCCTTTTATCTTTGTATTTTTATGGTAACTTAATAAAGCAAAAAATATGTGTGTATATGTGTAAAAATAATGATAGTTTTTTGATCTAGTATTCATCCCTATTGTATATGAACTATTTGCTAATACCTCTTTTGATGTTTACCAGCCGTTCATACTATAAACCCCTGATGCATCGTACTCCGGAGCAAAAGTACAGCTCTCTAACGACCGTAGCTTGGCTCCAAGTTTTAATAGCACTGCCGCACTTTTAGGTCCTAGTTAAAGGCTAAAACGAGGTCAGAAACACGGGCATAGACGTAAGTTGCTTTAGCAAATAGAAATTAGTTCATTCGGCTTCTTTTGGAATGCATCGATACGCGTTCGATTAGTTTTAACGACTTCTCACGAAACTAGGTACATGTTTGAAATAGGACGTTGGCACCTCGAATCCGTTGATAACATTTTTATCACCAAATGTACCAAACCAAATGGTTTTGTTTTGTCACATGTTGATCTGGGACTGTCCCATATTGCTTTGAGATAAAAGGAAGTGCCAACTGAGTTTCTTGACTAGCATGTCGTAAAAGGCGACTAATGGTATATGGGGTTTTGCGTAAGTATGTGATTGTGAAGGCGACGAGCTTTCACTACTTTTTCACAATTTTCCATCTAACCCAGCCCATTGTCCCATGTTGGTCTGGGACTTAAAAATAATGAGCCAACTGTGGTTCTTATCTAGCATGTCGTAAAAGGCTACAAATGGTATATGGGGTTTTGGGCATGTAATTGCCTAGGCGACAAGCTAGCCACTTGTCACTACTTTTTCACAATTTTCCATCTAACCCCGCCCAGTTTTATTGTTGGCTGAATGTGGTTAAACGGGGGCCTGCTGCCCCGTTGAATCTGCCTTCCCCTTCGGATATTATGGGTGTGATGTAATGTTGTTGTTGAAATGCTATTTTATGTAAAACATGTATAATACAATTATATTATAAGTAATTATAAATACATATGTCTTAGGTGAAGTTTGCTAATATTTTAATAAGCCGCAAACATAAGAAGATCATCAGAAACGTTCACATGTAACACTAGTTGAATTATCAAAGTTTAATTAGTTGAAACTTACCAAAATGGTCCATTACTCAAGCGTGGTCGTCTGAATTTTGGATTGTGGTTATTTAATGGCTGAAGTATAAAGCCCAAGGGTACAATAGATACAACCTCTGTACTGGAAACTACAGGAAAATTTGAGAAATGTTAAGATTAAGTTTAGCTCTCTAATATTGACATTATTATTACTCGTTCTAACGATATTACAGTTATTGATAATTTGCATAGAAAGGTGAAACAAAGTTAAATAAATAAATAAATTATTTTAATAGTGAAAGAATTTTTAAAATCGACACAGTTGTTTTTGAGTTTATTCATTACAAACACAAACACACAAAAATACAATTAACACGTATTTAAATATTTACAATAATCAGTTAGTTTTGGAGTCGGTGATCAATAACAATTATCATATATATGTTACTATGCTATACAAATCTATAAAAAGTAAATCTGTATAATAGCAATTACAAATTACTTCCTTACCATCAGGTGAACTGTCTGCTCGTCTGCCCGCGAAAATAAAAATAAAAAAATATATATTTGTCACTTAAAAAATCTTTTATAGTATAATAAGCCTTTCCGATAAGATGTTCTTTAATGTGTAATTTAAATCCATTCATAGGCAGTTCAATAATATTGCCTGGTAATTTGTTAAATAATTTTATACTTAACTCCCTAAATGAACTATTAGTCTTGTGAAGTCTTATTTATAATCACATATATATTTTTTTAAAGATCATATAAATTTGTCATTGAAAAACAAATATTTCTTTCCTTATATATATATATATTGTCTTAGTGAAACAATAGGAACAGCTTCCGTATTTGGCAGCGGTTGAAGCGAACCCGATTGTAATTAGTAGGATCAGGCAGTTTGGTCACACGCCAGGCTTCTTGTTCAAATGATTCGCTAGTTAAGTTTCAGGTTTTTATTCGCGCTCAGCCGGCTAATTATGTAGTCAGGACTTTTAATTTTGTTGTTGTTGTGCCAATTTTCGAGATTTGTTGGTCTTCGCCTTATTTTCGTGCTAAGCGGTGCTAGTTTTGTAGCCGACCTGCTGATATAGCCCGGTGGTCTTTAGAAAAATAATCATGGCGGCGACATCCGCGCGTGCGACATGTTAGCGGCATGTTGGCGGCTTGAGTACGCAAGCACCCAGTTGCCCGACGACATTCAAGCTGTTTAACTCACTACTGACAGATAAGTCCTCATAATGAGCCGCCGACATGCCGCCGACAAAGTTTTCCGACTTGCAATGAGTGTAGTTGTGGAGGAGAGGTGGTAGCTCAATGGTAAAGACACGTCCCTCAAAACCGCCTCTCGGGTTCGAACCCGAGCACATACCTCTGGATTCTCCAATCTATGTACGTATTTATACCACCAGCTTGGCGTTGAGGGAAAACATCGTGCAATGAAACCTGCAAATTTAAACACCTATATATTTGTAACTATGATCCAAAAAAATTCTGGTTTCTCTATCTTAGGGTTTAGATTGGCAGTCGCTTCAATGTAATTACCAGACTTGTTAAATTATGGATCGTAGTCTAAACGGACCCTGTCTAAGCATGGGGGTTAACGCTAGGAGGATGAATGAGTGTAGCCGCCGACTAGCCCGCCGACAAAAACCTGAGATTATAAAAACACAATAGGGACAGATGGATTCCAGATTAACTGTAATGATAAGTGTACATTTATGCACGTTTGAAATTGAAAACTAGGAATCTTTAAATTTCCTATTACTAGGATTTTGGTAAGCTAAACTAACATCACGTCATTCCTCTGGAGAGCCAGGCAGAGAGAACGCGCGCTATATTGCACAGTCCTTATCCCAAATTACCAAAGGGGTAGGCAGAGTCAAGGGGGCAGCAGGCCCCTTTAACCACATTAAGCCAAAAACAAAATTGGGCTGGGTTAGATGGAAAATTGTTAAAATGTAGTGACAAGTGGCTAGCTTGTCGCCTACACAATAACACACCCAAAACCCTATATACAATTAGTCGCCTTTTACGGAATAATAGGCAAGAAACATAGTTGGAACATTATTTTTAAGTCCCAGACCAACATTCGTCTGTACAAGTGAGATATTAGTATTAATGAAAAATCATCTATATAAATAACTTTTGACAGCCCTTACCCAATGTTATGTTTCGTGCGCACAAATCTCCCATGCATGGAAAATTAGGCGCACATTACAAATTTAGACATTTCACTAATCACTTACGAATTCGGAACAATCCTTGAACGCTATTTCCGTCACAAGAGAAACACACTAATTTAATAGCGTACAAGATTAATCATCGACCGAAACATATGGAGTGATGGCTACTTCAACTATGAAACTTGTAGTAGGTTGACCAACACCTTACTTCTTTGGTGGAATATTCCGAAAATTTGGTCAGCTTTCTAAACGACATGAATTTTCAAAAGGCAGAAAGGTATTCCGATTAAGCCTTTAAAAACTTTGTGGGATACTATTCAAAAAGGTCTAAGCCTTTTAGAAACATGTTCTTACGTAGTTTTATTCTAACCCCGACGATTTTTTCATCGAATCAATCAAAATATTGAACTTGTTTATAAAAAATTTCTAAACAAAAAGTCCAATTATCTTACAGCTCGCTCTGACTCGGAACACACAGACATACCTATCCAATATCTTTTTAACTCAAATCTCATAAGAGTGCTAAAGTATGCTCACCCTACATATCTGCAAACAAACCCGAGTTAATGGCTTAATATTGATGCGTGGTTTTGACGTTTCCTTACTTAGTGACCCTTTGGCCTGTGCGAGGTTCGACTTGTACAACAGATCGTCGCCCGTCCTTTTAGTTCGTAACTTTGAATGGCAATTCTGAGGTAAATTAAGTGGGCAAACACGCCAGGCAATTAGGGTCAGCGTGACGCAGAAAGTGTGTTATGGCGGAATAAAAAATTGTTCTAGCCTTGAAACATATTTTTGCTAAGAATGTCGCTATTATTGTATTGAATTAAATGCAACTATGAAGGAAAATTGAGACAAAACACGGTGTTTACTAAATAACCTTACTGACTTCTTGGGATCCACTGCCGGCTAATATTTATGCCAGGTACTGTACCATACACTGAACGCAACCCAACCCTGGTTGTCAGATTTTATTTTAAGAGTTTCAATGTATATATTGAAAAAAATATTCAACAGACTAAAGTATGTGTTGGATAGCTTTATATTTAATTTCTAAATAAAACTTTTTAATGGGTACAACCCAATAAAGTTGATGAATTTCAATTAAATTGCACCCATAAATATTTATAAAAGAAATTTCACAAAAAGGAATGCACCAAGAAATTGTGTATTATATTATCAACACATAAAATCTTTTTAGTCGTTATGTTATTCAGAGCATTGCCCTCTTGTCTGAGGCAGACACACATACGCTGAAAGCCGTAGACAAATACTAATAGTTACTACTAGTTGAAAAAATAAAATAAAAAGCTTCTTCATGTTATTATATTGTAATTTCTATTTAAAATATGCATTTATATTTCAATTCAAATAGATATTTCTTCATTTAGTATCTACAATAATGCTGTTTAAGCTAAGAATCTTTTATTACATACAAAAATGCTGCTCATGGACATAAATAATAAAGAATATAGTTCAGTTTTGTCATACACTACTATTTAAAAGGTTTATATTCACTCTGCCTACCCCGCTAGGGAAGTAGCGTGAAGTTAAGTTAGTTAGTTAGTTACTCCGATGAAACCTTAACATGTTTACTACCTCGGATGATCCAACTTTTGTGTTTAAGAGCCATGCTTAATAATTCCTCACTGCCTGAGGATCGAGAGTAACTCTTTACCGTTTAACGTTGATGCTAGTTGAAAAACTTCCCGTTCAAATATCCGACTGAACTCATTTGAGTGGCAGAGAGTAAGCGGTTAAGTGTTTGTGGAACGAAGGATTTTTCTCCGGACTGAAATAATTAAGAGGATCATTCTTTAAATATTGAAGAGTCGATGCTGTGTGAGGAAGATTTAATTTCCTCTTTAATGTATAGTTAGTTTTTTAACTGTAACACTTTTCTATAGCGCATTAGCTATGTCTCCAGTTTTGCAAGGGATTTTAAACTCCTTTTTGATAAACTATTAATATTCGTGAAAACCACATGGGAATTTCCTACTAATATTATAAATGCGAAAGTTTATATGGATGGATGGATCTTTGTTACTCTTTCACAGAAAAACTACTAAATGGATTTTAATGAAACTTTAGAATAATATAGCTCATACACCCGAATAACATATAGGCTATATTTATCGATGTGCCACGTGAATTTACGGGTAGAAGCTAGTCTATAATATTTCTTAATTTTATCGCGTTCAAATATACAGATACAGTTAGAGTGCTTTGTTTTAAAATATGCAAGATTGATAAAGGTAGTTAGATATTTATATATTGTATATTTCAGTACATTAAATCAAGTAGAAATTTGCCAGCCTGACGGAATTTAATATAAGTATAAAAATTACACAGTTCAACGATGCTTATAACGATTTAGCGTCAAATTACCAAATTACATGACGAGATATCACCTCACATTGCTATAAACAAGTTATCATCAGAATTGGAAACAGGGAAATTGTAAATTTAATGCCGCCCAGATACATCGCATAGACGGAAAAGCTCATATCATAGGAAATTGGAAATAAATTCCTTTAAGCTTTCAATTACCTCAAACGGGAATATTGAGCTCGTACAGACATACGTTTACCAGCAAGTGTATCTACACCGGTTTGTAATTTCAGGTGTTTGTGGTCTGATGTCACATGCAATTTATTATAAGTTATGAGTCACAAATTAACGGTTGATACGTTTTAAGATAATGCATGATAATGTATATTCTGTTTTGGCTGATGATAGAGTTATTTAAATTATTATTAGGATTATGAATAATGCCTGTTTAAATAGAAGCCTTTGACGTCTTTAAGTTTGAGAGAGATGATAATTGATTCATGAATCGTCTAAATAAGGGTTTTTTTTATTAAAACATCAGATAGATGGCGTAACTGTGACGTACGGTATTGTCACCCTCCTCATTGGTAGGTTTTCAGAACAAACTGACATGTTGTCAACAAGGAGCCAATAGTGACAGTGATTAGACCACGAGACTCCCTCGTGCCATCTGACGGTTTTTGTATTTGTGAAAACTCTCATTATCTCAAAATAATCTTTATACTTCAATAACATCTGCTACAATAACATGAAGACGTATCGATTCAATCATAAGCGCGAATCTTAAGAAGTGTCAACTAGGTACTGCACATCAATTATATTTAGATATACATGTAACGATAATCCAAATGGTCTGGATTGTACATATAAGGGCTACGGAGTCATATTTAATTTTATATCCTTTGTCGCAACATACTCGTTATCTAAAACTATATTCCTACCGGGTCCCAACAAAGAACGGTATACAACGCTAGGAAGATGACAATGATAGTTCTAATTCTACTATTACTGTATCTTTCCAGCGCCAACGCCTTATTAACTTCACATAAGACATCTTTGGCGTTAGTAGTTTTTGCCAGTCACACCTCCACTCGCAATACAGAACAGCCATTCAAGTTTACGTGGCCACTGAACTTCCTTCTATTTCTTTGCCGCGACAAATGAAACTTTCCAAACGCACAAAAAGAACATTAAACAGGGACTAATCTTAGAGCAAGACGGTTCAGCGGCTCCGTGATCTGCACACTTTATTATTTCACTCCGGAGTGGAATACCAGGAGACTAGCGCAAGCCATGTATTTCAATTTCCACATTTAGCGGAGCTCGTAAACTATACAACGGTGGATCATGCTCCGCATACTGCAGGCAGACACTTTGTAGTAAGGTTTAGCGAGGATGAGACAAGTTGATGACATCAGCATCAACTTTCCTACGAATATTATAAATGAGAATGATTGTATGTTTGGATGGAAATATGATTGTACGTCTGGATGTTTATATATCTGTTTGACTGGATGTTTCATATTTGGATGTTTGTTACTCAATTATGCTTTAATAACAACGGTTTTAATTAAAATTAGCTATGAATTATTTAGCAATGACTTTACATGATATCTTTGTAACGTGAAATAACATTTGAACGAATAAATAAAATATATATTCAATTCATGCACACAAAATATTGCTTACCTATTTGTGACAGAATTATACGATAAATAACTACCCTAATATCAACCTGCGTGGGAGATTCAAACACCTATTCTTGAATAAGTAGGTATGAATGGAATTAAATTTATTCTGATTGACATATTTGTTGTGTTAAATGTCAAACGAACAACCTTCACCTTTGAAAGTAGCTTAATATGAAGCGAAACACCTACGGTATAGTTTTCTATGAAAATTCTATGAACAATTGTACTGTTTGTACACATAATATTAATACGAAAAATATGATTCATCATTATTTCTAATACACATTACATTATTACGTACATTCACTACATTGTATGAAAAACATAAAATATAACGTTTTCATGGAATGTCAACTTACATACATAACATCACACCCATAATCCCCGAAGGGGTAGGCAGAGTCAAAGGGGTAGCATGTCCCTTTGACTTTTAGATGGAAAATTCTGAAAAAGCAGTGACAAGCGGCTTACCTGTCGCCTACACAATCACACACCCAAAACCTAATATACCATTAGTCGCCTTTTATGACATGCTAGGCAAGAACTACAGTTGGCATATTCTTTTTAAGTCCCAGACCAACACGGGACAGTGGGCTGGGTTGGATGGAAATGTCAACTTATTAAGACATAATTGCAAGTGTTATGACTCCTGGTTACACATCTGTAATTATTATGCACAGTTTACAAGCAACAGAGAAAAAAAACAGCTATATACATATTGACAAAAAAGGGGAGTTGTCCGCCTCTCTGGTCAAGGTACCCAGAATACTGGCAGCGTTACTCCTTTGAATTGCCAGGCTGAGGCATGCATAAATTATAAAATCATAGATTTAGCGAGTTATTCCATTGAAGCCGTAGGACAAATGAACCAGACAAATTGGATTCATATTTATTTATGTGCATGAAGTTTACTACCGACATTTTTCCTCGCGATTGAGCCAGTAGTTAAAAAATACGTGCTAAGAAGTAGTTTTTCAAATCCAGAGATTCATACCAGAGTTTGAACCAACACGTCTAGCAGATGAGGCGTGTTGCCTTAGCTTAAGCTGCCACCAATAACACTACAGCAAATTCTTTGTTTGTCGCTACCTTTTCATGCTAAAACTTAATTTACTGAGATTCAATTTTGGTACCTACGCCATAGCCTGCAGAAGTTTAAATTGAATACACCTAAAGACGCGTATAGACTACTTTTTTTATCAAGGGAAAATTTATCAATTCCTCAATACGCATGACAAGCTCTGCAATGGACCGTATTCTACGCCAAGCCGTAAAATATAGTAGGTAAACAAAATTCTGAAACTTCACATCATTCTGTTTGCAAACCGAAATTGTTGCCAAACACGACTGTACTACCTACAGTGATTATGACTTGCAGTACGAAGTTCCGGACCCATATCACTATTTAATCAGATGACAAAGCAAAGGGGATTGTCCGCCTTACCTGCCCCAGGAAATGAGGGGAACTTGGAATCGTATTATTTATCACAGAGTCACTTTGTAGTATGACCAATATTCTACTGTAGATCTTTCATTTGGTACGAATGTTCATATAATATGAATAAAAACGTTGTAGATCATGGTGCACTTAAAAATAGTAATAAATATTTACTAAAAATAAAATATGTTCAGGGTCATTTGTAAAACACCTCGCAAGAGTAGATTACTGACATTATAAACAACAACGTTTGTTCTACGACTTTTCCTAAATCATCAAAAAAACGTTTTTCCATACTAAATGACCAAACAGCTGATGTGGTTTGTATAAAAAAAAAATTGTTTTTTTTTTGACCATTTTAGAAAAATCGTAGAACAAATGTTATTGTTTATAATGTCACTAAAGTACTCCTACGAATTTGTTGATGTTTTACAAATGACCCTATAAATACGTATATATAAATATATATATATACACGCCCGCAATCCTTAAAAAGTAGGCAGAGTAGAAGTCGGAGTTGTTTAACCACTTTTGGCCAAAAATAACATTGAGTTTGGTTAGATGAGACATTATTAAAATTTAGTTACAAGTAGCTAGTATTTCGCCTACATATTGTAAAAGAAGGTATTGTTTTAATATTTCCTATAATGTTATGTGCTATGAAATCTCAAATAAGCTCGCAAATTAAAAATCGATCCTTGATTGGTGCGCCGTTAAACATTCCGCAATTACATTATTTGTATTGTGCTTCAAATTGATATACAAATAAAAACACCCTCTGAGTTGCGAGAATTGAAAAAAAATAATTCCACTTTGTAACTAATAAAAAGGCAGATTCCTCCTCAAACGTGGTGCGATAACAGTGTACTTACACCCGAAACACAATCTCATCAACTATTTATGAAAACAATAGTACTGAGACATTGCTAGGGGAATACGCCCTGACACGTGTCAAGCCCTATTTAATAACGACAAAAATCATGGCCAAGTAAGCTTCCCTCCTGGATTTATCACTCCGCTTTACAAGATTACCCAATACGACAGTGACGGATTGACTTCGCTCTTTCGGCCCTCCCCTTCTAACCGCACCGATTTTATATGTGCATCCCTCTCTCCCCCGCCGGTAATTAGGCAGCACCTGCATTTGTTCAGGTCACTTGGGATAGTGCCGAGACTATCTAGATGCTGTGTTAATGCTGCAAGATTGATGAATCACGGATAAAAGATCACCCAGCAAGGGGGAAAGGGAAGCAAATTTCGGTAATTCTTGAAGGGAGCTTAGGATGCATTTGCATAGCTGAGATTGATGTTTATTATTTGCCTTTGAATATATAATCTATCAAAAATTATATAAGAAATAAATGTTTGTCGGTCCATGTCATAAAATTTGCTTTGTAATTAATGTACATAAACGTATGTAAATATGTAGGTATTAGATCAAAATCACAGAGAGTCGGTAGCTGGACTGCTCAAAAATACCAAACTAAAATAAACCTTCCTTCTATTCTCCCCATCCTTACGCTATCTTGATCCTAATTCGGTTAAGATTCTCCAGAGATTGTCAAATTTTCCGTCTAATAAACGATAAGAGATCCTAATTATCCAGTTCTGTACCACTGCCTTTTTCTCCATGATAAGGGCAAAAAAAGTGTTAGATTAATGCACACCCACATTATAATAATAAGGGCTTTGTATTTTGAATACCAGGCCACTAGTTAAGGCGCTTTGAGATATTACCTAAAACGTAACTAATAAAACAACAAAAAGGAACATTTCTTAAAATTAAAAAAAAAAACCTACTTCTTGTTTTATGTCTTATTAATTTAAACTGATCCAAGATTAGTTTCTTGCTTCGGCTCGATATTTAAACACTGCCATTAAGTTAATGAGGGTTTTTAAAAACACAAAAATCGCCAGTTGGCACGCGGGAGTCTTGTGGTCTTATCATTGTCACTTTTGACTCTTTGTTGACAGGATGTCAGTTTATTCTGAAAACTTACCAATGAGGAGGGTGACAAGACCGTACGTCACAGTTACGCCATTTTGGATGTTTTATTTCAAAAAACCCTCATTGGATACAAACTTTACGCCTGCAATCCCGAAAAGTAAATAGTTTAAGCAATAGAGCGATAAAATCCTGGAACCACATTCAGCTAAAAATAAAAAAGAGGAGTTGGGTTAGATTTGAAATTGGTAAAAAAGAGGAACAAGTGGCTTGTTCGACGCCTACATAATCAGAAACCCAACACCCAATACAATTTGACTGGCTCGATGGCGCATTCGGTAGTGACCCTGCCGCATGCGCCAAGAGTTGTGGGTTCGATCCCAACCCAGGACAAACATTCGTGTGATGAGTACTTGTGTTTGTTCTGTGTCTGGGTGTTAATATCCAATATTTTAGTATAATATTTGTAATACCACTGTTGTTTCCGATATCCGTAACACAAGTGCTTAAGCTACTTACCTCGGAGTCACATCAATGTATGTGATGTAGTCTGATATTTATTTAATTATTATTTAACATTAATTTCGAGTCTCAGGCCATCATGGGACTAAATGGATACACATACAAACATAACATCACGCCCATTATCCCCGAAGGGGTAAGCAGAGTCGAAGGGGCAGCAGGCCCTTATAACTACATTCAGCCAAAAAAAAAACTGGGCTGGGTTAGATGAACAATTGAAAATAAAAACCGACTTCAAAAAACCCTGCAAGAAATGTTTATGAAAAAAACACAAGTAAGAACCTGCCTTAATAGCTATATAAATGTCCAAACACTAAAAAGTATAAAATAAATTCTTCCGACTGCTTCGATGAAAGTATTAATCTTTAACACGTATTTAAATATTTACAATAATCAGTTAGTTTTGGAGTCGATATATCATTAGTTGGATTTTACGATATGCTAGGTAAGAACCGCACTAATTGGATAATCGCTTAAAAATCTACATCAAACCAATTACCTAACAACATCGCAAACTATTTATTGGCAATCGCTTTATGAAACGTCTTTAGAACAATGTTATTGAATTGCAAGACGCATTCAAGTAATATTATTTATTGGAAAACTTTGCCCTCGCTGCCAACAGTAGAACAAGACTACCTTCCTGTATTCAATACATTTCGTCTAACTATCCAGTGCATTGTTGGAGTTAAGCTCTAGTTAGTTCAACTACTATACCATTAACCATTCAAGTCAACGAGAATGTAACATATTGTAGACAGAAATTACTTGTTAAGTATATTTCAGTGTATACATATGATCAAGGCTTAAAAATTAGGTGTTTTTTTAAGGATATTATAGTAGGTACACCAAACTAACTAACTAAACTTCACACCACGTTCCTAGCGGGGTAGACAGAAAGAACCAAATGCCATATGGCACGGCACATAGGCCACAGATACACTAGCTAATTTTTTTTTTGTGCTGGCATAGATTTTACTATTAAATACAAATTTGTGTTTTGAAAAAGGAATGTCGAGTATCATTATGGACTCGTTAAACTGCATGTGTGTACTCTCCTGTCCATTAATTGCTAATTTTTTATTTTATTTTGGTCAACGGCATGCAATGGGGATTGCTGAATTCATCAGTATTAATATTATGTTTCGTTTCATTCGTTTTCAACCAATTTTGAACCAAATGGTTGTTTTATTGTTAAAATTATCTAACGTGAAACGATTAAGTATTCGATCGCAGAAACTTCTGGTTGCTAGAAATCAATAAAAACGTCACCCCATACATATTCTATTTTATCAAAAAATTTTCAGTTCAGTATTTGGTCATACTAAAAAAAAAAAATACAAAATTCTTGATAAAAAAATCAGTCATTTCATTTGTTGGGTCATTTAATGTAAATAAAAAACAAGAAAAATAAATAAAATTCCAAGTCCAATATGCTTAGGCATTGACCGAGCTCATTATATTCCGAGGCCTTTGTCGTGTATATTTAGTAAACGTCTTCCTCAGCACACGGTTCAGAGGATGTGCCGTCTTGTAATCAGATTTTGTATTTAACCTCCCTAACGACTTATGTTTCCTTTTAAACTTCGCCTGTTCGAAATTAATTCAATTTTCTACATGAACCGTTTCTCGCCTACCGCAGAGTGTATTCCGTACATTTGTGTGAAATAACAGAGAAAAATAAAAGCTTTAGTTTTATATAACGGTAATTGCTATTTAAAAAAAAAAGGCAAAAAAAATTGTAGTAGCGTTTTATTTCTTTGAATAATTAACAATGTTTTTATTTTGAAAGGTAATGATCTTTTTTTAAAAAAAACTCAAGCGTTCGCCTCTTTAGGCTATTATAATCAACTTTACTGACCCAATTTTTAAGTATTTGGCAGAACGAACGGTACCTTTAACCTCCTGAGGCTTGGCGTCATATATTCTAAGTAATTTGTGGTCCGTCGTACTGACAGTTTATAGATATTTTTTTCATTCGGGTGAACAATGGTTTACCGATCAGGACAACGTGGTAAGTAAATACGTATTTATTGGTAAAATATTGACATTTATCAGCAGTATTTATGTTTTCTTACTTGGTTTTGATGCCTTCTTTTTTAAAATGTGTGAATAATTGTACGAAATGGAATGCAAGCTAAGCAACGCGTGTTCAAATCTTTATGTCATACTGGTATTACACGAGGTCCCAACTACTAGTTCAAATGGATAGAGCCCAGTGTAATGCCTGTATGACATAGAAATAAATCCCAAAAATGGTGCATATTTCTAATATTATTTCTTTTCATTGTGTAAAGGTTACTGCAAAAATGAAATAGAAGATATTTTAAAAAGTCGGAACTCAATGTAACGGATGAAGATGACGCAGAAGTTATTCCAGTGCCTCAAAATGACGGGAGTATTTACTCTAATTCTAGTTCTCTAATTTCTTCTGCCACAGACGAAGAAAATCAGCCGGAATCTGAGATATCATTGCTTCCAGAGGTCGTACTAGAATCAGACGTGGAACAAGAACGCGAGGCGAGAGAGAGAGAGAGGCCGTGTGAGAACTACCAAACGCAAAGACTAAATGATAGGTCGCCCCTGTCAGCGCATAATAGTTGGCCTGGCAATTTCTCACCCTTGGAAAAGCCAAACTTTCAACCAAAGATATAATTTGGTTGACACTCATTCGTGGACGGATGAAAAGTATTTCGAACAATTTATAAACGAAGATATTTTAGAACGGCCACAAACAGAAAGTATCTACTAAGACATGGAATTTATATACCTATGTAACGAGAAAGATTTTATGGAGTAATTAAGTAAAAGCATTGTTATTAAAGATTCGAATGGTTTTTTTATTAATAAATTATTAATATTAATATAAATACCTATATATTATATGTATTTTTTACTAAAATATATCCTATGTCATACCTTTATGACACAAAAATAGTAAGTGTAGGGAACTTATGTCGTATATATAATACATTGAGAAAATCTACATTTTCAAAGTATGATTTTATATTTGATGCTTTTTGTTTCTAGTAATGTATATTTAGTCGATTAAGCTACATTTAAACTGCATTTCTTACTAAAAAAAAATTCCAGGCCTCAGGAGGTTATTATATAATAATAACAAATTCTCCAGACTGATACACCAATCCCCTAGTTCCAAACTAAGCTTATAAGCTTGTACTATGGGTACTAGGTGAACGGATAGAATCCTGCGCCTGACCTTTCTCCGGTCATGTCGAATTTCCCTCTCACCGGACTATGAGAGTCAAGGAACCTGAAGAGAAGAGAGTGCACCTGTGTTTGCGCACACACTTGTGCACTATAATATCTCCTGCGCAGATGGCTAATTTTTGTTGAGATTGGCCGCCGTGACCCATATCGGTTAGGAGGATTTATTATTATGAACGGATAGACATCCCTAAATACGTTAATAAACAATCATGACTCGAGTACAAAGGTCCATGTTCAGTTAGCACGATTCGAACCGGCGACCCTTGGTATCGTGGCCAGGGTCTCGGATCACTCGACCAACGGGCCTGTATAGAAATTAATGTTGTCTAGTTATTTCTACCAGTTGGTTAGAGTGACTTTCTAAGTTAAGCGCTAGAATTCTTGAAGAAAAGTAATAAAAAGACAACGAGTTATTCATGTTTGACATAATGTAACGTTTTTTTGAGATAGATAAAAAAACAATAAAGAAAGATGAGACTTAGTTGTCATCACTAAATTTTTATTACTTAGTATTTTGAAAAAACATCATACGTCAAACTTTAAGTGCCTGTTAACTGTACGCGTGAGAGTTTTATTTAGTTTACAACATTATGATCATTATCTGATTGCCTTTACATACTATGTAGCATAGGGTACAGTCACGAGCAATAATATATATACATTGTCACATTTTCTAATATATCTTAACTTGTACCAGTCTAGAAAGAAGTGAACGACAATTTGTTCTAAATTAACTAACCATTAAACAATGTCAAAATAAGGTATACGTTTATTCCATATTATTATAAGTGAAACAAAATCATAAATAAATTCACACTTCGAATATCATTTTTAACTATACATGTCAATTTCTCTATTATGTATACAAATGTACAAATGTAATAGACATTGTCATGGATACATCGAAATGATATTGGAAGTGTATACTTACTTTTGCCGTTTTCGTAATTTTACTCGTTATTTTAGTCGAATTCAGTGATCATGACGAATACAGCCATAGACAATTTAATTTTTGACTACTTTCATAATATATCTCAGCCTTTGGTTTACTACTGAAATAAAACGAGAACTTATATAATTAGTTCCTTGTAATTCGTTTTCCAATGTTATAATAATTTTTAAAGCGTCGTACTACCTTCAAAAATCGAATATTTATTGATATAAAATAATTAAATTTTAATAACAAGTTATTAAAATATCTGTTATTCATTTTAAATCATAATGTAATCAACACCATTATCAATTTTAAAAATGAAGTATCCGTAATTAAATAAATTAAAATCTTGTGTAGCCACCTTCAGCGTTTATAACATCTTGCAACCTTTCCCGCATTGAAGAAACCATGTTATTACATATATCGCTGTCTCTAAAACTATCTCATATCTCGTAGACGTTTCTGGTCAAAGTTTATTTGGTTCTAGCTTGGTTGCTGTCCCACTGTTGAACCATCAGCCCCCACAAAGTCTCAATCGGATTGAGATCTGAGCTTTTAGGCGGTCATGGTAACAAGTTCACCAAATTTTGGTTGCGATTGAACCAGGTTTGAGTAAATCGCGAATTATGGACCCCTGAATTGTCATCATCTTCCTAGCGTTATGTCCCGTGCTTAGACGGGGTTCGCTTAGACCATGATCCAGGATGTAGCGAGTCTGGTAATTACATTGAAGCGACTGCCGCTCTGACCTTCGTAACCCTAAGATAGGGCAACCAGACAAATTTTGGATCATGGTTACAAATCCAAAGTTATTTGAATTTGCAGGTTTCATCACGATGTTTTCCCTCACCGTCTAGCTAGTGGTATAAATACGTACATAGATTTAAAAAATCTAGAGGTACGTGCCCGGGTTTGAACCCGCACTCCTCGGTTAAGAGGCGCGTGTCCTTACCATTGAGCTACCACCGCTAATTGTCTCGCACAAAAATTATAGGCGTTAACCCGGGAAAGTATGCCTCCAAACTAGGCACTAAAACTTCGTCTAAAATATCAGTATATTGTTGGCTATTCATTCGACCACTGACCTCGGTTAATTCACCAGGTCCACTGGCTGCCATCTAGCCCCAAACACCGAAGCTTATCCGGCCACTTCTTCTAGATGGCAGTATATTTGTTTCCAAATATCGAGTGTTATTAGGCCGCCATAAAGACAAATGTCCATCAACAGATGAAACAAACACTTTTTCATCAGAAAAAATGGCCCTGCTAAAATCATAGTCGAGATATTCTCGAGCAAATTGTAACTACTTATCCTTACTGCAATATTTCCGCAGGAATTTAACAGCACGATTAGTTTTTAGGACGGTGTATGGAAAAAAATTAGGACCAGCGAGCCGGCTGCGCGATGCTACTCGCTGTTGTCTGTGTACCTACCCCCTTTACTTCAAATATTAATCTTATTTTTTGTAACATAATCTAACGACGCAATAACTGGAAAAATATAGAAATAAGTAATTTTATTTATTTGTTTTGATGATTAATAAATATTTACTTGATTGTATGATACATTTTTGATTAATAATAATTGTTCATATATTTTTGAAAATGTACTGTGAACATATTTTAGATTTGCTTGGTGGGTACATAATTATGTACTCGTAACTAAAAGTTAATATAACATTTTGATTACCTGTTGTTTACAATAATTTGATAGAAATGTGTAGTTTATTTAGACGTAATTCAGTGTTTACATAATTATAGGTCGTAGTTTAGCATATTTATTTTTGCGATTTAATGTTGCTTACATACATTTGAATTTTAAGGATGTTTCTATGTTATTACTCATGACTGTACACCTCAAATGACAGTCTGATTTTTCTAGTACATACATACATAACATCAGTAATTTTTGTAGTCATTATGAATAACTTAAATCGATCGTATTTATTTATTTGTGGCTTTACAGAGTTGTGATTTACATTTTGTACTCAACACCCAAATTAATGAGAATATGAATTAGTATTAATATTTAAGTCATTCTATTCAACTTATACTTTATTTGTAGATCTGATTCAAATAGTCAAATTTTAATTCAAAATGACTTTATGTAGGGTCCAAGAAAGCACTTATAAATCGTGAAATTAACATAGGTGGTCTTTAGAGTTACATGAATCTTCCACCAGTTTCGGAATATTGATTCTACCGAGAAGAAACCGGCAAGAAACTCGGTAGTTACTAATTTCAGCGTCAAAGTAGTAATTATTCAAGTGATATCACTGTGCTATCATCACTAATGAGTAATAGTTCCCTAGGTGTACGGAGCAAGTAATAGAGATTGTTCCCTGAATGACGGGCTCTAAAATAATTTAACGACACTTTGATTACTTTTATCGCAAGTTTTCGCTTCAGTTGTCGCGTTTTCAAACCATTAGTTTTATGCGAATTACTACTGAGGAATTGCTTATTTATTATTCAACGTTTTATGAGTCATTTGTGTTGAGGTAACTAAATCAGCCCCCATCTTACCTATATTACGGGACAAATTGAGAGATTTTTTGTGAGAGGCATGTGCCATGTTGGTCTACGACTCAAAAATAACGTATTTACCTATCTATGTATAAAAAATAATGTACCTATTAACCTAACAATTAAATACAACTAATAGTATATTATATCTTGGGTGTGTGAATACGAAGCAACTAGCCACTTTATCACTACTTTTTCATTTAAACCAACGTTATTATTTTTTTTTGGCTAGTTATAGTTTAAGAAGCTTGGTACTCTTTGGACTCTGTCTAATCATACATAGTTTACGTATATTTGTAAACAAACAGCGAGATGATGTTATTTTGATCTTTTTTCTAAACTATTAACAAAAACAACTTAGTTTTGAAACCCAACGAGTTCTTATCGACTTATCACGTGGACAACTTGCTTTAGAGCGAAGGCATCTTGGATCCTGTTTCTGTGTAGAGCTTCTGCAAGCTCTATGAAACTGCAATAAAACTTTAAAACTTATATTTTATTGTTCAAACTATTATCAATAAATCACGCTGGCTGCAATACACATTGAGTGCGGCTTTTATTAACCAAGAAAAATAAGTTGATTTTCAAATGTAGAAGCTCATGTGGGTAAGTGAATTTTCTAAATATCGCACCCAGAGGGTTTCAAATAAAGTTAGATTTACTTATTACAACACGTTTCAGTTACGAAATGCTTTTACAAATAATATTTAATTTAAGTCGTTACCTATTTTACACAATTCAATAATTATTTTATATGATTAATGTATTTTGCATCTTTTAAAATCATGTAAATTTTTATGTTTATTTAAAGTTATTTATAAAGTCTTTATTATTGGAAGGATGGTGTGAACATCATCCTTCACGTTCTCTACGCTAATATTATAAAGAGGAATGATTTTATTGTTTGTTGATTTGTATAAATAAATAAAAAAAAATTGAAAAATACTTCACCAATGCAATGCTACTTTAGCGAGTAACACAGGCTATATTTTATTCCCACGAGAACGAAAACTACGCGGGTAAAACCGCACTGCTTGTTTTTTAATAAAGTCCACCATACGAGGTTTTGTTACTAATTTACCAAGTAACGTGGAAATATATACTTGAATACTTAAATTTTCTTCACAATTTTGCGCGACGTAGGATCTTTTGACGTAGGTAAGCATAGTCCGACTGAAGCTGGCGAGAATCTGTAAGATCAACTGGGACGTTCTTCACAACACAACCCTGAATAAAATAGAACTAGAATACGTCAACGTCAGCACCTTCAGAAAATATTTTAAGTCTTCTTCAAACATTTTGTTCAGGTCTTTGACTTAGTTTGTTATAATTATGAGTATTATGACCACAGACTTAGCAAGTTTGATAGACTGCCACTAGCTTATAGCTCATAACAGCGCCCCACGGTTTCAACTGCGTAATCTCCGTTCCCGTGGGAATACGGACTCTCGCTAATAAAGTAGCTTTCCATTGGTTAAAAAAATAATCAAATTCTCCTAACCAATAAATAGGCTCCGAAATAGGCTGCGAAACTATTGGACCTATTTGATTCTAATAATACTAGTATGATAAACATTCAAACAGGTTATAGGCATCTTGTTTTAGATCACTATTGAGCTAGTAAAATAAATCCGAGTTTGAATCAGCACCCTCCGCATTTCAAGCGCATGTCCTAAGCATTACGCTAGCATTGTTCTCTGAGCTATTAATATCCTCTTGCCAAATATCAAGAGACGTATCAAGGGCCTGGCGACAGAACAATAAAAACCTTGCACCGGCAACACTCAGTTTATTAGCGCTAATAAATGCACCCGTTACTTACTTATAAATTTATCGCCTGCGCACACCTGCGGCGGCTCGTAAACTTTGTTACGTTTCGCCAGTTTTGTGTGCGACGCTTATTGACTTGCCGATACGCGAACTGCTATAACGTAAGTAGCTACGTATCGTACGTAAATAGCTACAGTATTGTACGTAAGGAGCTACGATAACGTAACTAAGTAACTACGATATCGTACGTAGGCTACGTTAGCTGAGTGTTGGGCGTTAAGGGGTCGACACCACCGGTAAATTGAAGTGGCCGTAACAACTGTGGGATTCTGTGGAAATTGAAGTAAAAATGTTTCTTTTGAAGATTTCGTGTTGGAACTGTTGACGTTAACACTTCGTTTGTGAGTGCTGGGTAGGTAATGTGTGTTGTTGATCATACAAAAAAACAATATTTGGCTGTCTATTCAGTTGGGACTGGCAAGTCAATTGAGATACTGTTTAAAAGCTGTCTAAACGCAATGACATCATAGATTTTGTATAGAATTGTTAGTTTATGACTTCACTAGTTCGTATAGTTTACTAATTAAATATAAAGCAGTTTTTGTAAAATCATTAAAGTTTTACAACATACTACGATACTTTCTTTTACGGAATTGATATTACAAATTTAAATTTAAATGGTGTCAACATCCCTATTGTTTTCAATACAATACATAAATAGGTAATATCTATTAATGTACCTATAAACATTAATAGGTAGTACTTATTTATGTATTATGTAATTTCTGTATTATTTTACTAATATACTTATGATAAAAGATAATGATAATCTCATTATGATCTATAAAACTTCTAAAATCCGAGAATAGCTTAATCAGATTAAAAGACCATGCTTTATCCATGTCCAATTCCAATTCAATTAAATATAAGACATAACGTTAAGAATATAGTAGGTACTGACGATTTTTATAAATTTAACGGAAACATAATGGTCAAGGCTTAGATCACATTTGCGTTATCAGTAACCTCCTTTTTTGCCTTAAACATTTAAACCCCAACGTCAACATCCGAGTTTGCTCAAAACAAATTCAAAAAACCATTGTTCCATAAGTGCATAATGGAGTTAAAAGCCTCAAATCCCTAATAACTCAAACACGTTTAACAAGATAAAAAAAATCAAAGCTTGTTAACGCTCAGCCTTTTAGGCAAATGGATTGAGTCGGTGCAGGGGCGAAGTTGCTGGCCAGCCTTAGGTGAGGTGTGGACTTATTCCGAAGCAATTAAAACTTGGACTTGAACCCGCCTTTTGGGTTTCGGACCTTTAGCTTTGTTCCCCGTACAATTGTAAAAGTAAACAAAGCGTGGTAGACAAAGAACTCCCCTTGAAACAGTATTTAGTGCACATTTTAAAGGACTTTTCTTTGGACTTCTGAATACATCCGTTGTTCTGAATGAAACTAAGTTCGGATAGTTTTATTGAGCGTTTTATTTTGTTTCGACAACATTGTTTCTCTCGCTGGGAGCCTTTCGATTTTAAAGTATCTCTATTTCTGTAAGTGGTGCTCGGTCGTAAACAAAGCTAGAAAGTTTTGCCGATTTTTCTTGAAATACAGATTTTACTTTATTTTATTTACGTCTTCATTCACACATTTTCAAATGTGGTGGTAACTCAATGATACTTTAAACTACTATCTAAGGATTACATTGGCCAGATAGGCATGTCACTTCATGTAATAACCAGACTCGAGATCATGGACTGAATGGAACCCGACTAAACATAAACATATCGTTTAAAACTGATGACGAGTTAACTATTTTAATTTAAAAAGCTATTACTGTACATATATTCAATCTATATAATATCTTACGGTCGTAGATATGCCTATTTCATTTCGTATAATATAGAAGATTCCACGGGGTAAACAAAATAAATATTTATTCTTAAAAATACAAAAAGAAAAGATTCCGGGAAATCAAGAATTTTTGACATTATTTTGAAGTCAGTTAACAAGAAAAAACAGACCGCAATTGAATATGGGGCACGTGTACAAAAACGCTTAAGTCATAAGCTGGAAAATTACATTAGACCTCTACATTGGTTCAATATTCAGTAAGCAACGTGAGATGAACTCCCGCTTGAGAGTTTATCATCGCCCTGTCACTCTACTGTTATTTATGGACCAGTAAACTTGGAAATATATTTTCCTCAGCGGCGGTTGCGTCCATTCCAGGTTAAGCCTCTTGGGTCGGCGTACTAGACGAGTCGAGTGTCATAAATTTGAAAACTGTTTCGTGAAAGCGAAAAAATGAAACAAATATTTGACGTTCGCTCGGGTCGATCTCCGATTATGGGGTGGCTGCCACGTGGACGATTTATTTGAACCCTTCGGTGGGGCACGAAATTGATTAACATTAAACCTGTGTGGGCTGTGGATTTGCGATTGCCGAAAGTTTTCCGCGAAGGCCCAATGTTGTGTTGTGTTTAATTTTTGCAGATTGGTAAAGTTTTTACTTGGATCTATAATCGTAAGCCTATATATGCCTACTGCTGGACGTAAAGCCTCTTATAATGAATGTATTGTTTATTTTCAATGCCCATTCATGTTTCATAAATAATAAATACATATCAGACATTTCTATTTGAATAAAAATCCAAAGTAAGAAGACATACGATAATATGGTTTAATATAAGAAGAAAATCGAATAAACGAAAATATCAAAAACTCTCTTGATATGTAATCCAGACATGTATCGAATACCTGTTTCATCAACACCTTATGTGTCCCGTGCAGGGAGTAAATTCACGCCCCATTGGCGTTCCAGGTAAGGTAACCAATGCACCATTAGGGCTATCAAATATATCGAAATACAAAGAAGCTTTAGTAGTGAAAACATGTGAAATACTCGTTTTATGAAACGGTAATTAATTTTAATGGCGAAGCAAACAATTCTAGTGTAATAAATGGCGAACATGAGCCAATGTACTCGTAAGTGCAACACATAAAACCTCTTTGTTCGCTTGTAAATTAATATCTCTCATTAACTAACTATGCTTTAAACGATTCTCGCTGAAAAAACTCTTTGTAATTTCAAGCTATTTACTTTCGAAAGTGATCATTAGTCTTATCTTTTACAACTGGAAATATTGTTCAAAGCCAGATAGCCTCTTCGCCAAAGTTGGAACGTAAGATAGAAATGATTTATAAGATTTAATAATAACTTTTTATTTGCTCGAGGCAAATTAAATTTGGAGCAGAAATTACGCTGAAAAACAAAAAGTAGGTGCCTACAATTTTACGCGAATGGGAATTTGTGAAGGTTTTATATCAATAAAATTATCTGCCAACTTCTTAGGAGATCATTCACATTCAAATCAAGTAAATCGAACGTACAAAATGGGAATAGGGCTAGTATCTATTTTTAACGATCGTTGTATACATATAGCAAAACTGTATCTAGCCTTTTTCATAAAACTAAATACAAAATTATATTGCCTAAACATTTTTGAGTCCCGCACCGAAGTGACGTGACCAGAATCCTTATTGTTCCATCAGAAAATAAATTATACCACCTAACTTTAGTACCCAATCTTGCGATTACTTTTGCCGCCAGAAAGCCATTGAACAACAAATTGAAAAAACAACCAGATGATATTTTCCAGAAGCTCGCGAGAAAAGAATACTAATCTCACTTAATCGGCGTTTTAACTTTAAAACAGTTTGGTGGAGGAGCAATAAATTAATCGGCTCATTTGAGCGAGTGAATGAGCCAGTAATGGACTGCGAACTGTCGCCGGTTCCCTCCACAAAAGAAAAGTAGGCGAAAAAGGCTCTTTGTTCTTAGAAAATCGAGTACCCGCGCCGTTTGTCTACCTTATATTGGGCTGATTCGACGTTTATGGCCCGGCTGCGGCGGGGACGTTCGTCTTAATTTTGTAATGTTTATCGAGTTATTGTGCTTCAATTTTGTTAAGCTTTCATGGTTTATTTATAACAAATTCACGTTATGTAAATTTATTATATCGTTTAAGCCTATACTTAATAGTTAGACGACAACATATAATAGTTTAGCGGCTATAGTGTACACTCAGAAACAATAGTTGGACCCTAGCAATAAAAGTTAAAAGTGTTCCACAAAATTTGTTAGTGCAAAACTAGTAAACTTTACTTTTTCCAATTCCAAGTTTCCGTTAAAATACGTTTTAGTAACAACCATAACAATTGTCACTCAACACCCCATCAAAAAAACATAAAACTCAAATTCACTCCTCCACACTCAATATACCTCGAATGGGCATTCCAAATTCTTCCTTTACTCATCAATCTCGATTAGCTACACAATTCTATTCTTGAGCGGACAACAAGCCGATCTAAACTAAGTAAGGCAACTCGGTCTGCCGCAATATTAATCAAACTAGCTCCGTCTAAGTCTAAACTTGTATGAGGCGTGTATTTTTACCCGCTATCGACAGCACATGCGCTGGACCTCACGTGTCAAAACGGCCATTTATCATGGTTATCTCACTCGCCCACCCACATTGTCTGTATGCCGGATAAGCTCATGGAAGTATCTAAGAGAAATATAATAGTTATCGAACGTTAGAGAGTGTGTATCGAGCAATTTCAACATTGCGGTCTGCGAGTAAGAAATGATGTACCAACCATGTTCTTCCTTATCATGTCGTGAAATATGACTAACGGTTGTTGGGTGTATGGTTGTGTAGGCGATGAATAGCTCAGTTGTCACTAGGTTTCCACATTTTTTATTCTATAAAACAATTTTACATAAGGTCAAAAGTATAATTGACTCTGACAGGGTAGTCTGGGATTGCGAGCCTTTTAGCATAATAATTATAGTTTCACATGAGAACTACACACAGCATTTTGAAAATCTTTTAAAGTTAGATTTGGAGTAAGATGCGCGTATTATACCTACTTCAGAATAGCACTTACTTGCTAATGTGATAAATTATAAAGTAAGTCTGTTGTTTATCTATTACGTTTTATCTTCGAAAGCGCTTAAACGGAAAATGTATAGATCCCGTGGGACAAGCAATAGTCTCTCTAACAGATCGAACTTCATTCGGGTGGAAACTTGGGTTAATGTTAGTCTTATACGTAAAATATAAGTTATGTTTCATTAATTAATCAATTCCCAGACCAAACCCTTCTACTTTAAGAGCTGGACCTGGAAGTTGTCGTTTATGATACAAAATACAAATTAGTTTACCTTTTCCAAATCTTATGTTCAAACTAGTGAAAATAAAATAGGGAATTTAAATCCAAAAGAAAGATTTTGATTCGTTTGTTATAATGTAAGTTATATTTTAATGTAATTTAATTTGTATGTTATAAACTAAGCTTCACAATGTTTAAAGGTAAAATGTCGAACGAAGTATTCTTTCCAATCAATCAACCCTTCCAATTGGATTTTTCATACGGCAATGTCGTGCTAAAAACTTATCAGATTATTGTGTATAACTTATTAAATTCGTGTTCGGAACACGACAACTTATTTTAAGAATTTTATTTTTAACATTAGAAGATATAAAGCTAGATATAAAGCGCATACTGATAAACATTTCATAAAGTGATTATTAATTTTAAGACTTTATTAAAGATGTAATCAGTTGATTGGGGTAAAAATAGTTTGTTAGTTAAGTAGTTACATACATACATAGGTACATACATAACATCACGCTTATAATCCCCGAAGGGGTAGCAGGCCCCTTTAGTTAAGTAGTTAATGGTATAATAACAAAAATTACATAGACTGTGCTATTTTTTTAAATAGTCAACCTAATCGAATTGTAATTTTTCTGTTCACTATCAATACTTGTCAAGAATTACTTTTTTAAGAACGTATCACTTAATAAAAATATAAAGATAAAAATGTGCAACAAGGTATTATCAAATAGACCATTATGGTTGTCTCATATGTGTAGTAAGCTGGCCCTTATCCGGGAAGTACAGACTGGAGTAATACCTTAAATTTATACACTTGATTTTTTATAAAACTTTAATTTAGTTAGTTGGAGGTAAAATAGCGACGTATTGGAACGGATATGAAAGTCAACACAGTGCGGAGAATTTTTATATCAAGTTAAGGTTCCAACTTATACATCTACATTATCACGCTTGCAATCTGTGAAGAAGTTGGCAGAGTACAAAAACCAGATAATTTCAACAGTCTTTTAAACTCAGAGATGACAAGTGAGTCCGCCTACAAATCATAGGTACACCTAACGCACCCAATACCTACCATTCGCCTTTTATGACAGCTTTTTTGGCAAGGAACTCCAGTCAATTATTTTTAAAGCCCAAAGCAACGTGGCATTTAAATTAATATCTTCTACTAAATTTGGCACGAGTGTAATCGATGGTATGATTTGAACCATCGACAGAAGCTGGACCGCACGCGTCACAACGGCCATCTGTCATGGTTATCTCAATCATCCCGCATTGTCTATGCACCGGATAAGCCCGTGTAGTGGCCGCCGTATTTCACCGGGAATAGAAAACAAGCACCTAATAAATCCCAATTAACAATGTATGAACAAAACAATTGCACTCATAAACAACGCGTGCGTGCAAATTGTTTTACGGTTATTGCTACGTGTTAAAAGTTTTAATTTTACACTTATTTTTTACAAAATGGTTTAATTCATTTTGTTTTGTATCTCTAAATGTTGGTAGTTCTAATGATTGATGTCCTTCCTTCTTCGATTAATTTATCATCATCGTCCTAGCGATGGCCCGTGCTTAGTCGGCGTTATAATTGTGGAAAAGCAGTGTTAAGTAGCCATCTCGCCTACATCACAAAACCCATACATTATTATTCGCCTTCAACGACCTGCTATGCAAGTTACACCATTTGCCACGATCTTTAGGTCTCAAACTAATATAAGATGAATATATTTGTGTGTACATTTAACCATATATCATAAAGGCATCGAAACTGAGACACGAAGCTAAAAAAGCATCAGCGAGGTGGACACGGCCCGTTGCGATTGAAGTCACGCGCGCCGCCGCACGCCGCGCACATAAATAACGCTAATGACGTCCGATTGTGTCCGGCGCTATCTGGAAAAAATACGAGATACATCGACGGGTAGGGCTCACGGCGTGTTTGGGAAATTGAAGACGTTCTCAGATACCCAGATAGAATCAAGTACGATCGTTTGCCAGGAACTTTTTAATGCATCCGGAGTGACACACAAAAATTTGTCTCGTTGCAACCACTGTTTTTTTAGAGCAGTGGTAAAATAAGGACAAGCGTCATATGCTTAAATCGACAGTTCTTACTAGCTATGATTTTTTTATCTAAGGACGTATTTACACCAGCTGAGTGGTGAGGGAAAATATGGCGAGTACATAAACATGCATTTAAAATTTATCCCAAACACAAATTTTAGATTAGGTACTTTCGACAAAAAATTTAAAATACTATGGTACCCGTAAATATTCTGCTTATCTAATTCTATTAAAAAAACTTTGAATCTCCCAACAGATTGAGCAAATGCAAATGTCGAAAATCAAAATGAGGTCAACATTAATCTCCGCGCGATGAATATTATTTACGTATTGATACATACTATTGATGCGCTATTTGCAGCTTGTACCAGAGACTGCACTCAGTTACCGATACAAGCCTCTCGGCACGCCAGTTCCCTTGTCAATTGAGCCTTGTAACAAAATTGGCTTGCTGAAACTATTATTGAGCAAATAATTGCGTTTGCATAACTAGCTAATTAGTTTGAGCTTCACTTGGACCTATTTTGGGGAGGACTGATGCTCGGCTTACTTTTGGACAGTTTGTAGGTTGTTTTAATACTCTTCGGGGTTTTAAAAATAATTGCTAAGCATTTGTAAGACCATGAGACTTTTTAGTTTTATTTTCCTTATTGTACAAAGTAATAGGAAAATATATTTGTGACATCTTTTGAAATTACGTAAGACCTTGTGTCGGTACACGTGTAAAAAGTACTTTGTATAAATTCTCCAGATAATAATAAATAAATTCTCCAGACTGAAAAAACAATTCCCTAGCCCCAACACTAAGCTTGTGCTTATGCTATGGATTCTAGGTGAACGGATAGAAATACTTAAATACGTTTATAAACATCCATGACTCGAGTAGGCAAATGTTTCGTCTGATGTAAATGGACCATCCATGTTCATCACACGAAACATTTGCCCCTAGCGGGATTCGAAACCGCGACTCTTGGTTCCGTGGCCAGGGTCTCTGACCACTCGACCAATGGACCAGTCAAATGATTCAAAATATGAAAAGTCAGTATGATTACTTACTATTAATATAAACGTTTTTATATTACTAGCTCTGCGGTTACAGAAATATCGTGATGAAACCGGAATATTCACAACTATGTATATGTAACCATGGTCCTAATTACCCTTCCCCTAACTAAGGGTTACGACGATCAGATCGGCAGTTCCTTCAATATAATTACCAGTTTCGCTTTATCCTGGATCATGGTCTAAGCGGACCCCGACTAAGTACGGGACATAACGCTTGCAGAATGATGATGATTTAAGTAGGATTTAACTAATCAAAGTACTGACCATTCATTGTTGTTTCAAGATCTTTTGATATTGCGTTATTGAAATCAAAACGTCACATAGCGTATCTGACACAATCGGACGTCATTAGTGCAGTTATTTATGTGACGAGCGTGCAGCGGCCGCGAGCGTGACTTCAATTCGCAACGTGTTGCGTCAACTGTTGTTTTATCATTGCTTTGGTGTTTCATATCCCAAGAGATTTGTTTTAATACATTTCTAGCAGCTATATTAGAAGTTTATGCAATAAATTATAAAACTATATTTTATAATCCTATTTGTTAGTGTGGATTTGTAGACATAATACCTACCTAAGTAAGATTACGTAAGATATTGTGCCAGTACACAAGCAAGTAATTGTTAGAACAGGCCCCCGCTATTAAACAACAATGCATTTAGGTATGATTCTGACTATTGTAATTCATGTTTTTACTTCATTTTCATTTAAAGGTTTCATGAAATCCAACGGTCAGATAGCGTATCTGACACAATCGGACGTCATTAGTGCAGTTATTTATGTGACAAGCGTGAGGCGGCTGCAGGCGTGACTTCAATCCGCAACGTGTTGCCTCCGCTCCGCTTAACAGTTGAAGTCGTGTCATTGCTTTGGAGTTTCAGTTCCTGTGACACGTTGGTATGACTTTGTGCTAGACTAAGATAATTAGAGATGGAAACAAGATAATACTGAATATATTCCATAGTAATACAGTTATGTACGTTTTGATGACGTAAAAATAGTTTAAATGATGGATTAATTACAAAATCATCAGCTAGTTTTGCTACCCTGCTAGGGAAGTGGCGTGAAGTTTAGTAAGTTAGTTTTGCTATTGTTTTATTTTAAACTCTCATCGGTAGCCAGTTTTCTTTTGTTCAATGTTATGGTTGGAACTTTAGAAAAGTTTTAGCAAACAAGCCGACAGCCACACTTTCAAATTTAAAATCAAACCTTTCCCCTTTTAAGCGACATTATCAGAAAATTCCGCCACCAAAAAGCTCGGAAAGTGAAACTTTTAATTGCTCCGCGTACGAGTATTGGGATTGAAATTCTTTTTTTTTTGTCAGTGCTTGTTTGATTAATTGATTTTTGTTATTACACACTCCTGTCATCCGGGGAGGTAATATTTCAGCCATAATTCACCTGTTGGGTCCGGTTTAATGGACTCTCTTGTTTTTGTTGAATTCCGTTGGAATTCATAGTATGTATCGAAATTCGAATAGGACGGTGAACATTTAACGTACACAGAAAGTAAAACATGAATGTGAATTCCATTGAATAGTTGAACGTTGAAAAACGGTGGTATATTTTTAATTTTTTTTTTGTTCAACTAAGTCATCATTTCTGTGATTTTTTAAAGCGTTCAGAAAAATTGCTATTACGTATGTTTATCATCACACTATCTGAGCTTGTTCAGCGAATAAATAATTATGATATACATATTTTAGTTCTGATCCACCATCAAACAATTTTATTATAATGAATCGACATAGGTATTTCAATATCATAAAACTTATTTAACACTGTATAGGTATATCTTCAAAACACAATCACAATCTTTGTACTTAGCGTTAATTTTTATCTACTACCCACTCCAAAATGGTCAAAACTTTTTTCAAACTCTGCTTTTTTTACCAACAAACAAATACACCGACCAAGAATGTTCACAAAACTCGTCACGCATGCAAGTGTACAAGTTCCTCGTCCGTTTGATAGATGGCGCGACGTAGGCTCGGGACGGGGTCGAATTGGCGGAACGGCTAGACACTCTCACCATATTTCATACAAATGTAAGTATAATTTTTGCTGGAACTTGACTTAACATATTGACCCTTGTACCTTTTTTGTTAGGACCGTAAATGATGCTTATCGTTCTTAAAATAAAAAAAGGACATACTCGACCAAACATTATAAATTGCGATTTGTTAAAAGTGTAAGTGTTCTAATGATAAATAAATTAAAATGAAATATGATAAAAATCCTGTCAACATCGTCTTTTATATTTCAGATGCAAGTAGAAAATTTATTCAAACGCCTATTTTTAACACACTTCAAAAAAAAGTGGAGGTTCTCAATTCGAAATTTTTTTTTTACACTTAAATACTACGTCACACTACCCCGAAGTAATAAAAGTTAACATGGTTTAGGTACACTCGCCCAAAACGCAATTGTGATGTAGACACCATTTATTTTTTAATTTTGAAATATCAATTCTGAAAAAGAACGTATCGTAGTAAGCTGTTAGGCCTTATTGATTTTCTCTAAGATTTTTAATTTTACAAAAATTGCTTAATATTAAGTCAGTTGACTATACAAACTAGTGACGTCACACCTTAAGAAGCTCATACAAAATCTATGAAGTGATTTCGTTTTGACAGCTCTTAAAAAGTATCTGACTAGCCAGTCAACATCCCTATTATATTTTGTGGAACGACTAAAACACTGGTATAACCTGGAGAAAAACAAAAACCCGGCGAACCGTTAATGACGAGTTTACTCTGTCTAACCTTGCATTATACGTTTAAACAAAACTTACAGAACAATCTAAAGTAAACATGATAAATCAGCGTAGTTTTCTTGTTCAAACGAAAAACTCGAGACTACCAAAAGTTTTCCGAGAACGGTTGGTTGTTTGTGGGGAAGTATTTCGCTTATAACGAAAGCCTCTTCGCTGGATAGCGTAGACTAAGATCTAGCTCATAATAAAGTTTTTATTCACTTAATTTCATTGTCTCCCGCGCTACCTCTGCTAAAGAAAAGTTGACTATTCCTTGGAGCTTTTGTTATCTCCGCGCGGCTTTATTTTGGCGCTGTAAATGATATTTAGATTTAACAATTACGCGGAATGAATTATTTTTGGGGCTTATAATACTTATTATTAATTTCAATATTCGTAAATTTATCATTCAAACAGTTATGTCACATTGTATAAGAGTGTTTTATTTTGTTTTAATTAAAAGTAAAGACGAATTATTATATGAATTTTGAAAGTTAGTTTATTGATAATTTATTTGAAGTAATGTTATGCGATTGATTTATTATAGATTAATAGTTATTTAGTAAAAAAATACACTGTACCATTGACTATGTTAGATTACTATGACTGTTTACAGTAGTTATTAGTAGATATTATATAATATATTTTTATTAAAAAAAAAATATTTTTACCTAAATAATCAAAATATATCATTTAATTAATTACGTTTCAGCAAAATCCTTAGCTCTTAATAGGTAAGATATCTTCACTCGAACAGCTATCAAGGGCTTGAGTGATTGCAATTAGGGCAATCAAAAGAGCGAACATGTGTTGGCTGCCACAATGCGTTGCTCATCAATAATCAACGAGACACGTGACGCCCCCGTTTATGGTGACCATCAACACAAGGTGTAGTTCAGGAATGGTCAACTTTTAATATCCTCCTTACCGATATCGGTCACGGCGGCCAATCTCAACTAGAATTAGCCAACTGCGCAAGAGATATTATAGTGCACAAGGGTGTGCGCAAACACAGGTGCACTCTCTGTTCCTTCATTCTCATAGTACGGTGAGACGGCAATTCGACATGACCGGAGAGAGGTCAGGCGCAGGACCAACGGTTTAACGTGCTTTCCGAGGCACGGGAGTGATTAAAACGCCAACTTTCTGACTCCGGGCTGTTACTGAGTAATTTCAATATCGAAATACCCAGCCACAAATTTATGGCCCGACCCGGGATTTGAACCCGGGACCTGTTGGTCTTTAGGCGGCGCATGCTACCACTAGACCAACGAGGCAGTCAACTTTTAGCACACGTGCCAATATATGTAATTGCAGATACAGTAAATTTCGAGTTTGCATTTTCGTTGGGATCGCAACATTGAACAGACAATAAGCGCTTCGCATGGCCTTTTTTTTCGAACCCAGGTTTTTTTAATTAATTTATTTTTTTACGTAATTTTGTCGATTTTATAAGAGATTCTTAAGGTCTGCTAGCTTGTTGCTCTATGATAAAATGGGACTTGGTTGGAAAAATAATGATTCTCAACTTATCCCTTTTTTAACCACGTCAAATGTATATATATATATATATATATATATCACCACACTCACTTAAAGCTTTTTTTTTTAATTTAAATATCAGACTACATATACGTACTTATAGACGTATTTTTATAACACATAAAAGACAAATTTTCCAACCTTAATCTTTACATAAATCCTTTGAGCGATATCAGAGTGAGCCATATCATTATAAAGTATAAGCAATTAAATCGTGTCTAGTCAATTGCATATAAAATCGTCTCAAACGCAAGGGGTAGTCCAAAGTTGATCTCTGTATTTCTAAAATGTAGGTATGGATTTTTACCACTTCATCGACGCTCAAGGAATCATGGTAGGACAACCTGCATATTTAAAATCAATATGCGTATGTAACCATGATGTTATTTGTCTAGTTCTCCGACCTTAGAATTACGAAGTTCATATAAGCTTTAATGTCACCAGACTCGCTAAATCCTGGATCATTATCTAAGACGACCCTAACGAAGCACAGGACGCTAGAAAAAATACGGTTAGATGCGATATTTAGGCGCAGTTTATTAAGTATATTCATTTAATATCACTATAACTTATGAAGCGTAGCCACCCTACTCAGGCACAATTCTGGCTATCGTCCATAAATCATTGATATTCGTAACCCGTTATCATGCGCGTCATTATTCGGCTAATTTCGGACGTTCCGCGAAATAATTACTCGCCTTTTTTTACGATTCGATTTCCGAATATCTCGAAAGTATTAAGGTCACCGGGTTACAAATGGGAACGGTGTTTTTATTCAAACTTTTCCGGGAAGGGCCAATATGTCGGACGGATGACGGAAAACGTATAGCAATTTTTTACATATAAGTACACTAGAGTTAAGGAATTGAAAACTAATTGACGTGTTTTAACAACTCATTCTAAAGAGCTTGTACAAAGATTAATAGAGAACGTTTAGCTTTTTGAGACGTTGATATTAAAACAGATACTTATATATTAAGAAAACACAAATTTACTCAAAATATTGTAATAACTAGATTTCAATTCAGAATATCAGCTTAGAAAGTCTCAGCGGAAGATTTTTGCTTTCATTTTTATTTCATATTTCCATCAGGAGTACCCTATTATGCAAATGCTCAAAAAATCTACACTTCATGTTATGATAAAACGTAATAACATTTAGTAAATACCATATCTCAAAATTACCCTAATATCACAAGCAATAACGACAGCTAGGCGCAGACCTCTCGTTAGCAGATACAGAGAAACATCCATTTATCATGAGCTCACGACGTTTTTTCAACACTTCCATTTTATTGCCCACGTTATCTCTAAGGATCATATGTTTGCGGATGCAAACATCCGGAGGCAAATTACCCTCGCACTGTTATTTATTATCGGCGAGACACGGAGGCTGCGCTATAATTGTGCTGCCCTAAGCCCTCGTCAAAGGAGACGGGATTTCCGTGAGGTTAACGGACTGTGAAGATGGTGACGGGTATGTGTCTACCATAAGCCCATCATGAACTGAGGGACGCGTCAGACCAAGAAAAAATATGGAGAGAAGTTCCATGTACTCTAGATAAGGTCTTTTCGTAAAATGTACAGCTATTACTAGATTTTATTTAGTGTAAAATCATGGCTGAAGTTTTAAAATCTAATAAGTATTCATTTCTTTGATTTAAGGCCATAACATAATTCCTATCTCATACTACTTACGTGGTTCACGTGGCATTAACATTTCAGCGAGTTAATGTTAGTTTTATAAGTCACAACTAGAAAAATAAAGGACGAGCATAAAATTTGCAAAATATAAGGCAGGTTTATATTTACTACTATTTACTAATATTTCCTAACAAACGGAAGCATGTAGAAAAAGGCGTTGAATTATGTATGTATGGATGTAATTTTGCGTAAATTTTTTAACAGAAAAAAAATAAAAAAAAATTACTTATAAAATAAAATATGTTTTTCTGGTATAAACATTAAAAAATTGTTTTGTGCAGAGATATTAACTCCATCGATGTTACCATCAAATGATTGAATTTATTTTATGGAATTGCAAGACTTTATATGATATAGACGTAATTAACTTTGAAGCTTTTATATTATTAAATTTTCACATGTAGATCGAATTCACACTCACATAAAGCAATTTCGTGGGAACCTAGAGAGTAATGATATGTAGGTACTAAGGGACTTATACAACACTGATCACCGACGTGACTACGTTGGGAGATTCCAATAAGTCCCTAACATTCCGCTACGGATATTTGTATGACCTATGGGTTATTAAATACGTGCATGAATCTTCGGCAGGAAGGGTTAGGAACGTATTTTGTACTATTTTTTAACGTGACGTAAAGAAGTTAAGGATACAATCTTACCATTGTCACTAGAATCCATAGTAACCGATATAGTATAATTTGTATTTGATGTATTTATTAAATTTTCAAAATTAGAAAATGAATTAAATAAGCTTATAATTCTTCAAGTCAACACGCTTTTAAAAGGTACCTTCAGTGGTGAAAATTTCGAAGGTAAGACAATTTTTTTTTTATTCTTTATGTCAGCATTGCCCTAGTGTTACCTTTGATATTGCAAATGTCCATAGGATATGGTAACCGCTTTAGGCTACTCGTATAATTGTTTGTCACCTTTAATACTATAAAAAAATTCTAGTTCCATAATGCTTATACTATCAAACCTACGACTTTTGGTTTCGCAGCCTCGAACCACCAGACAATCTCGCTGTCGAATGCAAATTATTCCTTCTACCCTACATCCAAAAGGCTCCTAACACTCCCCGTCTCATAAATAAAAGCGTAATCTTTTCCGCTCCACTCAAATTGAATTTATAGTAAACAAAGCTGTTTCGCAGAGACCGCTAAAAGATAAACTGAGATTTGCCTGGGCGCAATTAAAACTTTACCTTACAACTAACTTCGTTAGCCAGGGTTTCCTGGGAAGGAATTATGAAGGCAACGTGAAAATATGTATGTCTACCAACTGTAAGGCAACGGGTATACAGCTTAACAATCCTTCGCGAATGAGCTCTTTAGTTTTAATGCTGTTATGTAGTATGATACAATAGAAACTTTTCCATACTTTCTTGTTAAGTGCAAATAATAAGTGATAAATAAATTATATGGATAGTAAAATATATTGCACTGTATTTTTTATTCACAGTATGAATTCAGATTTTTTTTTCTTATTTATCGGGTTTATGCATTTTTAATATAATTTACACAAATAAAACTTTTATCAAATGAGTAAAATTTGAATACTCATTGTGTTTTCGTCGTCTCTCAAAAGAGAAGATTATAAGAACTTACTTTTTACCCGCCCAGAGAGTAAGTAAGAGAACCTGTAATAAAAAGAAGTAAAAAAAAAAGAAGCCATAAGATAAATTTAACGCTAAATGAATATCTTAATAAAATAAAAATGTCCATTAGAATTACTAATAATTGACTTAATTTATACATTGAAGCTATATACAATTCCATTACCACATGTTACTTTATAGCAAAACTTTAATCTGAGTTAATTACTACAGCTCAATCATAATTCATATACAAAATTGCTTACAGCAAAAATGCTTTACCTACATAATCTACGCTTTTCTGTCTAGAATTACAGTACCGCAATCAGCTGATTAGACTCACGTATGCCTACAGCTTTACGCCTCAAAGGTGGATCGAAGCGCCCAACTGGCAAATTGAGGTGGAGAATTACAACTGTAATCAAAGTGTCTCGCAGAATTACGCGCTGTGTAAACTCTAGTTTTAGAATCTTCAGTGAATTAAGCATCCTTGAAATTAAGCTGCCTGCGAAGCAATGGATGTGTTCTTGTTATGTTTAAGCGTTATTGGTGACACGTATTCGCGGTAAATGTTTGAACTAACTTTTGTAATTATCTAGGTAGAAATGTAAGGAAAAGTGACCGAATATCTAAAACTACTTAAAATAATAGCTGTATGTGTTATTTTAAGATGCATTTGTGACATAAACCTGTTTTGTTTTAGGGTGAATGTGGTTGAAGGGGCCCGTAATCCCCGAAGAGGTAGACAGAGTCAAAGGGACATCAGGCCGCTTTAACCACATTCAGCCAAAATTAAAAACTGGGCTGGTTTAGATGAAAAATTGTGAAAAAGTAGTGACAAGTGGCTAGCTATTCACAGGCCCAAAACCTGATAGACCATTAGTCGCCTTTTACGACATGCTAGGCAAGGAGCACAGTTGGTATATTATTTTTAAGACCAACATAAGAAAAAATACTTCAGAGAGTATGCATGAAAATATGAATGAGTTCATATTTTCATGCATATCCTCAAATCAGTAAAAATGGTCAAGAAGCAATTGATAAACCATAATCATACTAAAATGGAAGCATGTGACGAGACCACATAGCCAAAGATCAAGATATTTAGTTATGGGGCAAAGGGGCGACACTATATATATATATTATATACTAGCTGTGCCCACGATTTCTCCTGCGTTTATTATTAACTTTATATAGCCTACAGCCTTCCTCGATATATTAATTATGCAACACGAAAACATTTTTTTTTAATCGGACCAGTAGTTTCTGAGAGTAACGCGTCCAAGCAATCAAACAAACAAACTCTTCAGTTTTGTATATAAGTATGTAAATTAGTACAGATGTTAACCGTTAAACATAAATACACTTTAGCGTTACATACTGTTTGTATTTCTTTGAGATATGAATCTTGTAGTTACAATTAAGCTAAACGTAATCTATGACACAACTTCAGCCGAAACTGTCTCAATTGCTAACTCCAGACGAGTAAACCCGCGGGCAATCCTTGGTATCCAATGAAAACTTTCACACAAGTTGGAGACATGTTACGGGTATACTTTTTAGCCCAGAAAACGTTCCCTAATACAAAAGTTACGTACGAAAGTAATAAAGTCCGTTACGTGTAAAGAAAGATGGACGTGAACTCTCTTTCCTTACATATCATCACGCCCATTATCCCCGAACGGGAAGGCAGAGCTAAAGGGGCAACAAGCCCCTTTAACCACATTCAGCCAAAAATAAAACTGGGAAGGGTTAGATGGAGAATTGTGAAAAAGTAGTGACAAGTGGTAAGCTCGTCGCCTACACCATCACAAACCCAAAACCCGATATACCATTAGTCGCCTTTTACGACATGTTAGTCAAGGAACACAGTTGGCACATTATTTTTAAGTCCTAGACCTTTTTAAAGAAATTAACATTTTAACAATTGCATCACAATTTATTTTAGATTGTATTATGTATATATATAAAAACATTGACCAATTTCCTAAGAAATCAAACACTCATAGTTTTAATACTAGAAATAAACACAAACTTGCTGTTCCAAACCATAGACTCCAGAAGAGTGGTAATTCATTTATTGGTCTTAGTATTAAAATATTTAATAAACTTCCAGAAAGTCTACTAGCATTAGCTTCACATAAGTTCAAATTGTGCATTAAAGCGTTCTTAATGAATAAGGGCTATTATAAGATTGAAGACTTCCTAAATGATAAGCATTTATGTTTAACTTCATAATGAAGTGTTCACCTGCAGTGTTGTTACCTAATAAGTACCTATAGAATATTAAGTACGAAATTGTAAATCTTTGCATTTAAAAGAGTAACTATCGAGTTTCTTGCCGGTTTCTTCTCGATAGATTCTACCTTCCGAACCGGTGGTAATCCTTTTTTCTGTTTAAATTGACTATTTATAAGTGCTTTTTTGAAGCCTATATAAATAAAGAGATTTTGAATTTGAATTTGAATTTGAATTTGAGACCAACATGGGAAAAATGGACTCTCTACTAAGTAGATATAAAATAGATTCCTTTTTCTGGGTTCCGCAGACAATAATAAACTTTTATAAATTATATATGTACAGTCATTAAAACTAGAACTCATAATTTGGCATCGAAAGCAATGTATTAACCACGCTAACTTAGCTATGGTAAACTTATATTTTTTTTTTTATCAAATATCTGCCATAAACTATACTAATAGTTTATGGCAGATAGCTCCTAAATGAAAATATGTTTATCACAAAACTTATTTCGATCCAATACCTATCTATTTGCAAAATAATAAGCCTTAAGATGCATACATTTTTCCAGCTGCCAGAAAATTGGGGTTATTTTTGAAAATGTGAGAAGATGAGAGCGATTAGTAGCATTTATTTTAAATTTAAAACGTAATATTTACAGCCAAATTAGATTTCAAGTTAATAAGTAATAGTTAAGTAATAGTAATAAACAGTCAATAAATTACAAAATCTTGATTTTTTATCAAGTTACTACGTACCACGTACATACGTACTTAAATAGACCTTCCTCAGATGGATTTATTACCTGTAGGAAACAGAATATAAAGGTTTATTAAGATTATGAACAAAATAATATGATTATGATTATGCAAATCCACAGGAAAATAAAATCGTAGCTACGGAACCCTACATGATGCGTCTCTGGAAACGAACTTCTCCGGATTTCTTATCAGTTCAACAAACGAAATGTATCTAGGTTTTAATCCGTCTCGACCTTTCCCAACTACAATTTTTTCGACTTAATTTACTTGGACAAAACCAGGGCATTTGCAAAAATGTATAATTTGTATCACACTCTGAAAAAACTACTATATTACTCTGTTTGAATATGCTTATCCTCTTATCAAAATGGAGCTTTCAACTTCAAGGCTCTAAGTATCTTCTCAAATACCGCTACAGATTTTCTTTGGTACAGGGGTGATACGGGAAATAGACGAATTATTGTTACAAATTATTTTGCTTAGTTGTGGATTATTCTTGTTATGATAGGTATTTGAACTTGGTACGCACTTCACCAACTGATTGCACAAATACGCAAAGTAAGATTACCTTTTGGTAAAGATCATTACCTAAGTCTACAGAATCAAAAATGGCGGAGGCTAGTTTTTCACAGTTAAAATAAATTCATTAAGTTTTTAAAGCGAGTACGCGATATTAAATAGTTTTGTCTCATTTTGTGTTTAAATAATCTCGATTCACAGTCCAATTTCCGTTCACGAAAATAGATGGGGCATAAACAAGTTTCCAACATAAAGTTGAAAGGTCACATTACAAAATGTGCCAGTAATACAGCGTCTCCGTAACCAATACCGGGGCCTCTCATAAAGATCCAATTCCGAAGGTGTGCCGCAGCGCTGCAGTTAACTATTTGTCAAGAAATATGAAGCTACAAAAATTCATGAAACCGAGGTGGCGGTCCGCCATTTATATGTCCGCGGCTGCCGCACGCTCGGCCGGGGAATAAATTCCACTGCACAGTTCTGCTGATTCTTAATCCGAATTTCTCTTTGAATTATGTAACCTCGCTAGTCGGGATCTTGTTAGACACGGTTGAGGCATAGCTTGTGCAGTTGTGAGCGCTGTGACTCAGTGAATGGTTATTGATTTCATGTACAAAATGATTGATATATATGGTATTGTCTTGGCGGAATGGGGCTTTACAGATGCAATGGCTGAGAATCAAACGACAAAACTGGTTTCATCCCCAAACCATCACAAATACGACGTTGTTGATAAAACATGTCTGATCAGATTATTCTAGGGACTGTAAGTTTGTGGTATGTAGGTACATTCATTCTTATTTCTAAAACCTATAATGACCTATAATAAACTTTTGTATCAATATTGAATATGAAGACTAAACCATCTAAAATCTTAAAACCGTGTTTTAGAGCTAAACGTCTTTTTAATATTTTATTTTCAATGATTTAGTTTACGATTAAAAATAAATCACATACTATAATAAAATTAGTTTGAAACTGCTTAGTGCGGTAAATTACTTTCCAACAACTCAGAGTCAACACTAACAAAATATTTCAGCCAGCGAACCACTGAGAGCCATGCATCTCTACTTTTCTTTCGGGAGGAATGTGTCCTTCCCCGGATCACATTGTAAGTCAATATGAGGTAGTTGAGCCAGTAAGGTATCGGACGCGAGTCGAACACGTGCCAATAATTGCTGGACCGGACTACGTACCACACCTGGCTTGTGGTGCCACTGACAGAGTATGTTTAAGAATACGGGACAATTTATAAAAAAACGCAGAAAAATATGAACACAAACTATTTTGAACCACCCTTGCTATTTCATTTATCAGCAATCTAAGTTCTGCCTACGGATTTTTTCGCCATAGTTCCGTGAAGTACCTACCTACAACCTTTTTGATAACTTTTATGTTGTGGTATAATCAATAAAAAATCAAAATGGTTGAGTACTTTGAAAGTATCATAGATTACAATAAACAATTAAATATTTCCCAACCTAATTTCAAATATTAATTAAAGATGTGCTCATATTCATAGTGACGTGTAGATCCAAGCTGAAGTTTGTGTAGTTTATAAATTATCTTACATTTTAATCACAGCATTCCTTTCAAGAAAGTAAATTGGCATCTAACAAAAGCGTCCGCTCGCTATCGCAGTCAGCCATTGACTGACTCAAATCTCACATTGATAGTCTATAACATATTTACTACAGACTAAAGACAGATATTGCTTAAAAGTCAACTTCAAACTTCTCTGCCTACCTCGCAAGGGAAGTGGCGTGAAATTTAGTTAGTTTGTAAGTAAACTTCAACATAACAACTACTTCGACTAATTTAAATTCTTCTAAAAATCTTATAACAAAATACTACAAAGATATGGAAAATAAATACAGTTTCCTTTGAATCAACCCCTCTACCAATGGCACCACACCCTATGGCCAGTTTTATTTCTCAGAATTAACTGCAGGCGGACGTAAAGGAAAGCTGGCTCGAACACCTTTGTTTTTATGTAATCTGCCAAGATCTCGCCCGTACCAGTAATATTGCTACACTAGCATTTGGTCCCGTCGGAAATACTGCACTTTGTGCTAACGTTTAATGGACTACTTCAAATATTTACTACATTCACAGGCGAATCTATTACAATAACGCAGTCAATGTAAGCCACTTTTCTATTTTTTGATTATTCAATATTCAAAGATTAGATTTATGTCACATAATTTACAATACGGGTTATTTTAACATGTCATCTCCTGTCTTCTTAAGATAATATTCAATTACGTACTTATGTATGTATGTATGTACTCATAGAAAATAAGTAATATGAATATGAGTCTAAAATTATTATTTGCCATTTGTTTATTTCCCTTTTTCCCATCATTGATATTACTCTATTTCAACGCTTATGTACACGCTGGTTTTCAATCTGCTTGAAACCCAAAACTAAAATTTGAGGCAGAAGCTTTAAGGAGGAGCCGCGGTAAAATTAATATTCAACGCTTTTGATTTGATCGAAGCTACAGATAACATGAACTAATCCCGAAAGCAAAGAAGCTGCAAACGAGGTGTTCCGCATAATATTTTAGCTCCGTGACGGGCCCTAAGCGTCGCCTGTACACCTGGGAGTCACGTACACCATGCCACAGTGCGGTTAAACGCAGTAAACCACATCCATGTTGAAAAGTTCTTAAAACGGAACATTTAAATGGAATGACTACAGTACATAAGAAGCAATTAGTCTTCTATGCAAGCTGAAATAATTCAAATTGTGTTTAAGAGTTACCTTAACATTCAGGTTTTAAAAACAATTCATAATTTTTCATTTGTAAACATGTATTATTTAATATGAATGCCATTCGAAATACAAACTAGAATACAAGCGTATCAGCTAAATTGTTACTTAAAATAATATCTATATAAAAAATAATTATATAACCAAGAAAGCCTGTGTCTTAAATTTATAAATTTGATATCCATGGTAACAAAAATAGCAGATACACACTTAAGTTATTATAGTGAAACTGACTAAAAATCAATATAAATAAAATAAAATACCGAATTATGCCCATAAATGATAGAGACTGCCAAGATGTGGACAGACGTATATTTGTAAAGAGACCGCTAGAAAAACAACCTACTTAATATCAAAATAGAATTAGAATTCTAAATTTGAATATAAAAATAATAAAAGGCGTAAAAAGTATTAATATAAAAGTAATGAAGCCAGCGTCAGCACCAATGCCCACAAACCAGTATCTAGATATTTTATCGGATGCATAGTAGTTATTTGACCATAATATCAAAATCAGTTCTAAGACATATTCATGCAATTTGGTGTCACTGTTTACTCTTCTCCACTATGCCGAAACCCCAGACTGGTAATGAATTTTCGCTGTTTACAATAAAGCAAACGGTCTTTATGGGCTATTCATTAAACGAATCTGCAGATTATGCGTGTTGACGTGCCACGACGTGACTTTTAGTCGCCTCGCCAAATTGGCAGCGTATCGATTGAGCTTAGATTAAAAATGAGAAGATTAATAATGTTTTTCGTCTATTTTCTAGTGGTAAAGTCAAAATGACCTTCTCGTTTTAAAATGTTCCATTCCAAACTAGTGAAAAAAAGCCAAAGAAATACCAGTTTAAAAAAACAGTACTTAAAACAGCAATTACGTGGTGTGCCAGTTTTGTTTTTATATATTACTAGCTGTGCCAGCGGTGTCACCCGCGTTTATGGTTAATATTATAAAGACTATTTCCGTCATACATGATTTCTGTGTAACTTTAACCATTAAGGCTGCACACGCGACGGAAGCTTAAAAATGGAGTAACTTCTCCCGTTTTCCCAACATTTCCCTTCACTACTCTGCTCCTATTGATTGTAACGTGATGAAAAGTATACTATAACCTGCCCAGGAGTATGAAGATTAATTGTACCAAGTCTCGTTAAAATCCGTCAAGTAGTTTTTGTTTCTATAAGGAACATACAGACAGACAGACAGACAAAAAGTTTACTGATTGCATTTTTGGCATCAGTATCGATCACTAATCACCCCCTGATAGTTATTTTGAAAATATATTTCATGTACAGAATTGACCTCTCTACTGATTTATTATAAGTATAGATATACATATAGAATATTTCCAACCAGTACTTATTGCGTACTTTTCTACCAATGAAATATATACTTACTAATATTATGAAGAGGAAAGATTTGTATTTTGAGTGTGTGTATGTTTGTAATGAATAAACTCAAAAACTAATGTGCCGATTTCAAAAATTCTTTCATCATTGGAAAAGCTACATTATCCAAAAGTAGCATAGGCTATATTTTATCCCCATATTCCTACAGGAACGGGAACCATGCGGGTGAAACCGCGGGGCGCTGCTAATATTGTAATAAAATCAATGCGGAGCAATGTGCATGTATGATTGCTAATAACATTATCTTCTTATAGATTTCCTCATCACGATTCTCTTTGAAGTTGGATTGTGTTTTAAAAATATGCTTGTTTGAAATGTATAAATATGATGACCAAAACTCGTATAATAAACTATTTGTTAATTTTATGAATAAATCTTAAACTCTTATTGGAGTTGGCCAAATAATAATATTATTAAAGATCATAATATTGTCTTAATTTAAACAAAGATGTTACATATACGTCAATTTTGTAGACAAAAATTGTCTTAAATAATAATTTAAAGGTCGTTTGAATTAAATCAATTAACTTATGGATGAAGGTTGTTTTGTGATGCGCCCACGTTTAGCAATCTAGTGTATATCATAAATTTGAAAGCTTTGTGTTACTAGGTTCGTCATAATTATTTTGTTACTTCATAAACTTACCGTATCACCTTAGTTTGGCTAAAAAAATATTTAGTCCGTCAATTAGATAACAAAAAATAAATCTTACAGGTATTTTTATCTTTTGTTCTAAATGTAAATTTTGCTTAACGTCACTAAACCTTTTTTTTTGTATCGCGAAGAAATGCGTTACGCCCGCCACCCTACCCGGGGGGCAGGGTGGTGTGTGGGACTCCCGGGGGACCCTAAGTAGGGGGCCCCTGCTCCGGCCAAAGATGGTAGAGGCCGGGGTATACCCACTACAAAAATAAAAACCGACTTCAAAAACCCCGCAAAAAATGTTTATAAAAAAACACAAGTATAAACTGCCTTAATAGCTATTTAAATGTCTAAACACTAAAAAGTATCAAATAAATTCTTTCGACTGCTTCGATGAAAGTATTAATCTTTAACACGTATTTAAATATTTACAATAATCAGTTAGTTTTGGAGTCGGTGCCAGCCCGCGTAATTATATCATCATTTCGGAATTTGCAATTATTTGTTTCTTGGTGAAGGGTGATAAAATAGGTTTTGAATATACAAAATCAATAGTAAGTTAATATAGTCATATTTTAACTAATTTGTTTCATATTGTTATTAGTAAGGTAATTTGTTATTAAGTGTCTACTTTTTTTTAGTTTGGCTGGCACCGACTCCAAAACTAACTGATTATTGTAAATATTTAAATACGTGTTAAAAATTAATACTTTCATCGAAGCAGTCGAAAGAATTTATTTTATACTTTTTAGTGTTTAGACATTTAAATAGCTATTAAGGCAGTTTATACTTGTGTTTTTTTATAAACATTTTTTGCGGGGTTTTTTGAAGTCGGTTTTTATTTTTGTTAAAATTTAACTTATTTGTTACTTTTTAGTGAAATTTATTAATAGGTAGGTAGACCAAATCAAAACGAGCTGCTTTAATGAGACAGTGCCGGTCTTATGAGACTAAAGACGAAAAGGTATGACGAGCCTTTAATGTTTAAAGAATTACTTAAAACTACTAATCTTCAAAGAGTTATACCTTTCATCATCAGCTAAGCAACATAACATGATGAGTACGAGACGCAAATACTGGAATCGTTTTAGAAAAAATAAATAAAACACTTAACATGTCGTTAAAATTTAAGAGTGGCCCTCGTTTTCATGGAATCCCATCACTAGACCAAGACTTGGTGAAATTGAGACTATCTCGAGAATAACACTCAATATAGCCCTATAATATTGAAAGAATTATCCACGAACTCCTAATCGTTAAGGAGTTACACCTTCCATCATCAGCTCAGCAACATGAGATTATAAATACCAGACGTAAATACTTGAATTGTTTTAGAAAATAACTGAAATAGATTGCACGCGCCTATAATACTTGAGGGTTTCCCTCGATTTGCCTAAGATTCCTTCATCAGATCCAGATGTGGTACCAATAGGAGCAATTCCAGGATATACCCTTTTGAATAAAAAAAGAACTCTAAAAATCGTCTTACAATTCTCGAAGATATCAATATTTAAAGAATCATAAACTAATTCCTAATCGTTAAGGATTTGTACCTTCCATCATCAGCTCACCAACATTAGATGATTAGTACCATACGTAAATACTTGAACAATCTTAGAAAATGTCTAAAACACATTGTACGTGCCTATAAAGTTTGAGGGTTGCCCTCGATTTTCCTGGGATCCCTTCATCAGATCCTGACTTGGTGGCAATGGGACCAACTCGGGAGTAAACCCTTTCGATTAAAAAAAAAATTTTGGAATACGGTTAACAATTCTCAGAGATATCGAGTAACATACATACAAAAAAAAACAAAAAAAAAAAAAAAAAATTCAGTCGAATTGAGAACCTCCTCCTTTTTTTTGAAGTCGGTTAAAAACTTCGCAGTACCCCTCATCGCCTGAGTGGAGGTGTTTACGGATCTCTCACAGCCTTCGCTGCCGTAAACGCCTCCGGAACTTCACTTTTTCACTTTTTAGCGTATACTGACGACTAAACGCCATACTCCAGACCTTTGATACGCTGTATCATGTTCTATACTTTTTGGTAATCTAAATGATGGACTAATTATTGATTTTACCTTGGAAACGGACCATCATCATCTTCAGCGTCATGTTCCGTGCTTAGACGGGGTCCGCTTAGACCCGACCGAATTGCCGATCTGACCTTCGTAACCCTAAGATAGGGGAACCAGACATTTTTTGGATCATGGTTACTTGGATTTTTGTTCATTTAAAAAATGTAAGGGAGAAAGACAATTTTCAACAACTATCTTTATCTAAATTTCAAAAACAGGTTGCTAAAACACATCCAGTTTCATTGAAAAGCGGAAAAAAAACTGTCCCCACAGACAATTTCCGTGGAACGTTTCCACAGTAAACGTCGGACTGGGCTTCAAATATTTCCTATTATTAACTTTGACGAAAATCCTGAGCTGTCATAGACCCGTTTGAAAAGTTGCGCAATATTTTTCGCACTCAAAAACGAACTAAAAATCGCAGCCAGCTTTAACAAACTCTGTTTCGTAATAAAATATAAGATAAATACGTCCCGAAGTATGGTATCGGGCTACCGCTCCGGGCGACGGGGGCATTCAGTTGAGGACTTTATCTAAATTCCCACTGTTTGTTGGATCCTACTAAACCTTTTATATTATACAGGACCAGCCGGAAACCTACGAGCGACGGTAGTTCAGTGGCTAAATATCTCAACCGAGAAGTGTTGGTTCAATTCGATATCACGATTTTGTAAAGCGGGTATATTATAAAACCATTTCCCTTATCATACATTACCTCTAATTTTTATTCTTATGAGGGATTCTCTTAAAGCCAAAAAAAAAAAAAGATTGATTGCTTATCATGTATTTTAGGGGAAATAGATTTGCACCATAATTTAATTTCAACATATCTTAATACAACAACCTAAAGCAGATACAATATGACAAATAAAGTCCGAAACGGAATTTGAAATAAGATTTTGTGTAATCGCATGTAGCGAATTTCGCAAAATATTAAAATATAATTTGTCACATCAATGGATAATAAACAAGAATCGTTAAATAGAAAAATTTTTACTAATCACGACTAAAGGCGTGATGTATTAATGATAACTAACTAGTTTTTATGCAAACAGATCATTATGGGCATAGGAATCATTTAAACATAAGAACCTCTTAATAATCTTATTACAGAATGATACGTCCCAACATCTTCTTGCTTAAAATATCCAGAATGCTAATGCATTCTGGAGAGTTCTACATTATTCATAGCTCGGGGCTGTCCTGGACAACTAGAGATCGCTAAATAAAATGTTAAGTACAATTAACGGGGACTAGCTACATAGCAACTGTGACATCCATATTCCGCTTCTATGGTTTGCGTTTTAGTACATTCTTTAAAAAAATATTTTAAAAGATAGTTAAATATTTTTGATAGACATTTATTATTAGATATTATGTATTATAAAAAAAAACATCTTTCTATTATCTTTCTTAAATTTTATTACAAAAGAAGACGTGAATTTTACTACTAAAAAATATGAAAAAAAAATAGGTTGAAATTATTTTTCAAGCAAATTCTATACTTTGCCTCAATGATTTCTTATGCTTAACAAATAATTTTCCTTCAAACTGAAAATAATGGTGACTTGGTTTATGCACATGATGGTTATAAACAGTTGCATTACAGCATTATCATTTCAACAAAACTGATAACGAGAGGGCACGATTACGGTCATGTAATTAACTGCTGTAATCATTTTAAACTCAGAGCATAACAGGTTATTTCGTTTTATACAGCCCTGACAAATTGAGTACAGTTAGCCGTAAAATTATGCTCTTCAAAATGACGTGTTAGATTTTAGATTATAGGTACAACAAGAATAAGGGAACATACATACATAACATCACGCCTATAATCCCCGAAGGGGTAGGCAGAGTCACAGGGGCAGCAGGCCCCTTTAACCACATTCAGCCAAAAACAAAACTGGGCTGGACTGGGTTAGATGGAAAATTGTGAAAAAGTAGTGACAAGTGGCTAGCTTGTTGTATGATTGTATACCAATAGTCGTCTTTTACGACACGCTAGGCAAAAACAATAGTTGGCGCATTATTTTTAAGTGCCAGACCAACGTGGGACAGTGGGCTGGGTTGGGTGAAAAGCTGGGAAAAAGAAGTGACAAGTGGCTAGCTCGTCGCCTACTCAGTTACATACCCAAAGGCCCGTAAACCATTAGTCGCCTTTTACGACATGCTAGGCAAGAACCACAGTTGGCACATTCTTTTTTTTTTGTCCCAGATCGACATGGGTCAAGTCCCAGACCCACATGGGACAATATCAATAGACAAATTATAAAATACCTATTTTTCACATTGGGTTAGTTTATTTTTCTAAAGTAGATATGACATTACGGCAAATATAAATAAAAACAAAAAAAAATACCCCTTTTAATCATCTGACCACAAACTGGGTTACTCAGTTACATCCGTAAAGTGTTTCCAAAAAAATATTGCAGTATAAAATTGGATTCCGTAGGCGGTATTGGAACAACACACCTCCTTTTTGCAGCCTACTGTACCAGTGCGCAACATCCGAGTCGAGCGTAGGGACGACAGTAGCCCAATATTTTTCATTACTATGCTAATTCCATTGAGCCAATAAATGGCAGAGGCCGCAAAGAGGTTAGCTGTTTCAGGAACGTTTTTACTGTGTCCACTGAAAAATTTGAATTCGCCCCGGCAAAGGTCGGGTGGCCCGGTTAATTTGAAATGCAACCGGGCATTTTTAGTTTTTCACCGACCACGCTTTGGTATTGCCGATAAAACTCGCGATAAAATGCGCTGGAGTTTTAAGCTTCGCTTTATTAATATTGTTTACTATTAAGCGGTAGTTTAGCATTTCACTGGAAATCCTACTACGTATTTTATTTTCTAAAAGGTTAGGCAATATTAATTATTAATAAAGAGATTTCCAACGTAAAATTGAATAGTATACATGCGCTATATGATGTTTATTTATAATTACACATGTTAACGTTTTTTGATATTACCATTTTTGTGACCATTTGACCCATCTAGGCAGCATTCGTACTCGTCATCGCTCAGGTAGATTTCGCTACTACGTAATTCGCTGTCATTTGACATTACTGACTCTTGAAATGTATATATTTGTATAATTTATCCATATTCCGCTATCTCGGCAGGCTCACACCGTCCCGACAATAACTAGGGCACCTGCACAACAACATTACCAGCGACACAATCCGCTCAAATGACCCAATACCTCAGCGCGCGGACTATGCAGTGGGGTCACGTAGGGTGACGCGGACTCGCCTCGGGGTATGCCGCACCTACAGTCGAGTGGGTCGCATAACAGTAAGGCAACCGCCGCAGTTGAAATCATCATATTGTGGTTATAACGATAGCCAATTTTATATGTAGCGATTATAGATTACTATTATCTTTCTACTGTTAAAAATGAGAAAATTAAGACGGATGAATGCTAGTTCTATTGAAATCGGTCCAGCTGTTTTAAAGATTACTCGAAACAAACAGACATGCAGATAAAAACACCTAGGGACTTAATATAAGCAGTTCGCCGTTATTTGACATCACACTATTTGTATAGAGTTTCATATCGATATCCATATCTCGCTATCTCACACCTTCTTACAATAACTAGGACACCTGCACAACAACATTATCAGCGACACAGTCGGCTCAATTGACCCAATAACTCAGCGCGCGGACTATGCAGTAGGGTCACGTAGGGTGACCGGACTCGCCTCGGAGTATGCTGCACCTAACAGTCAAGCGGATCGCCTGACAGCAAGTCAACGGCTGAAGCAGAAATTGTCATATGCGTTTAAATCACAGCTGATTTCAGATGTTGCTTTCGTAGACATAAGATTTTTTACTTTTATAGATGCGAAACTTTGGAGGAATGGATCTTTGTCATTCAATCAGGCTATAACACAGTTATAACCTCCTCTAGAAAATTAGATCTAATGTAATTTTTAATCAAGATGCCTAGTCTTCTAATATCGTATTATAAGGTATCTTTTCTTGCACGTCCTCACCCATTCTAGTACAATACTCATAATTCTAGAATGTCATCAAATTGAATTGCACAAAATATACTTTAACACGGTCTTACTCCCTTTTCTTATAAATAATAATAAAATAAATTCTTCAGGCTGACACACCAATTCCCTAGTCCCAAACTAAGCTTTTAAACTTGTGCTATGGATACTAGGTGAACGGATAGACATACTTAAATACGTTTATAAATATCCATGACTCGAGCACAAATATTCATGTTCATCACACGAAATACTTGCCTTTATCGGGATTCGAATTCGCGACCCTTGGTTTCGTGGCCAGGGTCTCTGACCACTCGACCAACAGGCCAATCAAGCTGACAGAAGTAAGGTTACCAGGGAGTAAGCACTCCCTATATTTAGGATGCCTCAAAGCTGCACTTATTTATAATTATCAAACTTTGTACCATGAAGTGTGTAAACTGACATAGAGCAGATTATTCCATTAACTGCATAACCAAACATTATTACTGGAGTAGCAGCATCTCATCAAAACAGTTACAATGAGCTTTGTAACTGTTTTGATGGGTGGGTGAAATTTGCATCGCAATGTTAGTAATAATAAATTTACGTTTAACGTAATTAAGGAAAATAAAGGCGATTTTACTGGCCATTTATATTTTCAATACGATCGCTTGAGGAGATACTTCTCTGTTATTATTTTTACACTGTGAAAGAGCTATATTGCACCCAGTCGACAATATTTTCTAATTCAATTTGCGAGGATAAAAATCTGATCGGGTTATTGGGTTTGTGACATCTCTATTGAAAGATGAAAATGAGAAACCGTATCAGTATTACAATTCCTTCACTTATTTTCAAACACCAATATAATTTGAACAGTTTACTCTCCCTACAAAATTATGTTGAGGAGCTCTACGCCATCGATACATAAAAATCTATTGCATACATTAATATTTATTTATTGTAACAAACGTTGACATAGGTATATAAAATACTATTCCCACCCGTAATCTTCGAAGGAATAGTCAAAGCCCAAAAAGTGGCCGAGTTCTTTAGCTATTAGTAAAATTTATTCGGTAAGATGGAAAATTATAAGAAGTAGTGATAAGAGGTGACCAGCTATCGTCGCCTACACAACCACCAACTCAAAACCAGATACGCTATTCATCGCTTTTATAACGTTGTAAGAAACACAGGTGGTGAATTTTTAAAATCTTATTCCACCATTAAGACTTTGACATCTCGCTATTATAGGAAACACTATACTTGCTAAAGTCTAAGCACTACGATTAAAATATAAATGACGTAAGACATTATTAAGCACGTCAGAACCAGGCGATGTAAAAGCCCAGATGAAAAGTAAACTAGAGATTTTATAACTCGCAAAGAAAAGGGAGCCCGTGGCTATTTTCCAATTTTGCAATGACGTAATTAAAGGAATTGATGGATAACGAGGGGTGATTAATAAAGAACTGGCAATAGTATAATAGTAATGATACGCGCTTCACAAACAAAAGGTGCTAGTTGAAAGTTGAGCACGTATCCCTGGCTTTTTCAAATCTTTTACAAGTTTTTTATTTATTTTCTTAGCCGTGAGGAAGCTTGCAGATTCATATACTTATAGATGTGTAACCATGATCCAAGTTCAGGCTTATTTAATGGTAACGGTGGTGCTATGGCAGTCGTCTCAACATAACAACCAGAGTGCTAAGTCAAATATGATGGTCAAAACTAAAACCGGGGTATAACGCTATCAAAATGAATATGTTCAAAACTTCTATGCAGGTTAAACACCCATAGAGAAAACACTCAATTCCTATCGCGCCAACATATGAAAGGCTTTTACATCGCACACAATGCTCGCATCTAACTCGATCTAAGTCAACAATGAAGTCGGAAGTTCCATTATCGCATTCACGCCGGCATCCGATAATCGCAGTGCATGCCATCTCTTAATTGTCGCACTTGCCATTGGAAGCCTAACTGCTCTATTGAAAACTAGCTTACATATTGTGAATTGGCATCATGCCACGAGATTATCCGACGCTCTTCGGAATACTTGCTACCTCACGTACTTCTATTCGGAGAATCGAAAAACTTTTCTAATATTCCAGCTGAGTCGGAGATATGGCTAGATTTGACTGGTGATCAACATGTACTGAGACTGCTATTTTTGAAATCGGTTTGTTTTCGTTTCAATTGGTGTCCACTCTGTAGTGGGATAAGGAGTTATGAAATATGCAATGAAAAAAGGCTAACCAATGTGGTTATGCTTAGGTAATAGAGCGATTCGCGCACTTGTTTACCTACTTATCATGTATTAAAACTAGTGTCAAGAATTATTAAGCCGCAAATCGGGCCTTGTTGTTAATTTTCATTCATGCAAACATTACACTTGCAGATGAAGAATACTTTAATTATCTATTATCAGTAACTGTTTTGTAGATACCAAATATTTTTAAGGGTCAGCAATTTAATTGCAGGCTTTTTATTTTATTATTACTTACAATCAGGTCTTCTTATAGTTTGTTTGCATCTATTTAGTTAAAATAATGTAAAGAGTATCTACTTGTGTCTTTCTTACATAATATAACATAGATGAATGTAAATATTTACATTGTACACTTCACACATGTGGATATTTACATTGGCTTGTAAACAGTGTAATGAAAAATACCTAGTCACTTCATCACGAACAAAATATTTTAACCCTTTTCTCTATAAAGGTCCAAGGTAACAATTTTTGTTCCAATCTTCTTAAATATGCTACTCTAGCCGAAGAAAAAGGGGAAGTCATGTATCATTACCAGAGACACTTACCAAAGACACACGACCGGAAGGCCGGGACGCTCCATCACCGGCCGCGCCCGGATATGAGCCCTGTATCGCGTCTTCCCGTCACCTTAATGACGTCGCCTTAACTTTTTTCGGGAGCCATCTTGCTTCGGCTGTCATTTTCTGTTGGCGCAGGAGTTTAGTTTGTTTGCACAAAAGTAACGAAAATTTGGGAAAGAATCGAGTTAAACTAATTAATACAAACCATTTTCTTAGTCTTGGTTTGTCCATGACAATTTCGATACGTAGATAATAGGAATAATAATATGACTTGGAGTAAATAGCTATTGGTCTTCGACCTATAACGAATCCAGTAAAACTATTTTGGATAAGTTCATTAACTGCGATTTTAAAAATAACGTGACGTTTTTATCTTTAAAAAATACGCGGAAATAACTAAGACGTTTTTTTCTTCAGTGCAATAATAAACATATTAACATTTTAAAATAATCATCCTGGTGATATTTGATATGAATATTGAATAATTTTTCTCCAGTTGTCTTCTGAAGTACCTAAATAAACGATGTATTTACTTAGCACCCCTTTAATCAAAATAATGTTAAACTAGGTGATAAACGAATAGTTACTTTATCGCATTCCTTCCCACGTAAAAGCAATAAAATTCGACTAACAATTATATAAAATTATATAGATAAACCCCCTGCGTAACTGATTTAATGGACGCCCATATTAAAATAAATAGCATTTGTTCGTATTTTGGGTATAATATTCACATTATGCTCCATCACAAAATCTCATTTGCAATCTCCCTGCTTTATATGTAAGCACCAGTTATTTAAATTATTCATGCACAATCTATAATCTGTGACTACCCCAACATACGTCACGGCCCCTTTATTATGTAAGTAAGTATACTTATTTAATACTGGGGTACAAAGAGAATGCACTTAAGTACTTAGTGCAGAATTTTGAATTTCAAGTCTTAGAGGTTTATTGCCATTTGGTTATTTAATGTGCAAGTTGTTTAATACAGTCATTTAAAAAACTAGATGCTCACGTAAATAGTTTTCAAAACTACAATGTCAGGTTGTTAACAATTAATGCTTGTTACGAATAGCATTAATTGTTAACAACATGGCCTAGAGTTATGTTATTAATGGGCAACAGTATTTTAATGTATGTATAATTTTAGTTATAAAGCCTTCTTTATAACCAAAACTAAAAAATGTGCCCTTGGACATGCTAGATTTGTAGTATTGACAACAAAATGTTTAATTCAAAATATGTATTATTCATAAACGAAGACATAACTACATATAGATTCGTTGAATCTTCGCATAAGTAATTTAAAAATATTTTAAATCAAAAATAGCAAAATCACACTATACTTCATATAAAATTGCAAGTTTCAAAACATAAATAATCATAAATCATAACGAAATAAAAATCAAACAACGAACTGACAAAGCCATCCAGTTTCCGTACATTTCAGTGACATTCAAAGGACATCCCGGCACTTATGTAAGTAAATCGGTCAGCGTATAATATCCGGGCGAGTCGCGTGTTGAGCGATGCCCGCCGTCGTCACGTCCCCCGCTCGTAAGTCTTCCGAGCTCGTCATGTGTAAACGCTACTTTTGTTGACACGAACATGGATATAATGGACACGTTGTCATCTTTATCTTTGAGGGATTATGTACTGTGTTGTAAGGCCTTCGTATTTGGTATTTGATATCAGATTTGCGCGGTAGGATTGCTTGCGGTAGGGATTATGTCGTGGTTCTGTAAAGGGGATGCCTGGATTAAGGTAGGTATTGTGATAGTATATGTACTATGACGACCGTTACCACGTCTTGGGAAAGGTCCAGGACGCCCTAAGCCTGTAACGGCAAATCGGGAATACCGTTTATATTGAGGGTAAAGAGGGAAATAGGTATCAGTAGGCTTAAGGCACTCCTAATATGATTGATGTCAACCGTCTCATGTTCTTGTAAAGTTTTGTAAGTAATGATAGAAACATCGACCTAATAATAGCCCTCCTCCTCTTTAAGTCCAAAAATATTCGTTAAAAATAGGCTTTCTTATTTTTAGAATTGTTTTTCAGTAAGTTGAAAAGCATAACCTTGACTGGCTCGATGGCTCATTCGGTAGTGACCCTGCCCCATGTGCCAAGAGTTGTGGGTTCGATCCCCACCCAGGACAAACATTCGTGTGATGAATACTTGTGTTTGTTCTATGTCTGGGTGTTAGTATTGAATATTTAAATATATATTTGTAATACCACTGTTGATGCTGATATCCGTAACACAAGTACTTAAGCTACTTACCTCGGAGTCAGATCAATGTATGTGATGTCGTTTGATATTTATTATTTACTTATTTATATTAGCTTTTATACATAAACAAGCCCAATTACCATAACAAGAAAAGTTCATCGCATCTTTGGACGCCGTCTCTAAAGCTACCCACGTAAACACACACTCTAGATCGGGCAATCAAACGGAAAAATATTAAAGTATTTCGATTTGTTTGTCAAGCGAGAAATTCATCTTTGGAGGTGTTTACCTCATCGTAAAATAAAACTGCGAACACATTCGAAACGTGTTTACACGTTTGGCCGCGGCCCTTAGAAGCGATTTCTATAACGATCCCCTTATTGCGGACGGCGTAAGGTCGAAATGAACCAGACAAGGGATCTGTGACAGCAAAAAATGTGGTTCCACGGCATTTCTCGCTTTTGGGGTGGCCAGATTTACTGCTGAAAAAGTTGGACACCATTTACGAGTAAGTTATTCGCACGATTATATCTGGGAATGTCGGAAAGGCCTGCATGGGAGTTAGCTGTTGGAGGTACGAGGAGATTGGAAGAGTTTTATATCTCGTAATCGAATTGATTAAACAGCTGTTGATTGTGATGGATTTCGGGATATTGTGACGCAAATTATTTGCAACGCGTGTTAAAACTAGGAAATGTATAATAAAAATATAAGGTATAATAATAAAAGTAAAATGGGTACAAACGTGCATCGTGATGATGAAAATTATAAAGAAAATTTTCTTTCGGAATCAAATATTTAAACATCAATGGGCGTCAAAATAGTTTTAGAGTATCCCGTATAATAAACTCGATAATATTTTAACTAAAAATAGTACCTATACTTTTCACTTACCTAGTCTTTTAATTATCAGTATGTCGTAAATATAAAGTGTATGCAACTATGTTTACCATATCAAAAAAAAAAATTATGCACCTAAATAATAAAAGATACAACCTAGCTTTCATTCAGATCAGTTTATTTGTGAAAAAGCAGTACATAATTTCACAATTATATAATTCATGGTAAGGATTAAAAGCCATACCTGTATTCCCATTTGTCATTTATAACACGAATTTTGTATGTTTTTCGGTAATATGGACTATGATCATCTTTTTTGATGACAATCTCGATGGCGCATTCGGTAGTGACCCTGTCCCATGCGCCAAGAACAAATATTCGTATGATGAATACGTGTTTTGTTCTGGGTCTGGGTGTTAATATCCAATATTTAAGTATATTTTTTTAATACCACTGTTGTTCTTACTTCGGAGTCAGATCAATTATATGTGATGTAGTTTGATATTTATTATTTATTTAATTACTAGCTTCTGCCCGCGGCTTTGCTCGCATTTTAGACAATTTTATATAGAATATTTCCGTCATACATGATTTCTATGTAACTTTAACCATTAGGACTGCACACGCGTCGGAAGCTTAAAAAATGGAGTAACTTCTCCCGTTTTCCCAACATTTCCCTTCACTACTCTGCTCCTATTGATTGTAGCGTGATAAAAAGTATACTATAACCTTCCCAGGAGTATAAAGAATAATTGTACCAAGTTTCGTTAAAATCCGTCGAGTAGTTTTTATTTCTATAAGGAACATACAGACAGACAGACAGACAAAACATTTACTGATTGCATTTTTGGCATCAGTATCGATCACTTTTCACCCCCTGATAGTTATTTTGAAAATATATTTCATGTACAGAATTGACCTCTCTACAGATTTATTACAAGTATAGATTTTACTTTCCAATAAACTTGTCATCAATATATAGAGTCCGCACATGTCCTGCTAAAACCGCCTCATACATCCCCACCCTACTTGCATTCAACACTCATACGTGTGTCTCACTAAGCCGATTTTTATTACGTTTCAAAGCAAACGCTTAGAAAAATACAGATTAATGTACACAAAAGACGAAAGCGATGACTGCTGAAACGAATCTTCGTGTACGCTTTAAAGGCACTTTTCAAGGAATATGAAAGGCCCAAGATCCTTCTTTTATACGCCTCGGAACCATTCGCTTTTATTCATAACATTTTTTATGCACATTCAAATATCAGAGCTAATGAACTTGTATTTTTCTAAGTACCTCGCTTATAAATAGTCAGAAAAGACTTTTTATAAAGAAATATTGAATGATAAAGTGTGTTCATGAATGCAAAGCTTTTTGTGCCTTTTGATGTAAAAGACACGTGATTGTATCAAATTATGCTTGAAATGTGAAATTATTTTGTTGATATTGGTTAATTCTATCACTAGACATTCTCTAGGTATTATAGTTGGTATATTTGCTAATATTATACATACAAGAGTGATTTTTTGACATTATTTAATGTCTTAAGCAAATACTCAACCGATAATCATGAACTTTTTTGTGTCATACATGTTGTCGAATGTAAAAAAAGTGACCAAAACCCTTTATTTAGAATAAAATACATATACTTATGTTGTATGAAAGATGAGCCAATGACAAACATCTTACAGCATTTATTTTGATGATTAAAAATCTTGGTGATTCGTGTACATATAAAATTAAGCAGTAAATTAATTGAGGACGAAAGTCCGTATTAAATAAAAGGTAACGACTATAAATAACAAGAGCCACGTTGTACACGCAAATGTCTGGATACCCACTTAAATGTAGCACTAAGCTGAAACTCCACATCCTAATCTCCCCATAATTGTATGCGCAACCCTTCTCAAACGGATCTCCGTTCACGGTCAAGTAACCGACAAATAAACAGTGCGACCCGTCCCGGAACGTTGTAAATTCAAAAATATCCGTAGCCGCGATAACAGGTTAGCCGTCGACCGGGCCCAAAGGACCAGGCGATGATAAATCTTCATTTGCCTTGTTCGCACATCCGACCCGCCCCTCCCAATTAGCTAACCCTCTCTGAGCGTTACGTACAACTGAACCGGCCTCATCTAACCCGTATCTCGTTCGCTTAGAGTTCAAATTAACGGATCAAGCGCAGCGAGCTCGGATTTCCGCTTCGGTCACCTATATCCATTTTCTGAGCATGAACTCGGTGTTAGGTAGCAATTCGAGGAAGCAATGAAAGTCAATGTAGCCAATTAATTAATCTTTACCTAAGAACGACGAGACGCGGTGGATAATTTTAATAATGTACACGTGATTTGCTTATTTTACTTGGAGCAGTCTAATATCTCACTGTTATGACAATGTTAATCTGGGATGGTTATCCCTACGTCATACGTTACTTACATTTCAACAACGCTTAGTGATATCTAGTACTGTTTCTTATTAGGTATCATACTATTAATTTCATCAATAAATTTCACATTATTGGTGAAATCAATAATACCGGATTTACATCTCCGCTGAATTTCAGACTAAATTAAGTACGTGGTTAAAATCCTCATATCATTTAACCTGAAAATGCCAACGAACTAACTGGTCAAGTAAAATAAAAGCTGGTAAAATTGGACCACAGTTTTCATTTTTGTTGAGAATCGCTGAACTTGCTAAACATTCTCACTGAAACACACTCAATCCATAAAGCAGCACATTACTTAAAAATCAGATCTATGCTAAGATTTGTACACTCACTTATTTCCTACTATTACCTTATATTTCCCCATCAAGATTTGTTACTCTATGCGTGAAAGAGAGTTCACGGCATCTATGCCTATGAAAAGGCTGTAAGGTGTGTGTAAAAAAAGTGCAACGGAAGTGACGATAAGCCTACGACCTAGTTGCAACTGTAAAGAGCTGAGCGTTTCAAAATGGCGAATGTTGTTGAGTAATCGCAGTGGCCTATGAATTTTCCATAATAAGGAATATATTTGTGGCTGCGACATGGTTTTTCCAGTTGTTTTAATATTATATTATAGGCTGAAAGCCATTGGTGTAATGGTTCGAACTTGGCCTCCAACGAAAGAGCTGGTTCGATTCGCACTGAATAGAATATTGTTGATGAAACAAATATTTGTCTCGCATGCGAGTGTTTGTAGTACTTTATTGATTCTGATTTCCATAATACAAGTACTTAGCTATTTAATTTCAAATCAAACCAGGTATATTGGTTTTTGACAACTTGTGACCTTTAATATAAAAGAATGACCATAAATACGAGTACTAATAGGACGTTCCTACTATGACAATTATTATCAAGGACAATAATCGAGATAATTAGTTAATTCATTAACCTCTAGTAAAAAACCATAAAAATATTTATCAGATGTACTTTAATAATTTATTCACAATACTTGTCACAATGATACTATTGTAATGACACTATTTGAAATACCAACAATGATTTAATATGACAACAAGCGGTCATAGGTATATCAATAATCCTCTTTGGAATGAAACAAAATAATTTGCTATTATTGGTCTGTTTTGTATGCTATGTTAATTAATTAATGTTACTTTAACGGTGGGCAAATTAGTGTATAAATGTATCATAATGTACGTAAGATTTTAAGATAAATGGTAGATATTGACGCATCGTAGGCATTAAAAAGGTTTAATTTTGTGAACGGTTTTTAAATACCTATATAAGTTCAAACAACTTATCCTATGTTTGCTAAAATTACTAGGATTACATATTTTTACATTAAAAAAATCCCAAAATTTATGTCACTCAAGAAATTAAAGCAAATAAAAAAGTTCAACAAATGTTTACCCAATAGGGATGATGACTGCATTAAAAAACTGTAATTCTATTTAGTCTGTCAGCTAGATTATACAAAAATACTAGATACATATCTTTGGCTTTATCAAATGAACAAAAAATCACAAAGATAAAGGACATCAAAGTTTTGGAGTGGGGGCTTGCGACGTCACTATTTTGTAAAAATTGTACGAAAGGGAGACGTCAGGCGCAACTTAAATTCATTGTATCTTGTAAATGTTTTTTTGACAAATAAATAAAAAGATACATGTTCAATATTTTTTTATAATCTAACTGACGGACTAAACAGATTTTTTTTAGTCATCTAGCGTATTCTCACTATATACCCACTTACGTTGTGAGATGTAGTAATTAAAATTGATGAACGCCAAACCAACAATTATATAGTAAATTCACAAGTCATAACATTAAAATTTCACATACGCGCTCGAATAATAGAATAGGACCCTAATCCACCTATTTATGCCTAATTGTCCAGAGTAAGCCTGTATTTTGTCAAGCGCACTAAAATTTTAGCGGCATAATATGCTTGCACGAATTTATCTATATCCATAATGAATTCCAATGTAAATTGGAGCAGCGTAAACTATATATTATTGTCGGCCCGCACTGATTATTAACAAAACGCCAATTTCCTGGAAAATTGGTGCCAGCCAACCAAATCCTTTAAATATTTCAATAAAGTGGTAGTATAACAATAAAAGAGAAAATCATTCAGTATTAAAAGTATTGAATAATAGTATTGATTACTTAACCCATTCAGAATATTACGTATTCTTTTTTACTTATACTATTATAATAAAAATATTACCACATTCTACCAGCTAGCAGAACGCAACGCTAAAATCGCTCGTTTTTCTGACCAATATTCCATTTCACACCTAATATATTGCACCTAAATGAATACAAACCGTGTTCAACCGGGATGAAAATTATAATCCGGTACCGGGAGCAGCCGGTTGCATAAGTCATTAAGCCGAGCCCGTTGATCAATCGCTTCGAGCTCCGCTAATAATCCTCGCCGTAATTGGTTCAAAATAAGCCTCTATTGCAGGTTGAGGAAAGTCACCAAATGTGGGATACCTAATACTAATGGTTTACTCACAACGTATGTTGAGTAAGCCATTGGTATTAGTGAGCATCCTCTATACTATGAGTATCCAGAATGTAGAAGAAACGAATCGCGTGAGTTAGGATTGTAGCAAATGAAAGGACGTGATCTCTGCTTACCTCGCTTGGGAAATAGCGAGACGTTATATATGTATATTATTTTGACTAGCTCGATGGCGCATTCGGTAGTGACCCTGCCCCATGCGACAAGAGACGTGGGTTCGATCCCCATCCAGAACAAACATTCGTGTGATGAATACTTGTGTTTGTTCAGTGTCTGTGTGTAAATATTCAATATTTAATGTAAATTTGTAATACCACTGTTGTTTCTGATATCCGTAACACAAGTTCTTAGGCTACTTACCTCGGAATCAGATCAATTCAGATCAATGTATGTGATGTATGTATATATAATATTGGATTACCGATATTTCCAAGATATGATCTATTGTTTGGACCAGACTGTTTTATATTGAAGCAATTACCACATAACCTTCTTACTTTTCTATTATTAGAAATAACTTAGTTTCCCTCGAGATGTAATGTAAATATTTTTGTACAAAATATATTTTTTAATTGAGTATAAACCGTTTACATGCGAGGCTGGTGTCCATACCGTTAACCTTTTGCCGTTCTTCAGCTATCAATATTTTTAATACTGATATTTCATTCAGTGAGTTATCATATTTTTTCTTTATACTAGTTTACTGTGTAATTCAGGAAGATAAAAGATTGTTCAGAATCTGGCTTAGATCATACTAACTCATTCCGCTGGAAATATCATTACAGCAATTGCATTTGTATTTGTATTTGTACGAGGAAGAATTCTCAAAATAATTGATGTATTTGATTAAAATTGCATCGAAACCAGATAGCACATAATAATTCGAGTGTTCACACAGCAAAATCAAACTGCTATTAAACGCTAACCGTAGATCAACGCCGCCCTAATATTAATCCGCACTATAATTGGTTCATAATAAGCCTCTATTTTGTCCTAGACACCACATTGTTCGACGCTCATTACCCAAACATATTTGATATTCATTCTGACTGGCTCGATGGCGCATTCGGTAGTGACCCTGCCCCATGCGCCAAGAATTGTGGGTTCGATCCCCACCCAGGATAAACATTCGTATAATGAATACTTGTGTTTGTTACAGTGTCTGGATGTTAATATCCAATATTTATTTAAGTATATATTTGTAATACCACTGTTGATTGTGATATCCGTAACACAAGTGCTTAAGCTACTTACCTCGGAGTCAGATCAATGTATGTCGTCGAATATTTATTTATATTTATTATTTATATACAAAGTCATTTGTAAAACATCAACAACCTCGCAGGAGTAGATTACTGACATTATAAATAACAACGTTTGTCCTACGACTTTTCATAAATCGATAAAAAACGGCTTTCCATACAAAATAACCAAACAGCTGAAGTAGGTTGTATGAAAATTCGTTTTTTTTTGTCCATTAAAGAAAAATCGTATAATAAACGTTGTTGTTTAAAATGTCACTAATCTACTCCTGCGAGGATGTTGATGACTCACAATTTATTCGTGTTTATGCTTTTGTTCATAATATGCGATACAATAATAATCCAAAATGATAACCAGAGGTATAGAGTATCCAATAACATGTTATCAGACTAAAAGTACACGATGCTCTTTTGACTCTGCCTACCCTTTCAAAGAATGTGGACATGACCATAATGTGATGTTGAAATATAAATTTTCAACCACGATTTTACGCCGTAATTAACATAGTCGATTATTATTAAAACAGCCGATCGTATTACAACGCAACAGCTATTAAGCCCTGACCATTGATCAACTGCCGGGCGCTCTACTAATAATCCCTGCTGTAATTGGTTCAAAATAAGCTTCCAAAAAGCTGCCCGACAAACGTATCGTCGATGCATCTACATAAACATGAATTAAATTGAGGACTCGGTTTGTAAGGTCACGACAGCTTATTTGCTAAATATGTACGTACTTACATACATATATGAAATATATAAGATATTAATTAAAAATATGTATTGTTTTTTCTGTTTTTTCCTACTTATTTCTGAAACAGCCGTACCGATTGTAACTTGCTTTGGCAGCTTTACATGGAGTAAGTTAAGTTACTCTGAGTAAAAAAACGTGGTTATCATCTAATTATCTGTTGAATATAATAATATAAGCTCACAGGATCGATGGTACCTATGCAAAGTTTTTTTTTCGTTTTAGTAACCCATTAAGGCTAAAATTTTTATTCGGGTTCAACTGAGCAGAAATTCGTTCTTACACATTTGGCTGTAATTTTTTTTTCCTACATGTGATATCTACGTATGTACGTGTGATAAATAGTTACATGTAATTTGTTCAGTACTTAACAGCTTAAATACGCAGTTTAAAATATCAAGAATGCTTTATCAAAATGATAAAAGTTTACTTGCAGTTCGAAACAAACTTTAATGAAGTAGTTTGTGCCTTTTCCATTATGCACATGAACCAACGATTCGTTAAATTTGTGGCAAATCTCCCTACGAAGTTTTCCTTCACCATTTTTTGACTAGTCAGAAGTGTTTAAAGTTTATATTTATAGTAAAACAACCCCATGCTACTATTAATACAATATATCTTAAGTTTAGCTTTTAATTTCTAACATCATCTTCATTCATCATCGAGATAGATTGTTTTAAAGAATTGTTTAACATCTAATAAGATGGGAAACAATTCTTTAACTACCAATTCAAATTCTTAATAGGTACTCCATTTCTTCGACTATACTTACTAAACACGTGTTTTATTGGATTCGGTGTACACCGCCTTGCATGAGAGAACAGTAATTCTTTTACTAAGTTAAGAGATTGAAAATTAAGCTCAATACGTATTACTTACCGGTAGGTTAATTTTTTTAAAGTCAAAGTCAAAGTTAAAATATTCTTTATTTAAATGATTTTACCTCCGGTTCGGAATGTTGTATCTACCGAAAAGAATCCGGCAAGAAACTCGGTAGTTACTCTTTTCAATACAATTTATACAAGGTGTATGAATCATAATTAACTTTGAACCACGTTTTAATGTGGGCCTGTTGTAGAGTATCAAAATAAAAATATATAAATTACAAACCAAAAACTCGACCCGACCAGAGCAGACCAGTCCCCAAAGGCGGCACCTGTTCCCAAGCATGACGGTAAGCATTCCAATAACCTCTGTTCCAGTAACGGACAGCTACACGCTCGGTCTGAGCATTATGTAGTTCGAAGTGAAATGCGTATGTGTTCTCTAAGGTCGTCAATTTTCACTCGTTCAGTCTTTTATATCACAGTTGTACAATAAAGAGGTCTCTATAACGTCGCCCGACTGGCGAGCGCAGCTTTTTGTGACAATTGTGCTGAAGATTATTGCTTCCACTTCTGAGAGTTTTAATGGTACGTTTCCTGAACAGTAGAAAACTGTCATACTTGTGAGGGTTGGCAGTTGTCTTTTTCCTTAACTTACGGTTAAATGAGCAAGTTTGAAACTCTGTTAATTAGGTTAATTTTTTATCGATATATAATTAGTGATGAGATCACTTTAAAATTTACAAAGTAACTGTTTGAAAAGGATAAGGATAATAATTATTTATAAAATTGTAAATAATAATGTTAACAACGAGAATTTAAATCAATTAAATTTCTCAACATGTGGGTAATTATTTGATTACTACTTCTTTCAACTAGTGCAGCTACCTCAGAGTTTAGTTATCATAACATCACGCCCATAATGCCCGAAGGGGGAGGGCAGAGTTTAGTTAATAACTTATAAATGGTATGTAGAAATGATATTCACACCTAAAACATACACACACTAAATACAACCTAAACACCTAAAACACCTATTTTCTATGTGAAAATAATGGCATTGATATCAATACTTCAGAGTTTTTAATTATCAATACCTCTTTCTGCTTATAAACCTATTAGAGTGTGAAATGTAATACGAATTTTTTGGTTAATTAAAAAAAAAACACTAGCTTTTATTAACGTCAAGAGGAATGAGTGGAATGGTTAAAATGAATGTTACAATAACATTTTAGCTTTTTAAGGGTGATGTTCCACTTTCATTGTGCCTTACTGCGGATTTAATTTTACGATATCGCATCTTTTCGCTTGAACGTCCACATGGGCGAACAAAGGACACATGCTTGAAGTACGGTAAGAAAATGACTGCGGAAGAGTATTTCACGGGCCACAAATTTACCGTGAAAACAATCGTAAAACAACTTTTATTACTCAAACATTCGCCATTGATTCACGGGACGAAACAATAAAAATACTGACTCAATCAAGCTACAACCTTTTACGAGCATTGTAGGTGAGTAGATTTATTGTCCTAATGCCAATAAAATAATGTTTCATTTACACCTAGCCGTTGGAACCGCGCCGCCGTTAATGTTTTATGACGTCATAATATAAGCATAACGATACAGCTGTAACAAATTGAGTTTTAATATTGACCTTCCTCTACACTTTTTGGGCAAGTATCGGATTCATCTCTGAATTGACATGCTAAATAAATTCAAAATCTGTATATTTTATTGTCATCTTAAGTTAATTTGTCAGATGTATAGTATACACTTGAACAATCTGACGTCCAATAGATTAAACCCAATGGATTTTGAAACAGTGATTAGAAAGGATGAATAGCTGAGCCTGGGTTTTTGTACAAGCAATTAATCAATTAGCTGTCATGAAAGGATCTGCCTCAGATTAGCTAGTAGTGATTGGTGCTCTCTTAAAATATCATTGCCTTCAAAATATATTGTTTTGTATTGTTTTTTTTTTTTTAATAATGTGTGCTTGAATAGTCATGCTCACTCAATTTCTTCAGAGGTGGTGGCGTTATGTGACCGGTCGTTACATTCCCTCAAATACGGTCGAGTGAAGCGATGGCTGATACATGCGTCATACTTGTGAACAAGTGCCACCTTCAGAGGCTGGTCTGCTCCGGTTTACATTTTACTTGTAATAATACTCTTCTGAATCTTCGACGAACATTAACTGTATTACTTGGTATAAATATCAATATAATCTGTACATTTTAATTTTTATATTAAATCTGGCATTGAAAAGAGTAGCTTGCCGGTTTCTCGGTTCTTCTCGGTAGATGCAACATTCCGAACCGGTGGTATATTTAAATTGTTCTATTTAGTACCTACTTATTACTTGACGATTTATTAGTGCTTTTTTGAGGCCTACGTATATAAAGATATTTTGAGTTTGAGTTTTATCATTCACACGCACAATTAAAAATTACATGATGTAGGTACTTAAAGATATATAATAATACGCAGTTATTATTATATATCTTTAAGTACTTCGATACTAGAACTATAACTGCGATACTAGTAGTAGTATCGCAGTTAATACTCACTCGCGAGTCGCTACAGTATTATGTATATTTTAAAGATAGTGGTAGCAAAGCTCATCCTCTTAGCCTGTGTAATTAAATTTTTTTAACTATACAGTCCGCCAATGTATAGCTGCTAAAAGTAAATTAAAATAAGCCACACTCATATTTTCTGCCTTAATTTGCTATTGGATTTGAAATACTAGCCCGAAATCCCAAACACGAGAGAGATCGCCTTCAACGATTGACGAACCAAAAATAAAACAAAATGTATATAATTTTACGGAATGTTAAACCATCGTGTTTATTTATCAGAGTCAACATAGCACCATCTAAAAATATAAAAATAAACATAAAAACAAAAAAAAAAGCGTTTTATAAATTTATATAAGTTAGCTCAATGATCGTTCTGTGTATACAAAAAAAGCTATCAACCCAAATCACCGTAAAACAAATTGTATCGGGAATGTGTACAATTCAAATTTGTTGAAAAGTGTCACTCCGTAGCGCAGAATCCATTTCCATCTAATATTCATAGGAATCCATGATTGCAGCAATGATTTTGCTAGTTGACAAATATTTGATTTGTATTCACAATTTAATCCACTGTCAAAATCGTTTTTCGATATTAAATAATAAAATACGGAGCGCCGCTACATAGCCATCAATATTTAATTGAATCTACGTGTTAATATTTGCTATTATCTGAATAAAATGTCAGTCAATTTCGTAGTAAAACAGCTAATTGACCTTGTCAATCCAAAAGCCGATATATTTTGTCTTTGAACAAAATACGTAACACAATTTATAAATAAATGATAACACAATCAGAATTTAAGAACGTACGAACTCTGAAAGTTCACTCCCATTTTCTGTATCTACTTTTACTAAATAATATAATTTTACATATTTTTATAACATTATAACCCAAAATATTGTCTAGCTCTTTAACACAAGCTGTAAAAATTAAGTCATATAGACTCTATTGGTGGGCAAATGTTTTAAAAGTAGATATGTTTATCCGTTGTCTACCACAATCTTATACTAAATAAAGCTTATTTTTAAATCGGATCTGTCGGTGCATCTTGTTTCTTACTTATAATATCTAGTTTTGTAGTTTAGCAACCACAAGAAAACACAGTTTGAAGATCGTGTTTGCTGTTTCGCGGTTCACGCGAAAGGATTTGTATACTCTAATAGCCAGACGGCTCTTCCAACAGACGCGGCCTGTTATTTCCACTTGAGCTTGTGTTGTAATGCGAGTCAGGTTGCCTTTTCCAGACAATTTCACTCTGGATTTTACGCTTCAAGGAAAACGGCCATAGTTCGCGCCATTGCACTCCGAACAACTTTTTCGTGGCTAAGCTCATTTGGAATTGTGAGTACTTAATTTTTTTTTAATTCTAGATAGTTGATGCTTATTTACAAACGTATGAGTTACTACATTAATAGATTCTATTAATTAACATAGTTTTTAACTGTTTTTTTGGAACTAGCGGCTAGGCCCTGGCCACGAAAAGTAGCAGATTAAAATCCTGCTACTGGGTACATATTTTTATAAGCTACTAGCAGTCATGATGAACTTTATATATCCTCGAACTTAATATATCTTATACTTTATATATCTTACTCTTTATACTTTATATATCCTTATATATCTGAACTTTAAAAACCTCACGACCTATTCTTATACCCACCAAACACACAAAAAAAAAACATAATTAATTCGATAGAGCTATTTCGGAGGAGTTCAATCACAAACATTTACACACATATATCATAAGCCTAAACGTTAGTTAGTTTGTCTAGTAAAACGAGCGAGTGTTTATAATGTTTCAAATCCAGATTATTTAAGATTTAAGATTTGTTTACTAAAATAGAAGAACGAAGATGTTGGTTCCAGATCTGCTGAACTGCTATATTTAAGGTGCTCTAAACATTAAGTTAGTAGTCGATAACACTAGACAGAATATGATTACATTAATATAAATTATTTACTTTCACTATGTAATATAATTCGAATAAATAATGTTAATACATATATAGAATAATATTAATGCATATTATGACAATGTCTCAATCACAATATAAAACCCTAGTAAACACCTGTTACAAATATATAATAAGCACTTACAATTAAAAAACCACTCACAATCAAAAACAAAACTAAAACTACACGCCTTAGAAAATCCCGGAAATATATCACGCCCTTCCACAAAGAATGATACAGAAATAACAGCCGAGAGAGCAAAACAAACGTACGTATAAAATTGAAACAGAAGCTCTAGTTAACAGCAGTAAAAGGTTATTTGACATCATATATTGAGCGGACGCAGTACCCGGCTGTCCCTCGCTTCTGTTGTTCATTTTTCTTCCCCCTTTCCGGGGGCAAACGGTAAAGAGAAACTTAATTGGAGGCTCTACCACCGACTCTCAGGCTCAATGAAAAATTACGAGTAAAATGGGCATACGCCAGGGAATTTTGCGCTCATTCACGACGAAAGAAATACCCAGGCGTCTTTACGCAGGCTTCCTTGAACTCAGATAAATGTAAGCTGACGAACGCAATTTCAATGAAATATACTGCTCATTAGAAGAGTTAATTTAATTCGGCCTCTTTTACGAAATGTCTGAGGACGCGTCGAGTTTTGCACTCTATTATAATGTTTTGTGTCGGTCTTGATTCTGTTTTCGTCGGGATTTTGAAAGAATGTTTGATGTTTCTTTCATTGTTCAACTTATATTAGTTTTTGCGTGATCAAGTACACAAATAGAATGATTTGTTCATTGTTCGCTAACTTATATTGATAATAATAGTTTTCAAATGTAAAATGCTGATTTATAAGCATAATAATTATGCCTCGTGTAAGAATCAGTTATGTAGCTGATACTTAAATAATTCCTGCTCTATTCGATAGGTACGCAAGTTGTTGATACTAAGACAATTCGCATATTACAATAGTTAAAATAAACTTTATCCTCAAAATATAACCTAAATAATTTAAGAGTATCTTACATTTTCACGTTATAACTATTTAACCGTACTTCATGACATTTTTTAAACAGAATTAGAATAAGAATAATAAGCGAGCAAAACCTAAAAGTTATAATTGGTAGTAAAAACATTATTTTACCAAGTACCAAGTGTTCAGCAAAACTTAAATATTATATGATAATGACAAGGTTATCTTCTTTCTATTCTATACTTAAACCCACAAACACACCATTGTTGGTTCATTCCAAAAATAAACAGGCGCGTTTTCTCGCTGCATTCTTTGGAACGAGATTCAGCGACTAAAAGATACGAATTCGTATTTTCCACACAAGAGCTCGCATAAAGTTTTGGAATGCCCCTAATTGGTTAACCAGCTGGATTTGGGATTACGTCGGCTGTTCATTATTGCGCTTTCGGGATTTCCCTTAGAGGCCGCTTGCATAATTCACATGCCTGCGATTAGGTCGGATGCACCACATACGTTGCATTTACATATCTAAGAGGCCTAAATGTTTCGCAAATGTGCTGAGCAACTCTTTCTATGCAATTGAAATTACAATGTATGATTAAGCAACATGCTTCATACTAAAATTTCTGTAGAATGATACTTGTTAAGAATTAAAAGAGTACGATTTTGTTTATGAAGTGTTAGAAAAAAAAAATCATACAATTTCAATGCTTGAATTTAATTGTTTTTTGGCTAATTGCTAAAGGTATCTAAAGGTGTGTGGGGTGCTATGTTTTGACAAGTAACTAATAAAATAGAGTGACTTTTTCACAATTATCCATCTAACCCAGCTCAAATGTTTTTGTGCTAAAATTTGTTGCAGGAGCTTACTGCTTTTTGAACTCCATCTACCCCTTCGACAATTTGGAGCGCGGTGATACATACGACATATGTACCCGTATTTACTTTTAACCTCCGCCAGTGATTTCCCCAATTCATCTCCCATAATTCACGTGGGTGTAAACACAACCGGTAAGCAATTTAATTAATTATGAAACATGGTTCTGTTCGAGTCAACATTCCTCGAGGCTCCTCGCGTCATCAAATCAAATTACTGTAATGGAGTTATCGAATTCGAGGTGTACATTAAAACCACTCGAGCGCATCGAACGCTGTGTCATAACTGCGGGACTTTGCATAAAAATTTAAAATTAAATTTAATGTAATTTTAAACTGGACATAAATTTGGAGTTGCAAATGCAAATATTTTTTCACGGATGTTAAACCTTTTACCTTCTTATATTAGTTTGATTCTTGATTGAATGCTGTATTTGTTTTATAGTTACAGATATACATAAAATTTTTTGAATGTTCACTTGTATATTTTTGCAAATGATCTCGTAACTTTTACCCTTATGTTTCGGTCTTATATAATATACGTATAATATAATCATCTTGGGTTGCCAACCTGTCGTGTAGTAAATATCTCCTTTAAGTAGTAGATGTCATTGTTAAGCATAGTCGAAGAATTTATTGCAAGTTGAAATGTTATGTCGCCTTCACTTTTGTGTATCGCATACTGCTTGTTTATCACTTACCTTATTCACATTTGTACGCCGATCCTTTTGAAATTAATGGCTTTTCTTGTAAACTGTTGAACTATAAAACAAAAGGTACGAAAAAGACAAAAACTATTGATTATTCGTTTTATTCCTCATTTCTCGTTTATATTTATTTACAACGAATTTATCACAATTTCACAGTCATTACATACGATACTATTTACAAAAATTACAAGTTATCAATTTCGACTATTAATTATCTACATTCCTATACACAACTTTCTGGGCCTGGTATTTCTTCGGCTATAAGATGTTCTCTTCTACTTAACGTCATGGTTCCACTTATTGGTGGCTTACTGGCTGCTGAAGCCCTTGGCGGTGATAATAGCTGGAAATAAAGATTATGTTTTCATTTTTTTGTTTCTTAAATAGATACTGTTGGGTAAATAATGGTGTTTAAGACACTAATAGAGTCTTAACTACTGGTAATAATGAGCCATTTGCGCTCAAATTATGGACGTATTCAAGTATGGCTTTCCGATATCTAGTAACAACATTTTTTTTTTAACTCAGAGCTATAGATGTGTTTTAAAGTGTGAAACATTTATTTATTTTATTAATTTAATGTGCAAATTTGTACAAATATTAATAGCTCAGACACGTACATCTTTTTTTCTCTGCTGTGTTAATTAACTGTTTTTATTTTTATTTCGTTACATTCAAATGCTAAGTCTTAATAAATTATATTTCTTGTTTTCCCTAATGGACGGTGATAAAAAGTAATGATGTAACATCAAACAAAAAAGAACAACAGTTTATCGATCGTCGTTTATAAATAATACTTGAACCCAGCTTGTTAATTAAATTAACGTGCTCCAATGTAATTTTAACCTTCTCATGGCTTCGTTTTATGTACTTAGATGACAAAGCTTTTCCGGGGAAAATTAAATTTCTCGAAGACTGCAAAATTCGGTTGCCTTGTGTGAAGAGGGTGACTAAATTTAGTTTGAGCTTGTCAGATAGCTGTATCATTATTACAAACGCATTCTTTCTAATATAATAAATACGAAAGTAAATCAGTCTCTCTGTTACGTTTTCGTTCCTAAGCTAGTTAACTGATTGCTATACAATTTAACACGCCTAAAGTTTGACCCCGGAAAGGACATAAATTGTTTTGTATTTCAGATAAATATAGATCCCACATGACATATGATAAAGTCTCTGTCACATAGCGAAGTTCACGGGAGAAGCCGCTGGTCAAAACTGCTTGTCAATATAGCTTGCTTACTGACTACGAACCATCTCTATGTGTAGTAAACGCGTATTCTTAGTTCGTAGTACTTCGTAGTGCATCGTAGTTTGACTACTTGAGGCTACGAACTATGCTACGACGTGACGTCGGCTACGGTTCGTTTGCTACGTTAAGTATAATCATCGAGATATATATAGTACGCAGTATCGTAGTAATAAATCATAAATGATATTTAGTTACAAACATGATTATACTGTAAATCTCTTCACATTTTATTTATATTTATAATAACATCAAATTATGTAAGCTGTAATTACTACTAAACCCGGCTTAGACCCCTAGTGATAATCAGCATTTCGTCCAAATTACAGGTTAGCCTTAGTTTATTACGTCACACAGTTATATTAACATTTTCTGATAAATATTGTGTGATTTTATTTAGAGAATGCATTAATGATAGGTCCGTTCACCATACAGGTTGGTTAAAGGTTACACAATAGCCTTTTTATTCAGTTGCGCAAAACGGATGCGTATCGATAAAGAATTCAGTAGCTTTTATTCATACTGAGCGTATAAAAATTTTATTCACCCGTGAATTCAAAAAAGTATAGAGCGATTAATTTTTCTTTCGTTTTGCTCATGAAAAATGTGTGAATTAAACATTTTGTGTAGTGCTGCTTGAAGGTTTGTAGTGGCAATTTAGAAATATTTCAGAAACAACCCCCAGATGTTAATTCTTTCATATTGCTGTTATAATAATATAACTTTTTATAAACCCACTTTTGTGAACATGCAATTCCCTATGAGAGGCGTATAAAATATTTAATAGATATCTCATCAAGTAAGACTTTATTTTTCTTTCCCTTAGTGATTATTATCCTTCACTTTCTATAAAAAAATACCCGCAAAATAATTTCATGAGTTAAGTAATTTTTTTGTACGCCTATTTCTGCAATTCGGTGGGTATATAACATTGAGTCATAGTGTTTAACACCAAATTTTAAAAGTATTTTTGAAATATTAAACACATTATGTATCTTTTATTTTGAACATATCTGTAAGAGACTCCGAATTCGAAACAGCAACAGAGAATTAAATTCACTCATTAAAAATAAATTTACATTTTCATTATGTTGTGTAAACTATACGTTTTAAAATGTATTTAATAAAAACCAAAAACTGCAAAGTCGAATTCCATATAAAACTTATTTCATCTACTCATTATTTAGTACCGTTAACATTAAATTTAAGCCCGTGGCTTGGCTCACATGATACATTGATGAAAAATGTGCTATCCCAGTTTACATTCCACCTCTGTGCAAATTTCATCTAAAAGCTTAATTGTTTTTGCGTAAAAGGGCCATTAACATCCATACAACCATCCTCACAAACTTTCGCATTATTAATATTACTAAGACTTAGAGCAAAAGGATTGATGTGCTAGTTCGAACGATCAATTCAATTTAATTGAAAAATGTCCACTTACGCTCCTCTGTTCGTGGTGCGAATGCGCCGCGTCGCGATCGCTTGCGCGCCACTCCTCGGTGCAGAGTGGCCCATTTTTGACAGCTTCGCACTTCACAGAAGGACCTCCATCTAGAACGTAGCGAATGCTGCTCAATTTTCAAATGGATGTGTGAATTTTTTTGGGCTGAACGCGTTGGTGTGTTGAATTATTTGAGTGTTTTGAGAGTCACCCTGCGTTTTAGGTTGTTGCGTGATGTCAAGCTATAAATTCGTTTTGAGTGTGTCACACCTTTTCAATTTGGGTAGTATTAGAATGCTTTATTTAGGGAATTATTTAAATAAAAAAATATATGTTTAAAGTATTAAACACGTTTCATTTGTTTTATTATATTTTTAAATAATGTTCATTATGTATTTGGTATTTAGTTGTATAAATTTACAGTTAAGTACTTCTTTTAGTAAGATATATTGAAACATTACACGATACGGGAAACTTATAATGTTTTTTAATAAATTTATTTCTAGTGTTATTCATCAAAAAATATAAGAATTATGTAGGTAACATATATTAAAACACATTTGTCGACAACTTTTATTTTTACAAATTGTATTTATGTATTGTAAGATCAAACTGAAAGTTATCAGTGTCTTTATGGGGCCATTGCTATCAATAATGTACGTAATCATGTAATATATTACCTGGTGGTGGATTCAATATGTCTGGCTGCGCCTGTTTTGGCGGTTTCAGAGTGTACGCCACTACGTACTGCCCATCCCCTGCATTCAGTTGTAACTCTGACGATTGCTGCTTCGTTGGAACTCTACTCCTATAACAATGTTGCAAAACGTCAATGTATATCAACATTTACATAAATAACAGCTAGGTTATATATAAACACAGTTACTTACAGCTAATACATGTTGTTTGTAGATGTCAGTTAAGCAGTCAAAGACTTTAAGGTAATCAGTCGACAGCAAGTCAATTCTACATTTGCTCAGATTAGCCTTCTACTGACCCGCGCAAGTAAGTAGCTAATGTAGAAATTGACAGTACCGAGCACTAAGGCCATCAAGATTAGAGAAGCTCATGTACCCTGACCAGCAAACCTCAAAGTCCACATATTCATGTTCGAAAAATATCTCCTTTTAACCGACGTGAAAAAAGTAAGAGCTGCTCAATTCGACTCTATGTTTTTTAGTATTGTTTTTACAAGCGACAGCGATTTGTATTCATACAGTATAATTACCTTTTCTTTCGTATAAAATATCCTGTGAAAACTGCTGCGCAAGCACACACGACGACTGTAAGTATGATTGACCAAAATGCTGCTTTAGACACGCCTGCCATGATGTTCATACCGCCATCTACAGGATAAAATTGTATGTAAAACCAACTAATACAAATAAAATTATATCCGATAAAAGTACATATATTTTTAAAACATTTTCTAGAATTTTGACACATAAATAATACTACTCTTTTAATACCAAAAGATGTGCCTGCCTAGTGGTAGGAATTTATCATGGCCTTTAAATAATTGCACCACTAGAGGCATAATAGCATCACCAATTCAAAAACATGTAATTATCTTTTATTCTATATTGTCTTAGATCTGTGTCATAATTAGACAGAATTTTCCTCAACAATGTAAGTATAACTAACCTTTAGCATAATTATTAAAAGCGAGGCCTACTTCTACCAAAGTCTCGCACAAAACGATCCTTGTCTATGAAGGTTGCCGATCGCAGCCTCAGTGTGCGTATTCCACTTTGAGAAACTCTGATCTGGGCAAATACCTACACTGATCGTGTTACACAGCATAACACCTAGGTATTAACACGTTCTGTGAGACAATGTGACACCTACGCTCAGACCAATCCATTGGACAATTGCACGCGTCCGAATTTGAGCCAACGTGGGCGTACTGTTTACATTGAAATAACATGCAGAACATACGTGGGATGCCTACGCAACACTTTACTGAATTGAAAAATAGCGACTGAAAAGTATTTTTGTGCGCGTTTTGGCTCTAGTGGTTCGAATCCTTTTTTACAGACTTCGAGTCCTACTAGGGTAAAATCGTTAGGTTGTATACTCGAAACAAGAATGTGTGTACCTATATGATTTTAAACGTTCGCGTTGCATTATCACTAGAAACAATACTAATGGGACTATGTATCGTTTAGTGCCGTAAGTATGTACCTATTATAAAGACCTGACACAAAAATTAACTATAACGAACAACAAGGAAGGATCTCAATCTATATCCATGTTACAGGCAATGGGTATAATCCAGGCATTCTATATAATACCTAGACATAGTACACAATACCGGGGTCGGTCAGGAAATGAATAAAATATTATGGTTTCTTTCGCGTATTTTATACTTTACCTAGGTATTGTATAGAATGCGCGGGCAATGTATACAATAGAGTGATGGGCTAGAGTCTAGGTTAGGTATATTTTTCTTTAAAATAGGATTAGATTGGGTTAATATCCAATTTAATGAAATGATAAAAACGTCAAAAGTTTATTGTGTTACGAACTATGTTGTGACTTCATAATATTCCATCTTACCCAAATCAATTTGATATGGCTAACAGTGGTTAAAAGAGCGTACTGGACTTTGCTTTATACTATTATGTAAGATTCCAGGACCCTACTGACAAAGCTTTTTGCTTATGTACACACACTATTATATGCATTACCTGACGTATTTTTGGTATTATATATCAATACCTTAGCAAATTATGAAATAAAATATATTTCATGAATTACCTGAACTCTTTAGGCATTCTATAAAATGCCTTGTATTCTATACATACAATGCCGGATTAAACAGATTGCCGGTAACATCCTTACTCGATAGCTTACCCCCGCCAACACCCCGCGATTATTATCACACTAACATTCTCATGTAAAATACAATTAAATGATAGATATACTGATTCAAAATGGTGAACTCAATTCACAGCGTTGCTTAATAAATTTCCTATTAATTCAGATTAAGATAACAAACGGTATATCGATTTTTTTTGACAGCTCGTGTAAGATAATGGATTCATTATTCAAGGGTTATACCTCGAGAACTAGTAGACAACCATCTTGGGAGTAGCGGACTATGTTGTCTTCATCAACACTTGAATAATTTAACGTTTTGTCTAGACGAGGAGTGCAACAGATGTGCGTGGGCTAAACGCTTAGTGCTTTAACTAATTTTATAATTTAGTACCAGGACACTTACATACACAGACATAAACATTATAATTGTAGGCACATTTATCAAAATTAGATGGCCTGTTATGATATAACATGTCGGATGTCCGTTTGCGCGTTTGTCTTTCATTCTCTCCCTCTCTATTTATCTTTCTTTGTTATAAACAACCCCTGTTTAGCTGTTCAATATACTGACCTAATTCCAATGTTGATTGTGTGTTTAATAAAACAATAAAATAAATTTATTTCTGACTAGAATCCATAGTGTGAGTAACAAACATTTTTTAAACCATATTTATTAAAAAACAAACCGTATTACCTATACATGTTTGTTCAACGTATAAACATGATATAATATTAAAACTACTTATTTCTACATATTGCATTATCTTTAAAGCACAATATTTTGCTTAGTTTTGTATTGTTACAGCTCATCGTACTAATATAATTAATACATACAATAATTATATTGTTATCTATATACGGTGCACAACTAAATTACTCCAGTGGTCTTACCAGTCCTTCTTTCAGGGTCCTGATATGCCAACGCATGAACCATTATCCTCTCGGAAGCCCCTTTATCGTTTCTTGAGTGGACCGTGATCCGTAGAGAGTTTCCACTTGACCAAAGTACTGTGGCTGGCACCAGGAACATGGCAACTCCGTCTATTAGAAAATATGACATGCTTTAGTTAGACTACCACATGGACTAGTAAAAAATGAAAGATTGCACGCTATCATACTCTAATGTAAAGCCACGTTTATGCATGTGTGAGTGAGATAGTTATGGACACTGGATATCAGATATCTGTCATTTCGAGCGCTTATTATGTAAATGTATTATGTAAGTTGCGTGTCAAGTTAGAGCTTCAACGTTTACTTAGTAGTGCGGAGTCCTTCTTTTTTTACTAGTCCGTAGACTACCATCAAATTTTTAATACAAAATAAAATAAGCGGTAAGATCGTTAAATTGATTTTATCAGATTCAAGTGTCTACTTTTTTTTCCAAATATATTGGTATCCAGAAACAATACATTTTCTAACTGTCTCAGGAGAATATATTACATTAAAGGGAATTGTCTAACATTATTCTGACGATTTATTATTTTTTTCATAAATATTGATACATACTTTTGTAGATTGAACTTAAACGACAATTTTTCTGTTCAACTGAAATATCGTGTTGTCTTTCCCTTTTTGGTACCTATTTCGAACGGTCAAATACGTTGTACAGCAATCGAAGTTGTTTTTTTTTTTATTATCGCATATTATAAATTAACATTCACCCACCAAAGCATATTTGTCAAGATAAACCTGTCTGGACTATTTAAAAGTTACTATTGGATGGCATTCGTACAATTTTCATAAAATTCATAACTAATTAAAGGATTGAAGCTGTGATTCTCCATGCAAAGTCTATCTGCATGGCTAGTATTATACAGAAGCATCACAACTCACCAGTTTCATTTGCAGTGAAGTTGAATCTGACAATGCCACTATCTGAGTCCAGGGCTTCCAAAACCACTAGCTGCGGAAGACCACCGTCGTACCCGGTCACGCACCGCACCACAAGAGCGTCTCCCATTTCCTCGTGACCAGCATCTTCGATCCAATTTGAAGAGTTGCCAGCTGACACTGAACAGTTCCGCGGTGGTGATGGCCGCGCTGTTAAAAACAATAATTTCGCTTTTACTTGTAATTTTCAGATGATAAATTTCAATTGTATCTAATGATCACACATTAGATACAATTGAAATTTATCTTATACAAATTTTACATCTAATATCCCAATGTTTATTTAATTTTAGAATCAGTGACATGCCATTACGCAGTAACTTATTCCGCGCTACTAAACAAATTAATAGGGTAGCTAGTTATGGAAAAATCTTTAGCGTTTGATTTTCACCTCGTGTGGAGTTGTAGATGTTGCGTACTAGTGTTATTTTTCCTATTTTATATTTGGAATTTAAAATTTATTTTTTCTTTAGAAATGCTTTTTTGGTAATTATGTGCATATTATTGTACTCTTACCTGCTGGAACAATCTGGAAGACACACGGCTGTTCTTGCCGTCCTACTGCGTTTGTTCCCCTGCACGTCAAAGCTCCGTAGTCTCTTTCACTTGCCGGGGTATAGCGCAGCTCACTTACACTCCCATTCAAAGTACCTAAAATAAATTAAGCGTTGAAGTCGAACAAAGAATAGGACGTATTCGCGGAGACAGTTAGTCGGTATATACCAACATATCCATAGTACGTACCAGTATGACAAATAATGCTAATCGGTTAGTAATATAATTAATTTTTAAGCCAACCAAATTCAGTTTAATACAAAAGCAATAAGTAGTAAAAACAAATGTATAAACACAACAAACACCACAGGCATTTCCCCTGCTCTAAAGAGCAGGAAAGCCACGTTTAAACACTAAAGTGTCTATGAATAAATTATAAAAAAAGGAAAAAAAACAACAATAAGTTTAGTTTAGTTTAGTTTTGCTATTAACTTACCGTATCTCGCCGGTGAAACATTGAAACTCTCCCCGCTATTATTGAACTGCCATAAGAACGTGACGTCAGCAGGGTCGGCGTGGACGGAGCAGCGCACGCGCAGCGCCTCGTCGAGCGCCGCACCCACTACTTGCGGAGATGATTCTCCGCATACTGGGGCATCTATAATATAAATAGAAGTAAGGCATTTGCAATCCGTCAAAGTAAATTTGAACATTGATACGGTACTATACTATACTATACTATTTTTTACTATTAATGGTTTGAGTGCGAATTTGGTAGTGACCTTGAGCGATGTGCCAAGAGTAGTGAAGACACACCCAAGATTAATAATCGTGTGATGTATACTTGTGTTTTTTCTGTATCTGGATGTTAATAAATAATACTAGCTTTTGCCTGCGGCTTTACTCGTGTGATAAATCGACAAAACATAGCCTATATGTTTTTCGGGTGTATAAGCTATATTATGGTAAAGTTTCATCAAAATCCATTCTGTAGTTTTTGCGTGAAAGAGTAACAAACATTTTTACATCCTCACAAACTTTACCGCTTATAATATTATGTAGTAGGATTAAGGTATAGTTATGTTTATAATACTACAGCTGATTCTAATATGCGTAGTTAAAATGATTCAGCTACTTAACTTGAGTCAGATCAATGTATTGATATTGTATGATATTTATTATTTGATTGCAGGGTGATTTTTACTTTTCAAGCAGATAATTACTATCATTATTTTCACACCGACCTATTTATGAAAGTAAAAAGGTCGAGTCTAAAGAACAGCAAGACGATTAGAAATCTCCCTGTTGAATCCAAATAAAATATTAGTATTACATAGCGTTTACTTTTTTGGTCTGGCTTCAAACTTTGTTTCATATTTTGATTATCAGGCTTTTAAGGTTGACTTTATATCGTAATAAAAAGCGACGTGTTAACTTGACATCGAATCGTAAAGTTAATGTGCATATTGTAATAGGAATGCAAGAATACCGTGAAAGAATTCCAGCCAATGTCGCGTGTTGCATTTTAAGTTTCAGCTACCCATTCAAATGGCTGGATCATATCTTTATGAATTATGATCTCATAATTTTAACAAAGTTTATTGAACATTTTTACACAAATCTTAAATAATAACATCATTTATTTTCAAAAGTATAAAACATTTTTGTATTTGTAAAAGAAAAAAATATCGTTGCAAAATATGTGTATTCATAACGTGCGTAATCCTCGAAGAGGTTGGCAGAGTCAAAGGGGCAGCTAGTTCCGTGAACCACATTCAGTCAAAAAATAAAACTGGGCTGGGTTAGATAGGAAAAATGTGAAAAAGTATATATACCCGATATACCATTAGTCGCCTTTTACGACATTCTAGACAAGAAACACAGTTGGCACATACTTTTTAAGTCCCAGACCAACATGGGACAAACGACAGAAAAGTTTATCATAAATTATAAAAATATATATTTAACAATAACTGCTAATACCGAATATTTTGTTTTTATAAATATAATTTTAAATCGTAAAAATCGTATAACCCATGAAAAGAAAAAAATATATATTTTTTTTAGAAAGAAAACATAAAATCATCGATCTGGCTTTATTTGATGTGATTGACAAATGTATAATAAATAATACCTCAGTTAAATATTAAGGCAAACGCTTTGACAATTTTGATTAATAGCATTTTTCTTGATGGTATCCAAATATGCTGAGCTAAACCTAATACTGACCTTTATTTTAATTTATCATCAATCATTATGTTCTTATTGCAGAATGTATCCAGAATTATAGTAAAAGAAAAAAAACACATATGAAATGTTATACATAAACGGTGTCTAATTGTATTTCTGTTAAGTATAAATTATAATTCCCCATACAGTATAACGATTAGCGGGCGTGATTGTACAATAGTAAAGTAAGTAAAACGATATTTTAACAAATCATTATTAAAAATGCTAATTAAACAATTTGAAGTTTTTTCCCACTGAAACAAGTTGCTCCATAATTTTGTATTAGTTCAATTTAAACTAGAAGTAAAAACATTCCGACATAGAAGTTGTTGAATTAAATTAAAACTTTACCGAATTGTATTAAAGTTTATTTATCTAAAATGTGGTGAGCGTTTATACAAGTATTGGTGTTGATAGCTCAAATAAAGCACAAAAGAAATTTTGCTTAGTATTAATTGTGAGGATGTGGGCAATTTAATATCTAATACAACAAATGATTGATTCAAATTCAAGCAAGTCGTCACAATCAAAAGCCTTTTGGGTAACCAATACGATATGCTACCTAATCTATAATATAAAAATAAATCGCTGAATGTGTTGCTAAGCGCAAATCTCGAGAACAGCTCAACCGATTTCGCTTATTCTTTTTTAGTTGTATTTGTTATTATCAGGTGAAGGTTCTTATGAAAAAAAAAAGTTGTACGGAATAAATGGGTATTGAAAATCCGAGAACGGGGCGTTACAAAGTGCGCCGGGTCAGCTAGTACTAGATATAATTGAAAACATGCCTAATAACCTTATCAGAGTCTGCAAAGGTATTGAGCAATGGGCAATATCAGAAGCCTATGTGGCATTTTTAATATATGACAACAATTGTAATTTAGCACAAGCTACAATCTTTCTTAATAATTAGATATACTGATATAAAAAATAATATGTACGTATTCTCGAACTCCTCTTTCGCGCGAGATACTAAAACATTAACGTTATAAAATTACCACACTCAATTTAATTTGGTTTTCGCTACGGTTCGAAAGTTAATACAGGGACAAAGTTCGAGTGGACGGGAAAGTTTAATAACACATCGTTCCTTTGTTGGGCTAGACGATAAACACGGTCTACGCGACCATAAATTTAAAGTATCTACCGGCTAGTTTTGCTGTCATAACAAAACAACAAATTGCTTCTATTTATGTTTCGCTACCAGGAACAGGCTTGACCTTAAATAGTATGTAGATAAATTGAAGGAAATTCTTAGCACGCGTTTTAATTAGTGAAGGACGAAAATTAAGAAGATAAACAATTCTAGTCACGAATGTTGTAAACAGGTGACTAAGTATAATACACACAGGCAACTTACAAAAAAAAATTGTTATCTTAGAAAGGAAACGTAAAATTTACCAGCTAGTATTCTCTTTAACTTAAAAACTTATTCTTACGTTACGAAGGTCAAATCGGCAGTCGCTTCAATGTAATTACCAGACCTGCTAAATCTTGGATCATTGTCTAAGCCGACCCCGTCTAAACACGGGAAAAAACGCTAGGAAGATGATGGGCCAAATATAAGTGATTGGAGGCTTACTGCTCAATCGTGTCCACCCCTTCGTGGATTGCGGGCGTGATTATATGTATGTATATATTTAGAGAGCCCCAATTCTAAAACAACCATCACCCAGTTTCAGCTATTCAGCATCATAAAGCGATAAACATAAATCAAAAAGGCTGTTTCGTCCGCGGAATTATTTCGTCTTGCCTCTCACGTTGGCAATTAAGTGTTGGTCAGCTGAGGAAGGAAGCCCTCAATGAACCAATATAGAATTGTATAATAAATCTTGCGGCGGACACCGTTGATTTACGAAGCTCCCCGTATAATGAACGTTGATTGTGTTTACATGTGCGTTTGGTACTTGAATACACAGGCCTGATTCGGATCACTGGTATGAATATCCGATGTGCGCCGTTCAATGCAGAGATGATCGATTGTGGGTATAGATATGCCACTTGCACATTAAGCAACCGCCACAATATTTAGTTTGTATTAAACGATTTATAGTTCATTAGTTAGCCTATAAGACTGTTAATCATGTAATTATTTGACAAACAATACATTTTTAACCAATCGACATTTAAGTATTGTAATTTTTATATAACTTTTAAAATAAATCATTAACCTACTTACCTAGGTACCTACCTAATACCTACCTTGCCTTCATTTGATAAGTATTTTTATAAAATGATTGGTTTTATTATTTAAAGACTTGAAACCAATAAGGTGAATCGTCATCCCTAAAAAAAACAATAAAAGACACTATTTCCATAACTAATGTATCATGTCCATTGTAGTATATCGCTTCCCTCACCTACAACATCTCAACCTAATTAAATAATAATTACAACACACGCAACAGCAATCCAGCCGAACGAGCAACCATATCATTGGGATTGCGAGCGAAATTTATACGCGGCCGGGAACTAAAACAAAGCTCTATGAATTAAAGTGAAGCCGCAGTACAACAGATTGGGAAGGTTCGCCAAGAACGGGCAATAATATTAGGCAATAATTTCAATGATTTACTGCTGGCGTCGACCCGCCAACAATTACTATGCGGTCTTCGGCCAAGGAAGGAAGTCGGCGCCGATCCCATAATCATTTGAATACCTATCCGCACACACGTAGGTATTTATTGCCTGTAATTCATGTACGGTGACGTTTTACTGTGTACCGGTACGTCATTGTATCCGATGTTTATGGCAGGTTATTCAAATGACGCGTCTAATAAATTGCTGGGCGTTCGTAATGCGAGGTTGTGTGTCAATCAAGGAAGGCCTGTCCGTATGTTTGACGACTCTTTAATTGTACGTTGGACATGCGAGTTTCTTTGATGGTAAGTGGTATATCGGGAAATGTTATTGTCTGTTACCTAGCTTTTACCTATAGCTCTATGCTCATAGATATGAGTTTGTTTTGAACTATAAACAAGAACTGCGTATTTTCTGGAACTAAATTTGATAGTCCTGTTGTTGAAATGGTTCCGACTTCGGGTCGAACGCAAAGAGCTCGGTTTCGATTCCATGCACCGGGACAAATATTTGATGATAACAAATTTTTCGTTTCGTGTCACAGTGTCAACTAAGGGACTTTGTGGTCTGATTCCCATAACACAAGTGGCTAATTACTTACCTACTTTGGGATATTTAATTATTATTTAAAGTGTTTAAAAGACTAACACTTTTTACTTACCAAATGTCGTTAAAATCACTGCAGCTGGTACTCTTAAGTGATTTTAATTACAAATTAACCCTGACCAAATTAACAGTTGTGACCAACATCACAAACCAATGAGCACTATGCATCTTCGCTTTGACGTGCCTTACTTTAAATATCAACATAAAAAAATAACTTCTTTATTTCGTCGTTTTGAAATAACAATAAATAAAATAGTTGACAAAAAATAATCTATGCACATAGGTACTTACACTGCACTCTCAACTTGACGATGTCACTAGAAGTCTCCCCCCTCACATTAGCCGCTTTGCAGGAGTACCCCCCAGCTTCTCGCCTCGTCACCTTCTGCAGCACCAGGGACCGAGTGCTGAGGATGATGCCTGATGTCATGTTCTGCGTCACCGGCCTGTCCTAGATTACATGGTTCATTTTATTTTGTTACATGGATAAAGAAACAGCACATGTATCGCCAGATCACCTTTAAATTCAAATTCAAAATATCTTTATTTATATGGGCTTCAAGAAAGCACTTATAAATAGTCAATATACATAAAAAAAAGGATAAGAACTAATACTACCACCGGTGCGGAAGGTAGACTCTATCGAGAAGAATCCGGCAAGAAACTCGATAGTTACTCTTTTAAATGCCAAATTTGACAAATTTGAAACTTAATTATTATATACTTAGGACTATGTAGATATCACTGCAGGTGAACACTTCATTATGAAGTTAACCATGAATCCTTGTCATTGAGGTAATCTTGTATCTTGTAATAACCCTTACTCATTAAAAATGATTTAATATATAATTTGAACTTATGTAGGGGTAATGTTATAATACTTTGTGGTAGTTTATTAAACATTTTAATACTTAGACCAATAAATGAATTACCACTCTTTTGGAGTCTTTGAATAGGAACAGCAAGTTTGTGTTTATTTCTAGTATTAAAACTATGAGAGTTTGACTTTTTAGGAAATGCTTCAATATTTTTGAATATATACATTATACAATCCAATATAAATTGTGATGCTATTGTTAAAATATTTATTTCTCTAAATTTTCTCTAAGCGAGTCACGTGGACTGAGGCCGTATATGGCTCTGACTGCCCTTTTCTGCAATACAAAAATAGTTTGTATATTGGCCGCAGATCCCCACAGCAGCAGACCGTATGACATAACGCTATGAAAGTAACTAAAGTACACCAATCTTGCTGTTTCTGCATCAGTTAATTTCCTTACTTTTCTAACTGCAAATGCAGCTGAACTAAGTCTTCCTGCCAGAGCCGCAATATGAGGACCCCATTGCAATTTAGCATCAATAGAAATTCCTAAAAATACTGTGGATTGAACTAAATCTATTGCTTCATTATTCATAATAATCCGCGTATTGACTTGCCTTGTGTTTGGCATTGAGAACTTAACACATTTCCTTTTTTTTTTTGCGTTAAGCAGCAAGTTATTAGTAGTAAACCAATATAGGACTTGAGAGAGAGCGTTATTTACGTCGTCAAGAATTTGAAGAAAGATTGATTTGTACCCCTAGGAGATAAAAATATTCATTCACCAAAAGATTAGTGTCAGGTTATCGAAATAGGTTTATTTATTAAAATTGCTTATTATGTACATTTGCATGAGTAAGAGCAACTTTATCGACATTTGTTAAATTTTCAAAAGTGCTTAAAGTAAGATAACATTACCATAGTATGAGAAGATATACGTTTTGAATTTAGTATCAAAGCAGAGACATTTACAATAATAATACTATTGCAATATTATGGGGAAAAAAAATTAGAGACAAGTGGCTAGCTCGACGCCTACACAATCAAAAATAACAAAAAAGTCAAATCGTATTAGAGACATCAGTCCTTACTTACGTTATGGTACCACGATATCCTGTACTCCCTAGGGTTGGCGCGCACGTTGCATTCGAAGTACACGTCATCCCCCTCCTTGATGTCGTGGGGGTTCAGGGTGCTGCCGAGGCTGAGCGTCACGAGGGGGCTGTCTGGATGACGTAATTGCACTTTCAGTTTGAGGGCTCTCGGTGCACTTCAATGATCTAATGTATCTCGAGTACGCCAATGTGTGAGCGAAAATAGTTTGAGAAACTGAAATTTTAGATAACAATGTGAAGCTATTGGAATGATTTCAGAATAGGCTGCGAGTTTGTGTACAACTTATTTTTCAGCGTCTGAGATGTATTATAGACTCCAAGAAAAGACTTAGTCGAAACAAGTTATATTTTTAGTTTCATTTTTTTTAATGAGTGATTATTTTCATATTGTTGAGTTTTTTGTGTACCCATCAATGTTTTTCACAGATACATACATAAATCTTATAATGTTTATACTATATATAGTTACGAAGACATCTGACTAAATAGTGAAATTCTCATAATATATTTTTCATCCATGCTTATTCATATGGCAGAGAGTAAAAAGTAGGGATAGAGCCACAACAGGACAGCAATGATTATGGCAATTCATTATTCAGCTTTATCCTAGCTTGTTGCAATCGCTTAAGCAATTCTCATCAACAGATTTGAACTCTTAAATACCTCACGGAAAGCCTAAATTTGAGTACTTATTTTAATAACATTAAACCGTACTAACATACAACATTGAGCTGCAGCTGATCATCGATGGCCTTGGTCGGCAGAGCCGGATTGGACGCGACGCACTTCACTGTCGCCCCGTTGTCGCCAGGCGACGGAGTGAACGTCAGTGTTCCCACCGACCAGGTCTCGTTCGAATGTTCAGTCACCTGCATACATAAATTTTATTGAACCATATCGTGTTACTTATGCAGAATATATAGTGTCACATTTAGAAACTCGACTAAATGCTATATATATGAATTTTATTGAAACACTAGTAGTTGCCCGCGACTTCGTTCGCGTGGAACCTTAAAATCAAAGTTACCTAAATAAAAGTGCTTGCAATGTCAGTTATCTGTCAGTACAAGTATCGTTAAATAAGCTCAGCCGAAGCCGAGATTAACCAGACTAAACAAACGAACAGACAGACAAAAAGCTACATGACACTGTCTATTTGCGCTTTTTTGATGACGCTTTTCTGTACATCCTCTTTATACATACATATACTTGACATTTCGCTCGTAATCCCCGAAGAGATAGGCAGAGTCAAGGGGGCAGCAAGCTCTCTTAACCATATCCAGCCAAAAATATAACTGGGTTGGGTTAAATGGAAAATTGTGAACAATTTGTTACAAGTGGCTGGCTCGTCGCTTACCCAACCACATACGTGGGCGTAATGTAATGATTTTAAAATGTGTGCCCAAATAGTCCAGCTCTAATGCAGAGTAAAAAGTCAATTCGCTAATATTTACAAGATGCCTGTGCTACATTGACAAGAGTATCCTTGGGTTATATACTTCTAGTGTACATACCTTCCCTTTTTCAAAACTCCTATTGTCCTTATACCACGTAACTTGAGCAGCTGGTCTGCTGCCCTCAGCGACGCACTTCAGCGATGACTGTGCACCAGCGATGAGCTGCTGAGGCCGGCTCAGCAGAGACACTGACAATGGAGCCACTGTTGACAAAAGTTAAAATTAAGTAAAGACTGAAACTGGAAAAGTGAGACTGTCTGCCCACGGTGATTACCGTAATATGGTTGTATCGTGCGGTACACGATGATTACCGTAATACCGTACGGTAAGTCCGTGTTTAACACTATATAATTTAAATAAATATGTAGGTGACTGATAAAACAAGCTGTACTACTCGTATATACATTTTTGCAATTCTTTCCAAACTTAATTATATAATTCTTGTTGAAATCTCGTATAATTATATAGGTAGATACGGGATCATTTTTCAATTTATAAAATTTGTTATTTTGGTATCGTATCATCATAATAATATTTTGTGAACATTTTGAGCGTCTACAGATGGTTCAAGAAATACAGGTATTAAAGTCAACACAGACAGCGGAATTTTTGTAATAGGGTAGCTTACCTACTCTTTTGGTAAGGAACTAAATCCCAAATTCGAGAAAATGGGAAATTAAAAAGTGGTTCCTTATTTTTCTAGTTAGTTACTAGGTAGGTACATGAAAATGTTACCCGCCATAATAACAAAGCACTTAGTACCTTATTAATCAAATCTGTTAATTATTTAGGCGTTACGGTAAAACATTCGTAAATACGTTATAAAGCTATTACATACAGTTGTGAATAGACTGCTAAAATTGTATATAATCTCATGGATTCACTGTTGTTAGGCAAAATTATTAACTAAAGTTGATTAGTCGTTATGACTAGTAATTATCGTCTTTAATGTATTTATAACTATATGCATATGTTCAAATGATCATGTAACATAGTATATTACAATAATTACTAGTAATAACTGCAGAATTATAAAATGCTAGGTATATTTTTAAGAATATATCTTAAAGTCATAAAAACCGTAGAGTTTGTATGAAAAGGATCATGAATGTTAAAGAGACCAGTGAGGTGTGTAAGGACCGTGGCATGTGGCGTTCGGTTCTCTCTGCCCACCCCGCTAGCTAGGGAAGTGGCGTGAAGTTTAGTTAGTTAGTATAAAACAAAGTCACCGCTTATATGCGTTCGCTTAGATCTTTTGAACTACTTAGGGGATGTTGATGCGGTTTTCACTAATAGATAAAGTGATTCAATAGGAAGGTTTATGTGTATAGTTTTATATTGTTACGCTCTCACCGTACGGAGCGAGGCCGGGTCGCTAGTTATTAATAAAGCAATGAATTAGAGGGTGGTCAATTGATACTGCCGCAATATTTTAATTAATTAATGTTTTATAATAAGGCAAAACGAGCACAGTAATATTATTACAAGAAATGTAAACAATTTTCTATAAGATAATTTTGCAACAATAACATAGCTTAGAAAAATGTTGTATCTTATTAATAAAAATACCATTCTATAATAACGATTTCAATTAAGTTCTCCAAATTGCTTATATCAAAAAATGGCAGAATTTAATCGAATATCAACTAAGAAACTATTGGATCGCAATAAGCTAAGAATAAGAATAAAAGTATGATTTTATAATCACATGTGAAATCTAGGCTATATTTAAATATATATATAAATGTGGGCTGTTTTATCTGTTCAAATATTCAAACATAAGTTATTATTTTTTTACCCAATAAAAAAATTGCATATGAGTCAGAATTTCACAAGTCACCATTTTACTTAGCATTACAAAAAATAATATTATATATGTTGAATTCACAAAATAAAATTCGAATCGGGGATCACGCGTTTTATTCTAAATTGAAATACAAAATATTGTGTCTTAAATACTTAATTATGAAGTCTAATTAACGGAGTCCTTTTAAAATTGCTAAAGAATTGATAAGTTGGAGAAATTAGGCATATACCGAACTTTAGTATTTTCCCGTGGCTCTGCATATGTAAAACACATCCGTACAGGGATGCTTCTTCTTTTTACCAACATACAGTTTCGATCTCACGACGAATTTTTATATATAGAAACGGTATAGAAAACTATAACCATTTTGCATGAAACTTTTATAAAAAAGGTTTTTCCATCAAGGAAACAAAAGCACCTGACACGAGCATTGTTTCAAAATTGAAAATGCAATTTGTTTAAAATTAAACCACAGACTTGATTGTCAGGTCTCCACATATCGTGGTATCATTTTAATATGACCTTTGTAAGCAAATATCTATACAAACAAAAGAATATCTCGATTCTTGTTGCTTGATTGTGCTTAGCGGTAATTTCGTAAATGCCTGTGCCAAATTGGCAAGTTCTTTTTTTATACCTGTAAATATTTTCATTTGTGAAATATATGAATCACAATTGATTGTTGATGATGTGAGTATAAAATAGATGTAATTTTTAGGTAACATGTTATACTTAATTTTTCACAATTTTCCATTTAAATCAATTCGATTTTGCTTTTGGATTAAACGTAGAAGTAACGTACGAAAAACTTTCTATCGTCTTTTTAGTTTTATATACCTAAATAAAAATGTTGCATAGATTTTGATAATATACAAATATTTAAATTTGCAGTCATACATATTTTTAATTTAACTTAATTAGACTTGGAATAGCTATATTTTTATTTCGTTAAAAATTACAGATTGACTAAGATAAATAAATAAAAAAATAAGTTAAATTATGATTTTCTTAACTTTGAAATATATATTGAGTTTCAAAAACGTAATGTACCTTTAGTATATTTTTGACATAAAAGAGTAGAGTTTTTCTTGTCATCACTAATTAAATTATACCAAGAATGCCTATCTGTTACACTCAAGATAACACCACCTAGCAAATAAGGATACAATCGTAATACGAATGTAATTTTCAAAAAAGTTCCCGTGCCAATAGCGGAAAAATAAAACAGCATTTCCTAATAAATATTCAACAGACATACCACTGCAGGTAATCTCAATTTTCGCTCTCCTCGATAGAGGTCGAATCGAGTTTTCGCTCAGGGATTAGCACTCTGGCGACCCTCACTTTTAAATTTTAAACTGGACTGCTGAACGTCAAAATGCAAGGGGTGTCTCGCTTAAAAATTGACGTTTCCGTTTTGCCATTTTCGGATATTTCGATATCTCTTACATTCGCTGAATAAAGGTTTATAGTCAGTGTTTGCGCCAGTTAGACGTATTACAGTGAAGGTTTTGAAAGCTTGGAATACACGCGGGGTATATGAGGAAACTTTCATGTGCTCCCATGTTTTGCGGCACGTGTGAGAACTTGTATATAAAGTATTGAGATCAATATCTTTGTGTTAGGTCATTCTTTGTTCTATAATAATAACATACATATCATCACGCCTGTAATTCCGGAAGAGGTAGGCAAAGTCAAAGAGGTAGTTAGCGACCTCAACACAACATGTTAAAATAAATAAATAAACATTTATAAGTCTCTAACCATTGATTTAAGTTTTGATTGGATTAAAAAGACCAATAAAATAAAAAATGAGCTGTAAGGATGATAAAACCTATAAATAATAGTAGTACCAGTATACCAACTATGAAACTACAGTAGCAAATATTATACGTGCACATTAGTTAATTGCCGACTAGGGTGTGAACTGGAGATTAGCAAAATACTCCATTATAACTGCCATAAACGTCGAGTATATTTCACGCTTCATACTAATGATTACAGTCTTTTGCATTAGATAATATATACTTTTGATGATAAAGAAGGTCTAATGGTAATTTAAAATTATGGGAGATTCTAGATCTAAATTAATTATGATTTAGATTACCTTCTCCATCCATGCATTCATTGTCCGTATCCATTCGATATTTTGGTCAAGTGTTAAATTATACTATAAAATGTACTTACAGTTCATTTCAAGCCTAACAATCTTCTCTTGTGGCGGCACCAGAACTGTGTTAGCAGCTCGACACTTGAACGTGGTGTTAAGGTCTTCTCTCTTCAAGTGCTGAAGCTCAAGGCGGTTCACCACCACGTGGGTGTCCGTCTTCACTCCGATGTACTGAGGAGCAGGAGTTCCGTTAATCAGCCACGTCACCACTGGTTCTGGACGACCTGAGAGAACAAAAAATATATTGAAGGTTTCTAATTGGCAGACCAAGTGATTGATGGTTAGAGATCTTGAAATTGGAAGTATTTATTTTAGAATTACGAATACGCGGCTTTTTAGAATTCAAATATGACGTTTAATCATTACTTAGTATATATACAGACGTACACTATGTTATAAAACCAGAAATTGATGCGCTTAGTAATTAGTTCGATGCATTTCGAAATTGCGAGCGTGTAAATAAGTTGTACCAACATGACCAAGTTTAACCAACCTGATCTAACAAGTAGTGGACACAGAAAAAAGAATATGTTATTAGACCTTACCTGTTCTGTCCAAACTAATCGGAACAACTTAATCAACAACCTAACAAAGTCCTAATTAGAGCGTTCTATTCTCTTCACAAATAGAATAAAGTTAATTGAATATATGTACTTACTGTGCGCTCAGAAAAATAAGAAAGAAACGGTAAGATACTCGGAGACGTGACCGCGGTGTTATTTTTCAACGAAATATCTTGGACTTATCCCTTGCGCAAAGGCTATTCACGGAAGAGAGGAAATCTTCGGTATAACTGCGGGAAAAATAACTAGACAAGTTTTGATTTTGTTCCTAAAGTAAGACCGCTCTTTATTACGATGAAGTGAATGTATCTTTTAGATAAATTTTGCATAGTTTTCTTTGTCGTTGTTAAAGAAAGACCACTCTTCTTACATAACATAACATCACGCCAATAATCCATGAAGGGGTAGGCAGAGTCAAAGGGTCAGCAGGCTCCTTTAACCAGATTCAGCCAAAAATAAAACTGAGCTGGATTAGATAGAAAATGATGAAAAAGTAGTGACAAGTGGCTAGCTCGTCGCCTACACAATCACATACCCAAAGCCCCATACACCATTAGTCGCCTTTTACGACATGCTAGGCAAGAAACACATTTGGCGAATTCTGTTTAAGTCCCAGACCAACACGGGACACCAGTCTTCTTAAAATGAAAAAATATTTGAGATTGTCTACATCAACATCATCATTCTAGTGTACTTATTCCTATTCAAAGTCCATTTGTAACTTTAACCTGGATTTAGTCACTTTATTAAGATGCATTTAGTCATGTTCTGTGTGCCTTATTTCATCAAATATTACAGTGTTCTCTTCAAATTTCAGATTAACTGGCGTGCGTAAATAAATAATTGGACCCAAAATCATTGAGCCTATTTCAAACCTCAATCTGTGATTTCAACCATAGACGTATTCACAATATTAGTAATAAGCGTTAATGTCTAGTTATTATAAATTCGACTACATCCATTAATCTGACTCCGAAGTAAGTAGCTTAAGCACTTGTGTTACGAATATCAGAATCAACAGTGGTATTACAAATATATACTTAATTATTGGATATTTACACCCAGACACAGAACAAACACAAGTATTCATCATACGAATGTTTGTCCTGGATGGGAATCGAACCCACAACTCTTGGCGCATGGGGCAGAGTCACTACCGAATGGGCCATCGAGCCAGTGAACAAGCTAGCCATGCATTTAGAACCAGAAATATTTAGTAGAAAAGTAATTTAAGTTGATGAAAAAAAAAAGTTGAGATACACCGTTCGAAACCATGACGTTGAAGTCCTAAACGTTTAAAATATAAATAGGTTTTAGCTTTAAGTCAAATTAATTCAGGAAAAGCATTTTACTTAAATTCTTAGAATAGTCGCTTCAAGCACATAAATGAGTCATAGGATAGGGTAGAGAATTGTAATTTAAAATAATTTAACGAAATTCTGACGAACGGCAAAGCATGAACTTTTAAGCGGAAATATTTTATATTCGTTTTTTCAGTTTTCACCATATTCTATTCAAACGCTTTTGTGCAATTACTTGCTAGTTTTCCGGCACATTGCACACAATTAATATCGAATATGGCACCGAGCCCAACAAACACGAAGCTAATTAAACCAAAGTGCACAATATTGTGTTACGTATAAGCAATGAATTGGTTATTTGTCGAATGTTAAACACGAGTTTGTGCAAGTGATCTGTCGTTTGCGAAATTAGATTCCCTATTTGTACTGGCTTTGGCGTTTGACGCGCCGTGGAAGCCACATAATTAAATAGGGCCCTGATAAGGCCCAAAGGCTAAATTCCTCGCGTCCGCCCCGCTGCATCATCACAATTGTTGGGCACACGGGCAACGATAATCCGACCCTGCCTGGCATGGAGCCAGCCCGCCCATACTGCGGACTTTTCAATGGACTCATTCGGATGGAATATCTCTTCCAATGTTTCCATAAAAGAAATCAAGCAATAGAAAAATTGAACTGAATTGTTCGTGATGACGTCACGTTCCGATTCAGATACGAGCTTATTCACGTTTGACGTAACAGCTGGGCTATTTAAGCGCTGTGTTGTTGTACATAATAATTATGACAACATTTGTGAGTCTCGACCCTGTCTGCCTTCTGTTGCTTCAATTATCCTGGTACTTCGTATGTCAAGTTACATAAAAGGACGGAATACAAACAGGAGTACTAAGAAGAGAACACGTGCTTTACTTAAGTATCAAATATATTTTTATTCGAGCTATGGTAACTGCGCCAGTCACAGACACGATTCATGTCAACCAAGTCAACCATGATTATATTAGCGTCAATTTAAAACAGTATTATTTTTACAAAGCTATTTTTAAATCAAGTTTAAAAAAAACTTTGTACCCGTAGGTAGTTTATCATTGCTATTTTTTATCCGTTTATATTAATCGTCGTGCACGTACTAATTAAATTAAAATTATATTAATTATCGACGGCCCGCCTATAGGTTACAGCGACCGTTTCTCATCATTTGTTACTTCATATTGATATTCACAAATACCTTACAGTTTTATTATGAATTCGTTGACAAATTATACTGTTTTAAATTGACGCTAATATGGTCATTATATGGAAATCTTTACAACAAAAGGATCTACCACAAACACCCCGATACAAACATCTGTTTCATCCATAACTATTTGACCCGATGCGGGACCAAGCCCGCGCTTGTTACAAACGATGCATAATCTGAAATGCTACAACAGAGCAATCAATATCACAAATTACATGACTTCTAGCTATTACAGCAATCTATATACTCTCAATAAACAGGTCATAGAATATTAGAATCATTCCATATTCGACTCCTAAACACAAAATCAATCCTAAACCAAATATTGCAGCGTAGTTTAATCTGACCAGATCATATCTTTGTATATTTATTTTCGATTACACCAGATCAGAACCTGCGCAACCGATATCAGATATAGAATATTTATGAATGGTAGCGGGGTCATATTGCAATATGAAACTTTTTGAGCAATGACCCGAGTGCCGCACAAAAGGTATCAAATACCATTCAATAGTAGTCGAAGCCTTTGCAAGGCGCCAGATTGAATTCAGATATTGTTCAAACACAAATGAATCGTTTAGCTACTCCTTTTATTTATCATTCTTGGGAAGAACGAGATAGATTTACGGCTAGTAATTATTTCTAAAACGAAATAGTCATTGATTTATTTTTAATCTGGGGCTTGAAAATAATGAAGATACTACAGGTGTAGTGTTCCTTGCATGTCGTAAAGGAGACAAATGGTGTATTGTGTTTACGATAGTTTATTTAGTCAATACTTAAATGTGAGTCCAGAACAAAATGGTGGAGCGATTGGGTCAAACACAAAAGTGGAAGAAATGGGCAGTTATCAGAATGACTGAAAATAGACCGCGCAGATCTTACCGTTGGGATAAACTAACCTACATAGAACTTATCTCTAGAAAATATCTAAACTCAAAGAGGAAAGGGTAATGCCCCTACTCAGGTAGAAACTGGCAGGATATTCTGGAATTGGTTCACATTATGTCGGATCGAAACATTTATCATCCCGACAACACATTAACAGTACACATTTACGGGCCATGACAAAAGTGTAGGCATGAAACTGTCGGGCCAGATAATATGAAATATAAGTGGCCAAGCCTACTTATGATTGTCATAGAATTTTTTTCTTTATATCTAGTAACAAAAAGCAGCATTTGCTTTGAAATACTTTTGCAAAACCCACTACGTACATAAAATATGTAGAAATAGCCACTAGTATAGTGTTATAGTCGTTAGTAATATATTCGTTGTCAACAAAGATACCTAATTATATGACATATCTGATTTCTTCCAAAGTATTCCATATGTGAAAACATATTTATTCGTTGGAATTTGGAGAGCTTTGGACATCTTGGATGGAAATCAAAGCTGAATATTGGTGACAAATATTTTTCAATACATGTAGGTACTAAACATGCAAGCTAGAAGCCTGTCTTCTTAAACAAATTCTAATGATATCGAATGAAGAGTATTTTTTATATAAAATATTTTCCAAATTCACATTCAAGGTATTCAAAGATCATTTTAAATATAGCGATTATTTTCAAGACTTTTTATTTATTCTGTTTTGTGTAGCCAATAAAAAATTCCACTTATAAAATCTTTCAAAATGTCACGGTGAATTAAATAAAGCAAACAATACTGTCTCACGTCTTTTAAATTTGTCAGATTGATATAGGGACCAACCATTATTATTCTCATTTTTGTGACGGCCCGACGAATGTCATTCTGAAGATTATTTTAAAAGGAGTCAAAGAATTCGAGCTTCACCATCTAAAGATGGCTTTTACTAATATGAAATATATTTTCCAATTTCACTTTACGACGTCAGCATACCAAATTTTGATTTTATATTGTGAAAACCTGCTTGGAGTAAATATAACACTACTTATTTAATGTAACACACACAAAATCGTATATCTATTTAAAATAAATTTCTAAAATTAATCTGTACCCATAAATATGGTAGTAGATAGTCCCTACGTTGTTTTTATGATAATACCAACTGAATTTTCTTAACTAAGTACGAAAAGATTTCTAAATATCCTTTTCCTATGCTCAAATTAACAAAAATAAAAAAAAATAAAACAATTCCTGTTACATTGAGCACATTCAACCAAATTCTAAGGTCAAACACTCATAGTCTATGCCCGGGAAGTCACTGAAAAGAACTAGTGTATCGTTTTATGTCGTATCTACTGATGTATATTATGCTCTCAAATCTAGGTTCCCCAAGGTAAATCAAATATATAAATAAATAGCAATAAGCTATTTATTTATCACATAGTCCCTGAGAATTTGCCAACTGTGTTTCTTGCCTAGCATTTCGTAAAAGGCGACAAATGGTATATCGGGTTTTGGGTATGTGATTGTGTAGGCGACAAACTAGCCACTTGTCACTAATTTTTCACAATTTTCCAGCTAACCCAGCCCAGTTTTATTTTTGGCTGAATGCGGTTAACGGGGTCTGCTGTCCCTTTGACTCTGCCTACCCCTTCGGGGATTATGGGCGTGATGGTATACCCTGTGATCACATGTTGGATATATTTAATTAATATTGTACCTATTAAGTTTGCAATTAGTTACGCCGCAACTCATTTTAGTTTAATTTTATTATTAGATATTCTTTTTCCTAAAGATTGTACTTGTGTATTGTAACTATCGTCTAATTTGTCTGGATCACCTATTTATACGTTACGAAGGTCAGATAGGTAGTCGCCTCAATGTAATTGCAGACTAATTAGGAGACTTATGTAATGTCAGGAAAATAATGAGTATTTAGAAATAATCTATAACAATAACATCATGGTAGAAGGGGAATCCGATTATGACCGAAATATTTGTAAAGCTTGGGTGAAAATAATAGTTTGTACTTACTTGTATATTATTAGATCTTAGTCATTTCTGAAAAAATTGATGCTTAGGCGATGTTATTTTAAGAAAACGTATTTATGAACTTACCCCCACGTACTTCACACACGAGCACTAAGGCCGCTCCCTCCTCTAACGGGCCTACCACGCCCGACACGTCCGCCCCGGACTTGTCGTATAGCAACATTTGATGTGGCGGCACTGAAACAAAAACTCATTGTCACTTATGCCTTGGCTATATAAAACTATCAAAATGATTTTTATTTGTATCTTTGTTACTAGGTTCTGTAAAGCAAGACATAAAATCATATCTTAACGATAACGCGATAGTGTATGTTGTAGTATATTTTTTTTATTAAAACAAAAAAGCATCACCTAGTATTTCGAAATTTAAAAGCGTTTCTGAATTCGCGATAAAACACAACAAACGCATAAAAAATACAAATATCTGTAAACGGCCAGTACCTAATTAATATAGTCCATATAATGATATCTCGAACCTCCTTGATATAGTTGATAAAATTAAAAATAATATATATACGGTCGAATTATGAACCTCCTCCTTTTTTTAAGTCGGTTGAAAACACCTTTCGCCTACCCATTTTTAACAGTAGGTATGGTTAATACTTATACCTGGCCAGCCGTGTTTCAATGAAGGTAATGTGTGTTTTTTACATTCCATAGACGCAAGTAAATACATTTTTGTCTCAGATAAAATATACTTTTACTTGAATTAATAGAAACAAATCATAAAAGCTAGACCCAGCAGAAAAAAATATTAAACAACATCATTGCGTTTTCTTTACAAGTAAACTACCGTAATAACGAACTACTTTATTCATAAATTGCCTTATAAATTCATAACAGTGCTTCAATTCTCTAGCAATATAATTTTAAAATGGAAAGCATAAAATAAAATATGCTTGTAAATGCAGAGCCAACTACCGCCGAGTTATTCAAAGGAATTACCCCATTCAAGGCGACGAAAGACGCAGGCAAAGAAGATGAGGGAAGTATATTTCTTTTGCCCAGAACAAAGCGTTTAAAAGCGAGCCTACATCGCATACATGCAACTCCATTGGAATCCATTAGGCTTGTGAGAGAGGTAATTTGCTATGAGCCTTTTGTCAGCAACAGGGCCATTCCACAAAGAAGCTCATACATAATCAACCGTATTCATAACACCGTAAAATACTCAATTACCGAATTGAGGGCCCCCATTAATGGCGTCAAATAATAATCAAATATCCCCCGTATTATTGTGCTCAGCTTAATATGGATGCGAGTTCAATATTCCCTCTTGGATATCTCTCGAGTAAGCCAATATGATGGTCTTAGAGATAAGCTGATGTGTGCAGTAAGTTCACTGCTAATATTGTATGAGTATCGTGTTTTATTATTTGTATCCGCAAATTGGTAATTTTGTTCTGGTACAGGATTATGAATATTTAATTATGTAAGATTGACATCCATTTTGTTTGCATGGACATATCCGTAATTATTATTAGATTGCAGTTTATACGTTAAACGTAATTAGTGGTCCAAATTCAACAAGAACCAGAATAGATACTACTCTGAACAAGATTGGGTATGAAACATAGGTAATCTATAACCAATTATAATATTAACGTTTTTTAATTGAATATAACAAAGGTAAACTAATTAAAAATACAATCTTACAAAGCAGATGAGATATGTAATGATCCAGATAATTAATTCTACGTTACGCTATTCAGCCATCATTCATCGAACTAAATATAACCACTTAACCATTATAATTGAGGGCGGAAATGTATTGTCATTCGACCTGTCCCAATACCAGCCTACTAAATAGCCGTTCTATATTCTCAACTAGCGAACAAAAGCTAAACCTTTCCCGGATCGTGGCCGAAATTGCCGCGCGATAAATTTTATCAGGCAAACAAATGAAATTACCGCAACTGATAGCGTTCAGACAATTTGATCTATTCAAATCTAATTTCCTTTTAAATTTAACCTGTCTCGTGCAGATTTTATCTGTGTCATCGTTGGAGGCATCGTTTTTATCACGGGCACGAGCTGGGATCCCGACAGTTCATAATTAAAACGTCGGAGGGATGTCGTTACTCGGCGAGCGGGCCTCGCGATTCATCCGTAATGACTAAATTGATTCGCTGTCGCCGCCTCATAAAATTTTCATTTAAGATGGAAACTTTTTGTAATCCAGTCTCGTTTTATGGCCGCTTCTGTTCGTGCTTGGTGCTGTTGTAGTTTAATTTTTGATTGCGTCTTTCGAGGGTTGAATATTTATTGTTTTGAATAGGTGATTGTAATTTTGAATTAAGTTTTCATATTAATTAACAGAGCAGTAATCTCGCTTATATTTTGATACACACATAATCTGATTAAATTAGTCGGTGTGTAAATGATTTACCTTTATAATATAGCATAAGGTGCATCTACTCATGCTTACTAGTTCATTGCATTTATAAATTAAGGCTCTTTCTTTGGAATTACAATAGATCTTTCATCTTATAGTTTTTGAATCTATTTCAAGACGAAAGTAATACCAATTGGTTTCCTACCAATTGGTATTACTTTCGTCTTGAATTTGTTTATTAAATATAATTGAGTCATAACGAACACTTATGACATCAACAAACTCTGCTTATAAACTGCCATTGGCAACTTTTATAACTACAAATTAAATGTTCCTAGAGTGCCTTATAAAATATACAAGCTGAACGCAGAAGCTGGTAACATAATAAAACTTATAATTTTTAATTTATATAAGTTGTAAGCCCTCAACTGGCAAGTTGCAAGTTTCTCGACGGGTCAAAACCGACTAGTAAGCTTCAGCCAGAGGCTCTTGTCTGGTGCACAAAGTTTAATGTTTATTCGCTCTAAGACTGGCTTATATGACTTCCGACACCAAGTTTATTTAAGCCAATCTTGCAAATGCGAACAGTGTGAGCTTAATTACGAAATAATCATGTGTTAAGGAATCCCTAACACATATAAGCAGATAATACTATTATGTTAAATAAAGTGTTTACTTTGAAGTTTGTTTTGTATTGACTTAATCATTAAGATTAAAAACTTTTTTTAATTTTTATAATTATAAGCGAAAGCAAAAAAAAGTTTTTGATACGAAAAATACTTCAGGAGCAAACTGGATCGTGAGTTGTATTTATCCATTTATTTCCATTAATTATGGTTATAGTAATAGTAATTAAATATAAATGGCACACTCTATATTACCTAATCTGCCAACAGCATTACAGAATTATTGAAAAAGCATACAAACGTGTACTTAACAATAATCTTACCTATAACAGTCAGTCGTATTTGAAAATTTCTCGTCGGTGAATTCTTGAAGTCAACCCTGCACCGATAAACTCCCTCATCATCCAGTTGAACCGAAGTGAGGGTCAAAGCTGCTGGCCTGGCCACGGTCGCGAAGTAAGCTCTCGGTCCGAAGGCACCAGGGTCTGACCATTGCAGGGCCTTGTTGAACGACCGGCCACGTACATCGAAACTGGTGGAAAAATAGTAGCATTATTTGGTGAAATGTCTTGCATCGGGGATTGCGAGCGTGATGGTCTGTATATGTATGTGTTGTTAAACGTTTAGGTTAAGAGTTAAGTTAACGTTAAGAGTGACGATTGACACTAAGATGTTGTAAAATTTGGAAAATACTCTCATTTACTCAACTAATCAATCAAAGGATTGCATGACGCCCCAAAATAGAGATAGTATTTAGTACCTATGCTTGTAAAGAGAGAAAAAAAAAAAAAAAATTAAAAATATTTAAACGGTTCTATGGTTAAGTTAAGTGAACCTATGTGTCCCGAGTGCTTTCACAAAATTGCAGCTGTTAAAAGTAGCATCGGCGGTGTCGTGTCGTATAAACTTCGACTCATAAAACAACGAAACACGCTGTGTTTTGATACATCGGGTCATATAAATCCTGTTTCAATAACAATTTACTTATCAACATGCCTAGTACAAAATATAGATATAAAGTTTGGTGCTAGTACTCAATTTTTTAAAGATTTTTGGAGTACGAATAAGAAACTTCTGTATTCAGTTAATCCTGATTCTTTCTATGATTTTCCATAATATGGGTGACGAGACAGACTTGTTACATCCAGAATTATGGCGTCATCACTGAAATATACATTATACATAAAGAATAAAAATACTAAAACAAGAAGCTAGAATAAGTTCCTCAAAATACTACCTTCCCGCTAGATGAGCTGCAAATAGATGCAAAAATGACTCGCGTGCCCACTTTCGCGAAGTGGAGACACTTTGCTGCAGCGATATAAAAAAGGCAAGCCAGTCTTGATATCATAATCGTTTCCCCGCCGCATAGAGTGCTGCTAGCAACGATTACGCGGGATTGCAATTATAAGTACCTGAAGGCAATAAGGGCTCCGCGCTCCGGATAATACCGTCGTAAAGGCGTGCTTAAATTGTTAAATTCACCTAAGAACAGCGGGGAGTACAATCAAAATCATCTTTGGCGGAGCTTCTTGCTGTATAAATTAGGATGGAGGTCGGTAAATTGGGAAAACGCTGGCCGGTCCGGAAATTGAAAAACTTCTGGCGGCGTTCTTTTATTCTAGAATTTGACAGTTTTTTTTTCTTTTGAGAAAATGAATTTGGGCACCGGCTATCGGGCGATGCGCACGCAAGATTGAAGCATAAAATTCGACAAGATGTTGATTTTCGGAATTTTATTTGAGCGGTTACAAGCACGGAACAAATATTAAGTGGAAGTGCCAAGTGGGCCAATACGACGCCATCTTTTGAGGACAAGAAAAAAATTCTTAACATTTGAACTTGGATTACAAAGGGACTTAACTACTTTTTAAAGGTATAGTAATTAAACCGTTTTTAATAGAATGAAGGTATGTTTTCTGATGTAGGACCAATAAGATAAGCTTTTTTTGACTAAAATAATAAAGGCCAATTCTGCTCATTGCTTATGGCGTATTTGTGTGAGTTTAGCTTCATCGGTTCTCTTACAAATTTTGTGATATGCCCCTCCTACTATTTTTTTCTGTTCTGTGGTTACGAGAGATGTGGCAGACGTGATGTTTTGCAATGTCAACAAACACTCTGGGATACGCTATGTCGCTCAGTAGCTTGCGGCGTTTTTCGCCCAAACATGATTCCACGTCCATCACATGCAATCATTGGTGACATTTGCCCTGCGGAATTTCGTCTTTCACATATGTGGTTCCGAATGTCATAGAGATAAAATAATAACAAATAAAATATCGTACGATTCGTATCATTCCATTTTAGATTTTTATTTCCTGTAGGTGAATGTATAAAACAATTAATCAGATTCTGGATGTTAATAGGATCATCTTTAAGTTGCAGGGGTAAGTACAAGCCATGTCAAAGGTCTGGATGGTGGCTTCTAAGTTCCAAATATGTATAAACAAGTCTATTAATGTCATAATGTCATCCTAATTAATATAGATAGTCCAAATGTGAATACTTAATATCCGTCCGGCATATCTCTGCATACCACACCACAGGTATTCGCTTAAAACACATAGTTTCATGACATCGAGATAATATAACTACGCCATATTCGTCCGTAATGACCGATCCCAGACCGCAGTTAGACCAATAGTACTGTTCTACTGAATTTCTATGAACGCGCAACTCAAATTTACACAGACACAGCGCTTAAATGACTCGAATGAAAATTTCACCATATTGCACGTCATGTCCGTAATAATGTACGAGATTTGCTTATTTTAGTGGATTTCATATGAAAAAAAACTTGTAAAACTTGTAAATACTCTATAGCTGAATATAAAATGTCATGATATATTTTTTTTTTTACTTATTGATGAAATGACGACATTTAAAATTATATTTGTTGAAATTAACCTCGGCACTTATTCGACTTTTAGTATAATAACATTTAATTTGTCTTCACTACAGCCAGAATTAGCCAGCCCTTTCATCTGGAATGTACCTAAATGACGCTGTTGCCAGTCTTGTGAGAATTATTAAAGCTTTTCCTACCCGAAGAATAGTCCTCAAAAGGAATACTAAAATTCGTAATAGCATGACAGGCATTTTTAAGTAATTACCCTTGGAAACACTTGCTCAATTAATTCGGACTGGCTCGGTATGTTAATAAATATTATTTTATTACTATTACTTGACTGATTACTTAGATTTTTTAAGTAGCTAAAGTTGTAGCTTTTTATAGACTTAAGACTTTTATTCCAATCCTTAGTACTTGTAATATTATGAATGCAAAAGTATGTCTTAAGCGATTTTAATGAATTTTAACATAGAAATAGATTAGACTGAAAGCATCCGCTGCCTTTTGTTGCGGAAATAAAACAAAAAAAAATCTATATTTTCTTTCTTTCAATCCCGCGCAGATGTTATATGGGCATTAGATTGTGGTCATATAAAAATTTACGACCCGACAAATTATGAATATCAGTATTGATAATTATCATCAAAAGGATGCTCGCATATTTGTATGATGTGTTTGCAATGTCATACAAAAATTCTCGCAAAAAAGTCCCGCCACAAAAACCGCTGACGTCATTTCATATTACGCAGCGCTTTCGTTTCGGACCCAACGTCGCCCTAACCAGTGATGAAAAGATTCATCAAGAATGTACTCGTACTACGTCGACCGTTAGCCCTTATGTTCTTGATTAAAGCAAAAGGCATTGAAAACCTCGCGGACCAAATCGTCAAGTGTGATTTCCTTAACGAGGAACCGTGGCGTCTTAAGTGTGTTTCGTTGTACGAGTAGGTGAATGTCTACCGTTAATTGGATCGGCTCCGAGTGATCCGTTTAAGGTGCCGCCGAACGGTTCATTAGGTACGACTTAAACTGTTTAATTAAATACGCATTCAGCGTTCCAAGAGCCCCTTTGAGAAATGCCGGGAAAATAAAAAGTAATAATATTTACATAAAACGGGAGTTTTGTTATAACGGCCGACAGATGTACATATTTACCTAAGGTTCTTAGGTGTTTCCTTTAGTAAATACATCTATTATACCTTAACGAGGTTTTATATACATTACCTACCTATTTAAAAATAAAATTCATTTTAAAATATATTTATCTCAATTTTAATTGAAAGAAATAATACCTACTTAAATAATGTGATACAGAAAGTTATAACCGTAATTGTCTAACCTTAACACATGGATATGGTATTAAATTCGCAATCTACGGAGTAACAGATACGTATACCATCTTGGAATTATTATTTCATTATGGACCCCATATAATGCACTATTTTACCATTTAGGTATGTATGTGTGGCGACCGCGCCACAAGATAGTCAATATTATAACTCCAATAATATATAAACAGATGACGTCGATCAAACAAGTAGAAACGCCATACAATCCTGCATCGCGCTAACGAAGTAACGGTTAATCGGACCTAGGTCCCCGACCCCGAGCAAGCAACACCTAGCTCGGCGGAAGTACTTCCACTTTTAGTGCGAGCGCGTAGTTCGCACATATGTATAGTATAGTGTATAGGCTGTGTATGCGCATGTAAACAGTTCATTGAATCGTACAATAGCAGTTGCTTTAAATTATTTGCGGAAGATTAATAGGCATTCATTTTGGTTGCATGTTCTGTTTAGTTAAAAATGTTAAAACTCACCTATAAATAGGCTTTCCACCGCTTTTCCTGAACCACAGCACCATGTAGACTCGATCTTCATTGGTGTCTGGAGTGACGTCACATGGCAGTGATGCTGTCCGCCCAAGAACTGCGTCGACATCCACAGTTGACACTGAAACAAAATAAGAAAAAAAAGTCAAATATCGTCGCGATAAGTAGTGAATTTTTTACAATGACGTAGAACTGTGAATGAGGTCGAACTGTGGACGTACATACATACATACATTATGTCACGCCTTTTTCCCATAAGGGTAGCAGAGATGGATGAAGTTCTTCTAAAACATCAACATTCGAATTAATATTATAATTATTTATATGTAAGGGACAGAATTTTGACCATATGTAAGGATTAAAAAACCCTATGATTATTCATAGTATTTGACAAGATCAGTAGAACAGGTATGTACCTAAAATTATGATAATGTTTAATTTTAGTTTCTACGACTGCATGTCGTGTTCTTGTTTGTTACGTCTAAGGGTGGGCTTACACAGCCAATTTGATCAGTTTGGTAATAATTTAAGTTTATACTTATTACACCAAAAGTCGACTCACATTACATCAAACCATATTATCATTTTCAGACCATTTCTTATTACCTACATATATAACATCACGCCCATAATCCCCGAAGGGGAGGGTAGGCAGAGTCAAAGAGGCAGCATGCCCCTTCAACCACATCAGCTGAAAATAAAGCCGGGCTGGGTTAGATGGAAAATTGTAAAAAAGCAGTGACAAGCGGCTAACCTGTCGCCTACACAATCACACACCCAGAATCCGATATACCATTAGTCGCCTTTTACGACATGCTAGGCAAGAACCACAGTTGGCATATTATAATTCTTTTTAAGTCCCAGACCAACATAGGACAGTGGTCTGGGTTGGAGGGAAAGCTGTGAAAAAGGAGTGACCAGTGGCTAGCTCGTCGCCTACTCAGTCACATACCCAAAAGCCCGTAAACCATTCTTGTTACCTGCCAGTTAAAAACTTCTTAAACAGCTACTTTATCTACAGTCTAGTACAGTGTAGAAGAATGGATTCATTAAAACACCTTCTTAGAATGCAAAACCCGTCAAGAAAAATAGCGCAACAATACTACAAGCCATTTGCAACCTGTCCAATGTGAAATGAGACTGCTACAGTAATAGAAAAATTCAAAATTACAATTACCCACAGAGACCGAGAAAATTTAATCAATTCAGACCTTTATCCCGTTCATTATACGATTTAGAGACGGGTGACAGTCTCGAGGTTTGCCGCATTTACATTTAGAACTTATCTAAAAAGGGACGATAAGTAAAATTTATTACACCCTAGGCAAAAAATAACTCGAAGCATAAGACACTTTTCTACGGTTTATAATAAAATAAGGGCCGAAAAAGTGAAGAAAGGAATCCCCCGTGTAATACATTTATTCATTACCAAAGTAATTTAATGAAAAAACCCGGGTATCTGAGATTCGGACTTCTATTAAGAGGGTTCTGGATAACAGTGTACGATTCGTCATCAAGTTCGACTAGTACAGATTTTTAGTAATAATATGGTGGACCAAAACATATTTTTAAAAAGAAAAAAAAAATTACAACATCATGTTTCTGTCATCAGCTGCAGAAGTGACCCATTTATGTTTTATTTAATAATTTAAATAAGATTTGAAATCCCTTGAGATTTTACGAGTACATTCTTTCTAGACAAGGTGTCATAAGGATATTTATTGTTTACTTGATTACAATCAGAAGTTAAGTACTTCTTCATTTTATAAATCCTACAAAACTATTAGGATTATATAGGATATCTAAGTGGTGTTATTCAAGTGTTGGGCAAAACATAGAGAACAGTTCTGATGGTATACATTTGTATACCACCATTACCATTACCATTTGGAAATCAATTAATATTTTAACAATAGCCTCTAGTTTGGTTCTGGCTAATAGTTTTTTCTGGACTGTATCATGTATATGTACAAAAACATACACATGTTTGCTAAAAAATCAGAAACACATACTTTTAACACTAGAAACAAACAGAAACTTGCTGTTCCAAGTTATAGACTCCATAGGAGTAGGTCTTTAATTGGCCTAAGTATCAAAATGTTTAATAAGCGGCCACAAAGTCTCATTGATTTACCTGCGCGAGGTTTAAATTATATATTAAAACTTGTTTGATTAAAAAGGGCTACCATGAAGTAGAAGATTATTTAAATGATAAGAAATTGTAACTGTATAATAAATAGCTATTAAGAATTGTCATTAAAAAGAGTAACTAGCAAGTTTTTGCCGATTTCATCTCGCTAGTACTTGCTATTTTAATCAGTTTATGTTTATTTTTAAGTGTTTTTTTTAAAGCGTAATTAGTGATCATTTCATTTCATATAATTAATGTCTTTGTGACACGTTTAATATACATTTTACTTTTAGTATCTGTCACCTGGACTTTAAATGGCTAAATAAAAATATAAAAAAAAAATCTGTCACCCTTCCATTTTAGTAGGTCTTGGGCAATATTCCACTGGATTTTCCAAAATGCTTTGAGCTCTCTGCCATTTCCTCTTGAGTCTGCCGCCAGGCCATACCTTATTTAAGGGCGTGACTCCGTGGCTATTTTGGCTCAAAGATCGTCTGGCATGCAACAGATGTGGCCGGCCCAATTCCATTTAAGTTGGGCAGCCTTCTGAGAGACATCTGTTACGAGAACTTGTGTTTCGGATGCGTTTAGATCTGTTATTTAAAGCATACCGAGCTATAAAGTTGTATAATTGTCAATTCCAATTGATTCGATATTTTTTATGGTAGGTACAGATATTATAACATCTTTCATTGAAATAACTTTGAACCAATCGAAATTAGGACTCCTTATTACTCAGTAACAGTCCGGGGTCAGGAATTTGGCGGTTTAATCACCCCCGTGCCTCGGAAAGCACGTTAAGCCATTGGTCCTGCACCTGACCTCTCCGGTCATGTCGAATTAACGTCTCACCCGACTATGAGAGTAAAGGAATAGAGAGTGCATCTGTTTTTGCGCACACACTTGTGCAATATAATATCTCCTGCGCAGATGGCTAATCCTCGTTGAGATTGGCCGCCGATTGACCGATATCGGTTAGGAGGATATTATTATTAATATTATAGTTTAAACTAAATGTATCTTATGGTGGTCTTAAACTTAAATACATAGGATTTGCTGACTATGTTCTTTGCCTAGAATGTCATAAAAGGCGACTTACGACGTATTGGATTAGTAATTATGCAAGCGATGTTAGCCATTTTTTTTTAATTATCCATCTAACTTTATTCTTAGCTAAAAGTGGTTTAAGAAAGTAGCTGTTCCTTTGACTCTGCCCACCCCTTTGGGGATAACGGGCGTGATGACATGTATTACATGTATTACATTTAGAATTTTAAACAGATGGTCAGAATCAGGACGACAACATGTCCAAATAAATAAATTAAACTTTTAATGTCGTTTTCCAATTTATCCAAAGAACCCTTGACGGTAAATGAAGCGACTGACTGAACCGCCCCAGTTTAGGGCCAACATTTATCTCGCAGACTTAATTGGGGTTCTGTGTTCTCCTACACAAGTCTACAGTTTCATAAAATGTGATATTTTCATACACAGACATAATATCTCGGAGACAACTGGACATGCAATCATAAAATAAATCTTGCTAGACATCACATATGGATATGCTGTGGTGAAGTACAAACGAAGAAGATTAATTAAATACTTCTTCCTTCTTCGTATCTTCTTCGTACCTCGAGTAAATATTAACTCACTGTCCGCTCTAATTATGATTCTGCTATAAGAATTTATTGGTAATTATTAGGAGAAGCTTATGTTCAATGGTAGACGAGTATAGACTGCTGAGGATGTAGATCAATAGGAAATCCTGAAAAAGCTCATACAAGCAATCTTGTCATCGTGATGCAGTAAGATTGCTCACTAAAAATGATTATGCAAGGTTACATTGTGTGGAATAGCAGATCAGGGCAGTCGAGACACGCGAGGCGTGACCTCTCGACCTACAATCATGCAACCACGGTACATTAATGTGATAGCTTATAATGCAGAGAACTCTTACATTCAAACTATAATTATGTACGGTCAACAGCAGGTCAAGTTACCCACCTGCAATATTAGCGCTTATGCCCCCGACATAAGGGCGGTAAGTCCAAAGTGAATAATCGGATGTGCTGTTGTCTGTACATAGATGCATACCGTCACTGCAGTCGGAGGGTAGACAAAATCCAAGGAGTAATGAGGTCCTTTAGCTTTTTTAACCAAAAAGAAAATTGAGTTGGTTTAGATAGAACACACATAACATCAAGGTTAGATAGCAAAATTGTGATAAAGTTGCGATAAGGGGCTAGCTCATCGCTTACACAATCATGAACTCCATACTCAATTCGCCTTACGTATTTGATAGATGATGTTTGACAGATACCTAGCACGGAATAATGCACAGATAATATCTGTGGAATAATGTGAAGTGTGTAAGAAGGAACGTCGTAGAGCGAAAGAGACGGGAGATATTTGAAAAATTAATAAAACAAATGGAGGACGACGTATGGTGAAAGACGTGTGGAAGAAAATATTTTATTGTATAAACTATAAAAGCTAAAATAAACAATAAACCATTTATGGCTTTTGTCTATGGAACTGCATTTTTTATGGCATTCCATTTCCACTGCCAAACTTTTTAGAGGTGGTCACAATACATAATTATTGTAAAAATTATATGTGTGTATATATATATATATATATATATATATATATATATCTAAATGAAGCGTTTGTCTTAGATACTATCAATGACCTCATGCTTATCCAATGTATTACAAATATCGCAACTATATCTAGACGCATAAAACGTTACATTGCAAATGAAACAAGTGAAAATTCAATTCCATTCCACAAAGGAGCGCCTAAGCGCCGCTATTCACTTGCGAACTATTGTGAAGAATTCATCCTGATTTTGCCACCAACGGTAGTGAGGACTGTTTATATTCCGCCTTTATGTAGATATAACTAGTGCGCGGCGAAATAGCGTTGGATTTTTTATGAAGAATTCTAGGTATGAGAGTCGGCTTTGAGAACTTTTCACTGTTTTTCTATATTTAAGTTCCTTCCATGTTCATATGTGCACGAGTTAAATATTTTCATTTATAGAATCAGTATCAAAAATATATTGGTAGGTACCTTTAAAACTCGTGAAGTCAAAATAATTATATCTATTATTTATTATTATTAATAATAATAATAATAAATCCTCTAGACTGACATACCAATTCCCTAGCCAAACTAAACTTATGCTTGTGCTATGGATACGAGGTGAACGGTAGACATACTTAAATAAATACGTTTATAAACATTCATGACTCGAGTACAAATGTCAATGCTCAACACACGAAACATTTTTCCCTAGCGGGATTCGAACCCACGACCCTTGGTTTCGTGGCTAGTGTTGCTTACCACTCGACCAACGGACCAGTCAAAAGCATTTTGTGTGCCTTGTGGTCCTCGTGTATGATTTTGCGCTTTTACCAGCGTTTGCGCTGATTAGAAAATAACACGATTCTACTCTTCGATTCATCAGTTTATATAACTGTTCCAGACTAGGACAAGATATATAAAACATACAGACAGTAAATGGCCTATTCTCAAAACCATTTACTACAAAAATATTATGTTTAATTCCGCACCCTGAAGACAATCCGAAATAGAACCAAAGTTCAAGAAATTTATCCATAATAGATGGAACTACTAAAAACATCAAAGCTATTAACAGATATATCTACAAAAGATTACATCTAGTAATTGAAGTTGGTTGTCTTGACATCGTTACAAAATATCTCGACGCTCTGAAACATAAGATTGAAGACGAGATAGTCTTATCAAGGTCAGACACGCTTATACCGAGATCTCACTAGACTTGTTTACCTATTTTCCATTTACGAATATCAATTAGATTAGTACACCATATTGTATTACAAAGGTAAACTTGATTTAGCTTGTAAATACCACTTGTTAATAAATAATATAATAAATAAATATCCGACTACATCACATACATAGATCTGACTCCGAGATAAGTAGCTTAAGCACTTGTGTTACGGATATCGGAATCAGTAGTGGTATTACAATATATACTTAAATATTGGATATTAACACCCAGACACAGAACGAACACAAGTATTCATCATACGAATGTTTGTCTTGGGTGGGGATCGAACCCAGAATTCTTGGCGCATGGGGCAGGGTCACTACCGAATGCGCCATCGAGCCAGTCAAACTTGTTACTTTTAACATGACTATATCTAAGCCAAAATTATATAAAGCAGTATATTTATTACTTACACGTGTATTTACGTACGCAAACATTGCCCATAAATTAATTAATGTTTAAATATCGGATGCTAAATTAACTTATTAAATTAAACATTTTCCTTTTAAATATGTAAAGGACTTAGCAACAGTTAATGTGTAGCAAGGTGTGCTTGGGAAAAACTTAGATATTTGAAATATCAAATAAACGATTTTATGTTCCTAGTATACAGGGTTAAGAATGATACAGGTCGTATATTAATCATGTAGATGCAAATTAAATTAACATACCAGATACCTGATTACATACTTTAAAATTATTTTAATTTAGCTTTTAAACTCAGCAATGTAGCCCAACGTGTAGTTACGGAAAAAAGTTTGTTATAATGTAGTATCAAGTCAACATTAAATCTACTAATAGTAACTTCCAGTCTGGTAACTTTTTCAATATTCAGTTTATTATACCAGCCCAAATTTGATTTGTCGAATTCCGCCAATATTTGATTCAGTTCTGTTGTTATTTTATATTACACTTCAATTCGGATCGGACATAGCTGTCAATACGTGTCAAATTGTCCCGTCGCATCGGCCAGGTAGGCAGTCGTTATTGCGTAAACGCCGACATATTGGCATTATCGTTCTGTGCTGAATGAAAAAGAATTTCCAGGTGTTTGCTTGCGACTTCCTTCTGCTATTTTGATACACAAACAATCCTGTATTCAAATAGGAAAGGAACCATTATATAATC